>PDGT01000039.1:887778-910715 GCA_003671415.1 Megathymus violae | reverse complement strand
AAGTGAGCGAAAACTAAATTCGACGCCACTTTGAAATTTGTACTTTACCTGCCGTTCAGGTATCGTCATAAAAGGTTCACCTGCCGATTTAAGCGTCACACGATGCTAGTATATGTGCGTAGTTATCTTTAACCATCCCACTTTTTGGATCGCGTCATATTATGGAGGGGAAAACGCTTTAGTCTGCCACCGTGGGCAACTGAGTAGATTTCACACGCATTTGAAATCACAATGGAAAACTCAGCTACCCAGTTATCTGAGTGTTTTACTCTTAACTACACACGATGTTTTATTTATTTAAAATAATTGATAATTAAATACTGACATGCGCGTAACCTTTAAAAAATTTAGTTTAGTGGAAGATTCGAAACACCCCTCCCATTCTTGCGAGAGATTCTTACTGAAACAATTGGGTTATCATCACTCCTTGGTGTTGCGTAAATAACATAGTAATATTTCCTTACCCCTGTTTATGTAAAAATCACACGCACATCATACATACCTACTCAATATACAGACACTCAATGGTACTTATTACATTCGCTTCCGTAAGTTCAGCCACTTACTATCCATATATATATAAATGAATACCTACATACAAATGGGTTGAAATCGGTTTAAAAATTTACTACGCTGTCAGACTGTAATTGTTATTTCGTTCACATTTCTTTATTCATTTTGGGATCGTCTAACGAAGGTTGTTCCTCATCTAAAAACAAGTACGTGCTCAATCGTCCCATATCCGGCGATTGTATATTCCCCAGAATAGTCCCGTCGAAAGCCGGAAGTTCGCGATACTTCCTTCGGTATGATCAAATCGCGTCAAAATACTTACTTATACTGGTATCCTAGATACGTCTAACTTTAGTTTCTACAATAAGAAATATATGTTTAATGTAACACATCTATGAGAACGTAACATTTTTATAATCGGTTCATGATAAAAAAATAATAAAAAAAATAAACGTCGCCGTCATTGTTAATATTATGTTAATATAATATTTATATTATATGTATAGTGTAATATTTCCTACAGGCTGACTTAAGTTATATGTTATCTAGATGTTCTGTGACATAGCGTAGGTTTAAATTGTATTTTAGACATTGTTCAGTGCTTAAAATTGTACTCGTTTGAATTTTTGTTTGGGACTTTTTTTTAATGAATATCAGTAAGCTGACTAATCGATAACGTAAATAAATATACACATGCGTATTGACAATGGTCAAGTCCTAAGCGCGACGTTACAGAATGTGTGTGAGGTGTGCGTATCGCACATAACGAACTCTTTCGTTTAACTTGGTACATGATGCACTCAATTGAATTTATACGCGTATTAGCGGTCCTGTCTGATTTCGTTCTGATAAGTATATATTATATACATGGTTATTAAAAATTTTATATTTTTTGCTTTGATTAGATATCATTAGGTTTACTGATATACCATATCGTTTGCACAATCACGTGTTCTCACTATATAACAACTTTCATTAACATAGGTCTAGCCGTTTTTGAGTGACCTCGAGAAATTCAGAGAAGCTTAACAGATTTATATATTAGTATAGATTTCATTATTTTCTCTTATAAGGATAACAACACATGATAAGGAAGAAAATATATAAATGTTAATAATAAAATCGTAGGTATTAATGTACATTAAAAGTTTTTCAACTGGATTGCGTCAATGTCATCTAGTGACCTTTGAATCTCAAAGGACTTTTATTTAGAAATTCAACTAAATGTCATTATTATTAGCCAAGTAGATTTGAAAATAGCGGTAGTGATATACAAACAGACATCGAGGGGTTTATGTTTGTCATCGGATTTAGTTAGGAAAATTGGTTAATGAAGAAAGAGTACCACCAAATGCTTTTTTGACCTTAAGTATAAAAATATCACAACATAGAATATAATATCGTACAAACATCGAGAGTATATTACCGAAGTTATCGTGTCTTCCTTTGGCGACAGTCTCGTCCGTCGAAAAATATATTATACTCGTAGGTAGGTAACTTCTTGCGTAACGCACTCCTAAGTAATTTTGCTGTGTTGCCACACAGGGTTGTTAGTTTCAATATTCAGCACACGCACTTGTGATACACGTATCCTATCCTATGCCGGATTATCTAGATATCTGATATCTAGCGTGAACTGGATTGAAACCTCTGTAAACGGCTTTTAGGATCCGATTGATCTATATTATACAGTGTTTGCTCGACTGACTGACACTCCTCCTATCATAGTTACATGTATTTGGATTTACTCTCTTCAATTATTACGTATCATTGTATATATCACCGCTGCCATTTGTCATCGACTCGCAAAGAAGAAGAAGAGCGTATCATTGTGATTACTTGTGTCCGTTTCTTATTTAAATTAGGAGTTGTTATCTTTTTAACTGCATTCGTTTGTATTTGTTTTTTTTTTTGTATTTTTTGTTTGTTACCTTAGAACACTGTCATTTATTAACCGATTTGAAAAATTCCTTTTTTTCTTTAGAGGGTTTCACGTTTGCTTCCACTTAAATTTGAAAAAAATTTAAGACGATTTGTCTAATTAAAATATTTACGTATGGTAATTTCAAATTCTTTGCTAAGCAAAGATCATCAATTTTGGACTTTGTCATTATTATACCGTAAAATATCAATATTTATATCATAGTAATCATGAGTTTAAAGAATACTTATCTTAACAATCATATGCTTACTTAGTAATGACGTAGGTGCATTAATTACATCGTGAATATCTAGTGACTCCCTATCTGAAACATTTCATTTAGCACAACTCATCAGATAGGACTGGAGTCTTATTGTTATGAGGGATTTTTAACGAAATACTGCAAACGCAAATTTCAAAGAACAAAGGGTTAAAAGTTGGTATTGGAGACATAACGGCGACACTAATTTCACTATAGTGTCTATAGTAATTGATTAGATTTCGTTTCTTTTTTTATGTAAATAGTATAGTATAGTCACCGTCGCCCATGGACATCAGTAAGACTGAAGGTACACTGATGCGATGTAAACCAAGAAATAAGAATAAAGGAGGAAACTATGGCTCTGAAGCCCCCAACCGGAACACGTGTCGTTTGGCGGTTGACTCAAGCACAGGAGGGTGGTAGCTAGTTAGACAGGATTCAGGGACAGATAACATAAATAATCTTAAGCAGCCTGGCATCTGTCGCGTCTTGCGACACCTTGTTCTGTCAGCATGAGATTTGCGGGAGTAATTTTGGCCGTCTCGATACGGCCAAAGTGTTTGGAATACACTTAACTACATAGATACTTCCTGATACACGAGTACTGATAAAGATTGTCGTACAGTATACATTATGTTAAAATTATGTATGTCCGTGGCTCTTCATCGTAATTCATAACTGTCTCACCGTTTGATGTGGGTGTTTTTTTTTAGTTTATAGTACACTAAGTACCTGCAGGTTGGTAGACTACACACTCCATTGATGTTATTATACAAATTTGTAAGGTATTCAGGTTTCCGGAGGATGTCGTTCACCGAAATAAGTCTGAATTAGTTTGAAATTTGAAAAATTCGAAATGTGTGCAGGATCAAACTCAACCCCGTACGGGATGGGATACTCTTATCCAAACACTGACAAGGTAAAAAAAATATTAGTGTTTCTTAATTTCGGAAGGCCCTTTAGTCTTAGATCAGAACTCAGATCTGATTTCAGATTTTTTGTCATTGTAAGCAGACGTTATACTTTGTCGGAGAATTAGAACATTCATTCAAGTTGGCTACTAACTCGAACAATCAATACTGGAGCAGCGTAGTGGGATTGATATCGGTGTTTTCGAGAAAACCATTGATAAGTCGTTAATAATTGAGCCTTCAATAGCATTTATACTCTGCTTTAAAGTAATATTTTGTATTATCGTCTTTCCTTCTGCAATCCAGTTCCTTCAATATAAATTTCTCATACAATTAATCATAAAATTTGCCAACATAATATTTCCATTTTGTAGGTAAACGGATGAAAAACCTAACACAATTTGCTTTCAGACCTGGTATAGCCTTGATCAACTTATCTCTATTACCTTCGAGGTTGTCATGAAAAATGAGACTATGCCGTATATTGCTTAAGGAAAATTGCCGCCCAAATTCATTTCGGTTATTTGACTCGGTACTGTCTGCGTAAGGAATTTACGACTGATTTCGGGGCTGTCCCCAGTCCTTTATTTCAAATGCCTTTTCAGTGCGTGTTTGTCTTCTATTCAGATACTGGTTTCGGCTATCATTTCCTGACTATCATTTGTTTTATATAACTTTACTTTCAACTTACCCTAGAATTACACTCGCCACATAAAATTTTCGACATTATACCTAAAACATTCTGATTATGCCATTTGGGGCTCGACATCAACTTTAATATAGTTAACCCAGTCGGGCGGAAAAGGCTCCACTAAATAATTAAGAACCGGATCTTTGATCCCATTTTCCCATAAGTTACACTAAAGCAAGTACTCGTAAGGTCAAAGTCACGCAGCGCGATGTGGACTAAGTTACACTTTGTATCGCTACGCTATGACTTTTAAGAATTATGAAATTCATAGACAAGAAACTATTGTTTACATAATTCTCAGAATAAGCCGGTTGAGTGGAATGTACCAAATAGTTTAAAGAACGGATAACTCGAATAAGCAATCTTATGAGTATCTCTTAAATTTCAAAGGTTTTGTTAAGTCAACTCGTCGTCAATAAACAGAGGCATACCCATATATTTACCCATATATGTATATGTAGGTAATAGAGTCATAGCCTAGCCAAGTATTAAACAAATATACTTATTTGCTCCTACCATATTGTAATAGAAAATTTGGTTGAATGAATTCTGTTATGATATTGTTTATTAATATTAGGTAAAATACGTTATCGGTTTTGTGAACTAATGTTATAGCATATTTTATTATCGAACCTTGTTGTTCGTCGCTTAGATCTTTTACTGTGATAAAAAGATAGCAAAACATTTTTGGCCTATGCGAAATTGTAAACTGGTACTAAAGGTTACCAATTGGTAAATTTATCCACATATACAAAATTGACGAACCTTCATAAAATGAGTAAGTACGAGTATACTAGTTTTCTTCAGATATAGTGCTTTTGTTTTTATCAAAACATAACCAAGATTGAAATACATAGTTGACTCTTGTAAAATTAACAAATTTTTCACACTCGTAGTTCTCTTTTCAGTAACAATTTCAGCATTCAATTTTATATTACTCCATAGGACGACCTCGGCGTAGATTTGGCGATAAGGCGATGAATCGTAAAAAAGATGGATTTATATGATATCGTAGCGGTACACAGTATTGTGTTCGTGGTCACTTCAATCACGGATAAAACCAGCCCCAGGGCAAATACCATTTTTTTCCAAGTTTCATAGCCGTCTGGCCAATATATAAAGTTCCTCGAAACTATTTGCGTTACGGCAGATCCAGCAGTTGTGATGGTAGGCATGACCCAGACGACGAGTACGAAATATCTACTATTAGCTATTCTGATTCCGTACAGTAAAAATTATTCCTCCGTATATAGTAGTAGTAAGTAAAGAATTTGAAATTTCGTACTCGGCCGAAGCGATCGTTCCATGGCTATATTCACAAATCCCTTTGGACCTGGCAAAATTATTGCCACAGATAAGAGTCCTTAGTTTGTCTTTACTGGATGCCAGAAAAGTCTTGTTTATGACATTTCCAATAGATTTTAAATACCCGTATAATAAGAAAATAAAAGTTTTTAAAATTATGTTTTATATATTTTTTAATCCATACAATAATGACAATGTTGTTTTTATGCTTCGAAGTTCGGTTTGAGAAGCCGACTTTCGAACGATTATGTACTTTAAAAGTAACTTAAACCATACTTATGATTCTGTTGCGATCACGAACTTAACGAGTATTAAAAGCATTTGTAGAGCTCTCCGGCTTCTACAAAAGATCTCTAAAAGAACGGCCCTCTATTTCTTTTACGATCGATCGTCGTGTCGTGCCTGTTCAGCCTGTGCAAAACGTGTCCTTGTGTGCCCAATAATATTGTGTAACTTTGGGGTAGCTTCTCGCTTAGCTTATTATTTCATTTATAAGAGCAATAGACGGAATCAACAGAATGTTCAACCACACAAATAGATAGTGTTAGAACTAGTTTGTCTAAAAAGCTACCTGACCTAAATTATTGTAGATATTCTTCTGGGAAACTATTGCAACAATAATAAAATAAAATACAGGTTTATTATCTCAGTGTCTCTTAGGATATCCTAGTTATGAATCGGGATTAGTAAAATAGTATTCGGTAAAATAGTATACAGTACAATATTCAGCACTACTATGCCTTGAACCATGAGTTGATGGGCAATGGTGGTTTTGAAAATACTGTAATATATGCCATTAAACTTTGAATTACAACTCCTCCAGTGTGGCCCCACGCAAAGCAGCCGTAGCTAGGTCGACGGACAAGACGACGAGGGAGGGGGCACGAAGTGCGGGGCGGACACATCTATGAAATAGATAGTCGCGCAGTCGGTTTCTTACGCAGCGGGTATATGCAACATTGAATATTTTGACTATTTTCACAGCATACGTAAAAAAAACATACCTTTGTCTTTCATAAAGATAAAATTATAAATATATCTCAAAATGTTATAAATAAAAGTACACCCGTGCGAAGCCGGGGTGGGCCGCTAGTAATTTATAAATTGATATAACGCTTAGGCCATTATATTATTGGCGACTGCTTTCTTGTTGCTTGTGTGTATAAGCGGTTGATTACTTACTTTTCAGGCTAATAAATACGAACCCTTCCGTATAAATAATACGAAGTCAAGATGACGCGATATAATTGCTTCACATAATGAACAATTGTTGATAGTTCATAAAATATAAAAAAGGTACGATAATAACAACTTATTTATTGTAAAAAGAAATGATATTCTTAGTATAACTTCTGGGTGTTTCACAAATACTTTATATTTGACATTATTTAATACTAGCACGGACCGCCTTTTTTCGGATTAAATTTAATATATCTCCAACGAAATTAATTTCAAATCCATGCAATACTTTAAAAAAGCGAATGTTTGTCTCTCAAGGTTGGACCCGCTCACACCTCACCTTATATAATAAATTTTACAATTCACAAGTTATTAAATAACTTTAAGAATTTACCTTTGGAGATACTCTAAAATTTTCATTTATATTGCGTAATGCTTTTTTGCTATCGAGGGAAATCTTCAAAAGATACCCGGCCTCGCTGTTTGTACGGCGTCTCAATTGTCTTATCGAGGTTTGTGACCCTGTACCCCCATTTTGGAGAATATAGGCGATCCGGATCAGCTGTCCCTCGATCCCGTTTAGCGGTCTCCTTATTTACCATTACGGTTTTGCAAAAAACAATCATAACCTTGCACACAGCCTTCTCTGTCAGCATAGTCCCTACTACTGGACGCACCGCTCTAACGCCCATGTAGATCACTCCTCGAGCATGTGCTTCTGGGTTGTCCCGTCCCCTCCACAGTGGTGCCATTGTGTAGTGTACTTTGTCATGCTGATATACAGATCGTGAAGACGTAATACGCAGGTCTGGGTACAAGTTTTGTATGCACCGTCTGTCGGGTTGACACCGGTAGATATGGCCTTGCTCCTCTTACTTGGGGGAAACATGAAATCAATTCTGCAAATAACAAGCGCATTCATTCACACAAAATAATCGATGCTTTAATTACACATTCAAAAAATTTACATTGATAAGTACGCTTCTAACACCGTTATGCCTTATCGGCATACCGCATATAATCCTGGAGACAATGCGGGCCGGAAAACTGGCTTCCAGCCGTGACTTTACGATCGTCGACTCGACAGTTACACGTTTTCAATTTTTTTGTTCAATTTTTTGCCGGATCATTGCGGAACTTTTGGTTTGATTGACTGAACTTTGACGATTACACAAGTCCCTCTTTAATAACATCGGCGTAGAATTCCCTTGCCTATCCTTTTTCAAATTAACTTGGACAAATAACCCTTCCAAATGAATTGGCTACGTTTACTCTTTTAGCGAATTTATGAATGATTCTGTGTTCCTGTCAAGTTAATTTTTAGGAGCAGTTGGCCATGTTTCCTACTGCCACCCACAGATGCGTTCTAACCATAAGCCTAACACTACCACCAAACAATTATAACTACTTGGCCGAACGAAAATGAAGGTGCTCGTGGTAAACCATGCTGATCGACGATATAGCAATGTCACCAAATCCTTTTATTTTAGACGTCGCTGGGCTCTATGTTATCCAAGTTAATTCTGAAGGTACTTAAGCCTAGTAATGGTTCTTTACGCACCGGGCTACCTACACTTCTAAAATTAACCATGAAATATTACAGTATTCCCATCGCAGTGAGCCAGTTTACAAGCGAGGTCACTGATTCCTTTTTGGCAACTAATATATAATGCTCTTGTCGTTACGGATGTGCAGCGGTGACCACTTTCCATCGTGCAGTACGTCAATGTACTGGTTAGTAGGTAACATTTAAAAAAAAATTAACTTGAAATACTTCACAGTCCACTTAAGTCACGTTGTCAGTTTTGCGCCACATTTCAATGATCACTTTTGGTTCATGAGTCACGTGTCCGGTGAAACTTTCCATCGACAACAACTCGGTAAATTTCAAATTTTCTCAAATTCCTTTCATAGTGGATACTTATGTTATTTATATAAGGAAAATTTCATATTTCTATTGAAAGATTTGTACTGAAAATTAACAAAGGCCTATAGCCGATATATCTCAATCAGTTCAGCATCAAAAATAGCGTAGTCAATTATTTAAATTACTTTTGCTGTTCCACTTTTCATATGGCGTCATCTAGGTTATTTGAATAGAGCGTCTAAGAAATCGAATGGATGCAGAAGCGTACGTGTTTAGAGTTCTAAAGAATTTTGTTTTGGAATTTGAAACTTGGACAAGAAATTTTGCTCGCCTATATTACGATTCGTATTAAACGGCTTCAAGCTTATTAAACGAGAATGACTTTAGATAGATGTATAGTACTTTGAAACCACTCACAGAGTTCCTTGATTTGCAGTAACTCTTTACCCTAGGAGATTTGCATATTTCCATAAAAAGAAAAAATCCTTTATCTAGTTAAATTTTTTCTTGTTATCTTGTTGTCTTCAAACTGGAACGGAAGAGCTATTTTCTTGTGACAAACAGTTCCAAGGTACACAAAGTTCCTTGAATTGCACAGTCTCTAATTAAATTGTCCTGCAAAACGAGATTATCGAAGACTCTCCAGATTAGCGTCTCGGTGAGAATTTAAGGAATGGTGACACGTACGTGCAACTGTAACATGATTATCTCATCCCTCGTAAATAGGTGATTTTATAAATAAATTTTGGTAGACGTGGACGTGACCGATATTTTTTAAATATTTTCAAGGTACCAAATAGCATTAAAGAGCAAAATAGTAGGGTATTATTCGTATTTAACTGTGGTGTTATGGCATACATACTAAATAGACGTGGAAGCACGATGTCACCAACAACAGATGTCAGTTTCTGTCATTCGTAGGCAGTACGAGTGTACATGCGACCATGGCTATACCGAAAGTAATTAATTTGTTTAAATTATTCACTAATACGTACCCTTGTGAGAAGTGGACGTTACATTAACGTTAACAAAATTATTGACACTTTTTATCCTTTATTATATTTATAAAATAGTTTCATATCTATAATTACTAATAATCTCATCAATCATCTGTTCTACGATATTAATTCACCAAGGTGTATACCTACTTTATTAAATGAGTTGTAGGAAAGGAATCCATCGTTGTAATAAATTTTACAAATATTAATAGGCTTAACAATAATTGCGGCGAATGATAATGTATGTATGTTATAGTATAAGTTATTATCAAAAATTAATTCAATATTTTTTCAAGGTGAAATAACATAATGTCTTGGTGTTTGTCACGTTTGACGTACTATTCAAAATCACCGAGTGTGACAAGATCGATTTAGTGTGGCTTCACACGTCCTCGGCCAACCGTAAAATTTCACATCGTAAGTAGATATTTTAAATACATTATACTATGCCAACTTACCGTGGTTTATTGATATTGATTATATTTTGGATCGAAGCGTTTATTGCCCTATAGCTTTTGTCAATCGTAATTGATTTATTAAGATAAATTAACTTTAGATAAGATGAGATGTTTCCGTGCTTTGGAGGCCATATAAAACCGTCGCCCCAGTTATTACGTAGCAGACTTTGACAGGGTCTGCGAGCGCCATATGAATATACGACACTCGAGTAGATCATTAATCCCTTCAGCAACTACTACAGCATTGTGGTAAAATACGCTCTGTAGGTTCTCAAGTACGATGAGATATCGCTTCGCATCGCAGTTTTGTGCACGAGCCCTAATACAATGTATCATGCTGTATAACGATTTGGTGACATAATTTGATAATCTAAAATTATCATTTTACCCGTACCACATATTCCAAATATGTAATTTTAAATACCTTTGTGAGTATATTAACTAAAAATAGACTGCATGTACCACATGCTTTGTCTTAAAGTAAACGTACTCGTATGTGTGCCAGTGCGCGGTTTAGTGCGTAACATGAGAACCGATGTACATGAAATGACCCTTACAACGTGAAATGATAACCCCTCGTCCATATTGTCACTACGAGCGGGTTGGTTACTATGCCACAATATTGAACGAACTGAACTCTCAGCTCTTCACGTTACTAATAAAATGTAATGAGGCCAAATGACTGGACTTCGTCATTTTTGAAAATTATATTTTGACAGATTTAGATTTTGTTACGCATTTAAAGATGTTAAAATATGTAAGCTGTTAAACTATGTTTTATAGAGGGTTGATTTGTCTTGTCTGTGTCTACTACTAAAAGGGATAATTTCGCCGAGACTGCACGGCCGATTTCTTGTAGTGAATAATTAAAATAATTTTAGTGAGGTGTTTATTTATACGACATTATAATGATTATGTATATAACATACACACAAACTATTCAATATGTTTTGTACTTTATGTTTCGACATTATACAATACGATCATGAAAGTGATCTAAGACTAATAACTATAAAATTATGAATTGGTAGGCACCCGCTATCGCGTTGTAATATAACATTTTGAATGGTTATATGATTACGATTATTGAATCTGTATTTGTTATCAAATTTCATCCATGTGTGTCTTGTGTTCATCGTTTATGATGTTACGGTTATGGTATTGAAATTATGGCGTAAAACACGATTAAAAGTTATACAAGTCTTTCTCAAGTTGTTATTATTGGGGTGGCTTAGAATACCACCCCCAATCCCGTGCTGGCAGAACAGGATGTCGTAAGAGACGAAAGAAGCCAGTCTGCTTGATGGTAGGGCTTCGCGTATGGATTATATTATCAGTATTATTATTAAGTCATTAATATTATTACTTGTATTATTATCTTTCCGTGAAGCCCGCCTGGCTAGCTACCACCCTCCTGCTTGAGTCAGCCGCCAAACGACTCGTCGTGTTCCGGCTGGGAGCTTGGGAGCCAGTACCTTCTTACTAACCTTCTCATTTCCTGGCTGACAATGCATCAGTGATACCTTTGGTCTTGCTGAAGTCCATGGGCGACGGTGACCACTTACCATCAGGTGGCTCGTCTACTCGTTTGTTGGCTATTAACATAAAAAAAAATATATGAAAATAAATGGCCACAACTATACTATCATGTTGTTTTACTTTCTCGCTACTCTGTTGTGAAGTTTCTTTAAAACTGTAATTTGGTTAAAAATTTCAACATAAAAGACGACGAACTGAGGACACAGCAATCTAATAGAGTGGATTACCTTTGAACACTTAGTACCTTAATGTTTATACAATTTTTTATATGTGCACGTACCTCCCATTTCTCCCATCCCACCGGGTTGGATGGTAGAGGAAGCTAATAGGCATTAAGTACGCCCTTTGTATCCCTTAATATGAAGTAAATTCAATAAAGAATAAATAAATAAACCTTCTGTATAGATATATAAGATATAAAATAAGTATTATGGAGAATCACTGTTGAGATATGTAAATCATTTCACATAAACCCTGAAATAAATAACAAAACTTTAACATTCTTTCCTATAGCTTTGCGGAAAACGCGGCATGAAAGGAATCATCAGTATTGACGCATCGCCTCAAGACTGTCTCGGGAGACCCCATATATCATATCATACGCTGTTTTTTTCATGTTACTAGTGACACAGAAATACCACACACATAATTGTGTTGATTTGATCGCGTCATAACATGGGGCCACGGTCGTTACGTGCCATGAAGTGCGTAGCAACCGTAATAGAGTTTAATGAATGGTGAAATAAATATTTCTATTATGTATCACGTACGCACCGTGTGATGATAACAGAACAGCTGACGTTGCTGGCTAAATAAAACTCTAATGGCCCTCGTTATCTAAGATTTGTGGTGTTGGTGCCAATTTTTCAAATTTCTTGCTCACTTTTAAATATTTTTGAAGTAGGAAATACTTCGAAGTTCTAAATGTATCAGAAGACAACCAGGGTTATGAGTATTTGGCATGCAATGACAAGAAATTAACTAAGACAGTTCAATTAACTGAGGCAAGAAATAGTCATAGTAGTAGGCACGGGTGCGTTATTACTTTGAGCTCGGATGTCAATTATGTCGTTTGGTACATTCGTGCTACAATTACCTTAATAAAAATATTGTTACATACTTCTTTTTACGCCTTAGAAAACATTAAATTAAAAACCCTAAAAAATCTTTTAAAAGATAAAACAGAAGAAGAATGTATATCTTACAAACGCATAAATGAAATAAACTTCCTAAATCGGATTTTTTTTGATTCCGATCATCCGTAAAAAAAAAGAGTCCTGTTAATGCTACACGAGGGTCTTTCTCACATCTAATTTTCTCCTAGTGAAATATTGAAATTAGATATGGACACACAGTTTAGTGACCCTAAGACTGTTGGTATACTGAAAGAAACCATTTTGAGGGATAACTATGGTGGTAAAAATGCTATTTTCATCATATAACATAACAAATTGAAGTCTTCGTTATAAAGTACACAAATATATTTCTTCTAGGGTATAAATGAACAGTTTAAAAATTAAAAAAAAAAGAAACGAAATCAATGTCCTCACCTATATACATTGTAAAAAATGCTGTAATTAACTGCCTTATTTAGAAACAAGAAATAGAAAATCGAACAGAAATCTATCCCAAGTGAGTCCGTTACGGTCTTGACACGTTTTAGTTCTTTCTCGTTCAAAATAGTGTTATAGAAATTTTTACGTTATGTCCTATCCATTCTACTACTTCAATATGTATATGCATACTAATGTTGAGCTCTATTACTAGTCGCTCATAAATATAGTGGTTGCCTTAAACTTGAACGCTGAATTATTCGAATAAATAGATGTGCAAAAATATCACCCGTCTGATTCATCTGTCACAAGCAAAACGTACTTTTCAGCGTCACATTTTAATTCCGTTTATTCATATTAGCTTATTAGCTTTCATTATAATACGCTTATTTTAATTTTTCATTGCCTTCGTAACTGTGTGTTGTTTGCGCTGAATTGATGTTTCCCGTTCAACTGTGAAGCATCGTAATAAGGTTCGGTGCTGTATCTGAACGATATTTTGGGTTTTGTAGAAACAAAAAAAGATGCAAATTATTTCAAATAGTCAAATCGCTCAACGTCATGACCGTATACATTAACATCGTGTGTTTTCGTAAAAACTTCACATGACATTAGCAACCGACGTTACAAGCAAGACTTTTGTTCTATGGAGGAATTTATATAAAAACTAGGAAATGCCCTCGCTTCGCTTTGAGAAAACTACCTTAGGTTTATAAATAACATCGGCATTTTTCTGGGTTCTTCTCGTTCTATGAATTACAAAAATAAAATATTAATTTATAACTTTTTGATTTATGGACGGATTGCAATGAAACAAACTTTAAGTTATTAAGTGACGCTTAATGCAATACATTTGTGAAAACCAGAATGAAATCGGTTAAGCCGTTTCTGAGATTAGCGGGAACAAGCGCACAGACAAACAGACAAAAATTCTAATAACTATTGTTTGGGTTCTATTGCGTTAATAAAGGCCCGTAATTGTTTTCTCATATATCGTTCATTACAGAAAGCGATCAGTTAGAATTTTATTATATGTATAGATTACTTATCATTTGCAAGTAAAGGAGCTGAATTTTCGCGCGGTAGAAGTACAACGTGACAGAAAATGGAATGCTTCCCTCGCATCCGTAAAATCACGTCGTGTGTGCTAAATAATTTGGACGCTGTAACACAATATTCGTGCCCGGAGACGAGACTAAAAATATTCGAATGTTGATATAATTTTCTTGTAGTAATAATAAAATTCACAATAACGAACGATAATGTCCACACTGGCATTTTGATGCGATCTTTATATTTTCACGATTGTCTAGAATGTTCTATGATGATTGGAAAGTTATTTCTCCTTGCGTAGTAAATAAATATTATACAATCATTATTTACAAAATTTTAAAAAAGCTATTGCTAAAGCTCTCTATTCTCACTCATAGACAGTAATATGTCGAATTCGTTGGTGGAGGTAGATCATAAAATAAGAACTTAGTAACAAGTAAAAAATTGAAATGTATTCATTTGTGAACACGTTGTAGCGTTTATAAAATTTCCGTTGGATCTACATTGGGCGCGACGATGTTCCGAATCCTATTAATTTAAATCAGAGAATACGTTATGCTGCATGCATTAAACATGATCACTAGACATGGTTGATATTGAAATATTGTTCCGGCTGAAAATACCTTAAATGTTCTGAAAAATAAAGCTTACCTACATTTTCTGTCTAAATAAATGAAAATTACTCGCCTGTAAATATATTAGTGATGTTGTTTCGAATCGATTCAAAAGTTGTATATTAATATCGATAACCTTGTTCTTCGAATTGTCTTAATTTACTTTCACTATTCTCAATTAAGCGAAGCTTTAGTGGAGTTTTGTAAGCATTATTTCTCATAAGCGGTTGCGATGCTTCGTAATCACTCGTTAGAATGGCTTCTTTCAAATAAAATTAGAAACTTTGATTCGTACAGTGAAACAAAATGTAATTTACTCGTAATTTAAATAAAAGAAGACGGTTATGTTAGCTTTGTAAACGTGTGTTTATTTATTTGGTATTTGTGTCTTATTATACAATTTTGCACGAATCCTGATTAGAAATTATCGTTACCGAAACTTCTGTGATAAAACGCCCCATGATAGAACGCAGGCTGTATAGCTTTACGACGAATGATTCGGTTGTGATATTTAAACGCGGACCGACCGTATGTAATTCGTGTCCCGACAGTACGGACGCGGCATTATCCACATTCCTCGTTCAATAGGTTTATTCAAATCAAGTGGATCCTTTTCTACAGCATCGAAACCCATAGAAAGCAAACGAATTCCTTCGACACTCACTTGGTCCGTTATGCACTTGAGTTGGGTAGTTGTTTTTATTTTATTTACAACGTTTTTTTTCAAATGTCTCCCGATAAATAAACACACAGACCACCAGGTTGTAAGTAAATAGAAAAATTGTCTCTGTAGTCGCCTTTGATTGTGTGAAAGAAATTTTTCTTTAGTACATACGAGTATACGTCTACACTTACATATTACGTTGAAGTATACATACATTTTACAAATAGGCTTACAATACTCCCCCCAATCCCATGTTGGCAGAACAGGGTGTCGTAAAAGGTAACAGAAGTCAGCTTGCTTGGTGGTAGGGCTTCGCGTATGGATTATATTATCAATATTATTATTAGGTCAATAATATTGTTACTGGTATTATTATCTTTCCGTGAAGCCTGCCTGGTTAGCTGCCACCCTCTTGCTTAAGTCAAAAACGACTCGTCGTATTCCGGCTGGGGGCTGGAAAGCCAGTACTTGCTTTCTAACCTTCTTCTCATTTCCTGGCCGACAACGCATCAGTGATATCTTTGGTCTTGCTGATGTCCATGGGCGACATAAAACATTAAAAAAAACACCCAATCTCGGGATCGTGCTCTACACAATTTGTCCATCTACATTAAGCTATTGTTCTTAAATTTTACTAACTTATTTACTAATTTTATTTAATTTAAATATATGTCAGTAACCAAATAAGGTTCGGCATTGTTGTTGAGTTTGTGACTTCAATATTTCACATAATTTTAATGCTTAATTTCCTTCGTTATCGTGAGAACTAACACGCTAACGTCAAAAGGAACATTGACCCAATAAACATTTTATTACATTTAACGATATAATCGACTATAATAAGTATAAGCTTAAACTAAAAACCTCCATTGATGGATATAAATAAAATAAAAATTACTTTACAAAAAGTCATTATCGTAATATTATTAACATTTATGTACCTGTATTAATAGTACTTTATAAATATAATTAAAATAATAATTCCAACGAAGGACATGAAATAAAGCGTTTCTGGTGTGTTACGTAATATTCTCTCAACAACGTCTGTAGAATTCATAATTATGTATATGCATAGACAAGTTCTCCTATTATGGGTCCTCTTCGTGCTGGTAAACAAACGATCCCACACGGGACCTTTTTTGTCTTTTATTGATTTTTATTTTTGTTTTAACGTGTTTTCAAGATAATAGTTATATTTCACAATATTGGTAGTTGTAGGTCTTATAAAATCGCTATTGTCATTGATATAAAATAGTATTTTATATAAAATAGTATACATTATTTATTTATTACATATAAGTCAATGCTCGACTAATCTGATGATTTGTTGAGATGATATAAAGTGCACTAACTTAGTAAAAGTCTTTTCACAAAGAATACATACTACTTAAAAACATCATATTAAAATCGGACGGGAATACCGATGCAGGTAAACTGTTCAAATCCTTTAACAAATGAATGAATCAAAGCAGGTTTATAAAAACAAACTGTATTCTGGAGTACTAACCTAGGATAGAGGAGTAATCCATGCACATCAGTGTAATATCAATAGGTTGACAGGCACTTTTAGAATATATTATTTTAGTTTAATACACACTCAAAATTTAATACGATAATGTCGCAGGTTTTTTACGCACACCCAAAGGGCCTGTTACAAATTGACGTAAGAACGCGCATTATTGGCATTATTCACTGTGATATTTAACATTGAGCGTCGTCATGTATAGCTCCGAACAAGTCTTGATTTATGCATGTTATTCACGTTCCCCACTGAAGAGGCTATTTTTACTGTTGCTTATTTGAAATTATTGCTTTTCAACATCTATTTTATGTAATCATAAATTATACCTACGATTATTTTTGTTTAAAATAAGAAATTAACAATGAAGTTATATTCAGCTTTTGATCACCACAACTAAACAAATCGATTTACCCAATTAAAACAGAAATTCACAAAGCAATATCATCTATAAAACTGACTCGTTTGCAATTGTACAAATCTTTTTGAGAACTAGAGGTGGACGACATTTAATCTGCTGATAACATAATTAAAAGTACTTTATTGATATTGATAATTATACTGATATGGAGCGTTAATGCTTATAATTAATTTTATGCTGATTACCTAATTTTAGACTAGATATTTCATTCCAATAATATCGCTTTTATTTAAGACGCGATGATTTTCATATAGTTATATAATTTTTATACATCATATGTAAGTACAAAAGATACAAGATTTCCAATAATGTTAATGTTTGATTGAACAAAATTTACTTTGACTTTGAATGCGTAGGCCTCGAGATACTGCAAAGATATATTTGATTTGCGCCAGGCTGTGAAATATACCAGTCCATATAACACGCTGCGGATGTTATTTGACAAGAAGATATAAAGAAAAGTATCTAATCAATTGTGTCTATGCATTTTATCTTCGATTTAAAAAAGTGCGACCAATTATCTTAATTTCGTAAGGGTTTCAATTGCCTCTCTGGTGGACTTTGTAGGAACATCAGATCGTTATGCTTCCTTTACAAGTTCCTGGGTCACTCTTTTTTCCAATGTATCCTCGTAACCGATTATTTAACATCCTACATTTTTCATCCTTAAAATTCTCCTTTGTATTAGGTTTTATGTCTTAGAAAACCTACTCAAGCAAATCTTCTTCGTCAACATACCTACAAGTATTTTTTAATTCAGTACATTTGTAAAAATAATAATTTCTATAGCAAATGATGGTGCAGGTATATCAATTTAAAGTTCAATTTATTTTACATTACTTGAAAATTGAAGGTTTATCTGCAAGACAACCGTATGACGCAGCGATCGCTGACTATATTGCGTGGTTCAGACGAGGCAGATAACAAGCGGCGAAAATTTTACGATCACCACTCACAATCTTAACGAGTGTCATGTCAAAGTAATCTCGCATAGCAATAAATAGATTTTACCAGTATTTTTACGTAACAATATTTCACAAGTCAATATTTTAAAGCAATAAACACAGGACTTTGTAAAACCATTTTCCATCAACACCGTTTGGATTGTTAGCGTTCATCTACATACAGTGCGGTTATCACAATGTTTTCTCGAACGTGTCAACCGTGAAGTAAGCTTCCCTCATCGCGGTTCACACTGTGCTATGACATGGTGTCCTTCAAGAAGTATGATACCAACAGATGATTTGCTGCTCATAAGATATAGGTAAAAAAAAAATTCTTGTCAAACGCTGTCAATTGTCAAATATTGTCAATGATTGCTAAAGGTGAAGCCTTTACTCCTCCTCCTTACACCTATGTTAGAAAGGCTGCATGACTATTGTCATGTAGTTAGTTGGATATTTGTACTACTTATAGATATATTTAGTTAGGTTCGCAAAACTTGGCTTATTATGCAGTTACAAAAGTCAGTTACTGGTTCGAGTTCGTAATGTGTTTTTTGAGTATTGATGTGATTTGTCCGGATTTGAAAGCAAACTCACAGCCTATTTTTGAAATTATTACCGCATATTTAAAGTTTATTTAAAAGACTTGAAATTATGAGCATTTAGGTGATCCTGTGATGGTGGTATTAAAGAAATTATAATTTTGTGGATGAACATTATGTAAAGAAAAAATAAAAAATAAAAGTTGGTTACCGCATATTTAAAGTTTATTTAAAAGACTTGAAATTATGAGCATTTAGGTGATCCTGTGATGGTGGTATTAAAGAAATTATTATTTTGTGGATGAACATTATGTAAAGAAAAAATAAAAAATAAAAGTGAAAAAACCAATCATATGTTCGTTATAGCAAATCTTCTGGTACGTAATCTAATTCGCTATGTAGGAACAGGCTTCTGAAAGCAATTTTATATTACTTGGTAATTGTATGTCGTTATTTGCTGTTCAATTTAGCACAAATTAATTACTTATAAGAAACCTAATTATTTTTTAATTGTCGCGGTATTGTTTTGTCGCGTGGCGTGGACTTTTAGTATTGACATTTACATTTAAGTGATATAGGCCAATTTAAATGATTTGTTTTATTAGCATAAAATGGTTCTTCAGAATGTAACAACATATTTAAGTCATTATTCTATTATCGCTAAGTATATACGATTGAATAAAACAAATAGTTTATTGCTACACATGTAAGTACGTACTGCGTATCGGATTGAAAAATATAAAATCGTTTACTTAAATATAAAATCTTTTACCTAAATGTAATCTCGTTTACCTAAATATAAAATCGTTTAACTACCAATTTTTGATTAAATTTTGATTAAATGGATTTTTTAAATACGAGTAGTACCGAAGAAACGAAATACATACACGATCGGCGTCATTGAAAAACTTCGTGAGGACCTCCAGAAAATTTTGGTTTCAGCTCCAACTCCTATATCATTTGCAAAGGGAAATCAACAGAATACGCATAATTTGGCCGTAGAATTCCTTTGCAATTTGATTACCTAACTTTTGTGTAGAAATTTATCCTCATTTACTGTGACTCCAGCAAAGCCCGCATTGTTAAATTTATTTTTTTTTGTGTTAAATCAACAATAAACGAAATAATGGCACAACGACGCTATTAGGTCTATTTTATAACCGTTATTTGCTTTAGAATAGTCTGCTAGAATTCCCAATGATTATGCTAGATTTTATTTAAGTATATTAGATTGTTATTTATTGAGCAGCCCCGTGCTTCAAAAGGCATTTGAAACTGATGGTGTCTGATACTATCGTTCGACCTTTTTCATTTAGTTTTATCAAAGCTGTGTCGCGGGGATAAGAAACCTTGGACTTCCAAATGACGCTTGACCAGCGTATCTGAGGTTAAAACATTTTATAACGCCCTTTGGTCAATCCGATCTGAAAACTAACTTGATCTGATCTGTGACAGACCATGTCCTCAATCGATAGTCGGTAGCCGCCACTATAGTTTTGGGTAATCACCGGACTCCGCATAATTCTTTATTTTATCTTTGCATATGACAATCTTCCTAGATTTGTTACGATAGTTCATCATTTTTAATGTTCTCATTTGTAAATTTATTAGGCTCGCGAAAACTTGTATGTCGTAAAAGCAACTGTAAAATAAGACGATAGCGAAAATTATGCTGATTGAACCATTTTATAACATTTGTTTTCCTGTTTTATTGTACAACTTTCGCCGTTAATAATGTTTTCAAAGCGGTCCTTAGAATTTGATACGAGCTTATAGACGATCAGTCTCGTAGTTTCTGGAAAAATCCGAGTAATCCTTCGAGCAAGACTTCAGAAACAAATAAATAATTTAATAAAATCTATTTGAAATTTAACATTTCGCGCACGCAAAGTCAAACACGTAGCGCTATAATAAAATGCTCTTTCCAAATCGCAGTGAAATTGAAGATGACTCGTGTTCGTTTTATTTTGTTGGCATAGCAATACAAACATATATTCTTGTTTGAAACTTTTAAATATTCGAATCATCTTAAGTTAATTTTTTTTGTGAATAACGAGAAATCAAAAATACTGACACCATTGAGCATATAACCTAACCAAAGAGAAAAATATTATGCTGTGTGCAACTTTGCCCAAGATTTATTATACAGATGGGTATACTAAATTCATTCGTCATCGGTAAATACTACTTATCGTACTTCACATTAAACATTAAATATAAAGTTAATTACACATAAATTGTGATGGTAATTCTCTTACTGCGATGGTTTTACTTCAGAATTGAAACAAACGTTTGTGCTGAACTTACCCGGCGAGTTAATGGTTAAAGACCATTAACAAAAGTAGGCTCAGCTCGGCTACGGCTATAAAAAGAAAACAACTTGGAATCGGTCCACCATTCTGAATCAGAAGCTTGGTTATTGTTTTTTTGTTTACGTTAGACATTATGTTCTAAAGTTAATAAAATTATAAATTACGATAACTCGAGACATATCATAAATTATCATTACTTTTATGTGTTGTTTTTTGTTACAGTTATTAATACCGTGTTGAGTTCATTTCGGATTGTAGTCATTATGCATTTGAATCGTTTTAAAATCCGTCTTGCTTTAATATAGCAACTGATTAAAAATAAACGGATCATCGATGATTGTCCTTGGCAGCGTTTGAGTAATTTAATAAATTAAGAATTGATATGAGTGAGGCACGGTAAATTGAACATTTAGGAGTAACTCCGGCCATTCACGCGGCTTTCGCAATGACAAATTAGGGTGCAAGTTTGATACGGATTGCAGTATCCAAAATTGTTAGGAGGCTTCTCTACGCAAGTTGTTTCAGTTCAGTGTGAGAATTAACGAGCCTCTGAACAAACGCCTGATTAAATCCGTAAAATGGCACAAATACTATCAAAAATCGGCATAGCCTTGGCTGATCCGTAGTGTTATCAGAAAAAAGTACTCATGTGAAGAACCGGTTACAAAAACATAGAGATTTTTGCCACTTTAACAACATTCAGGAATTGGAAGCAGAGGATCTTAAAAACCTCAACACCATTAATTGAAAATAAGATTTATATTAATGAGTTCCATACGACAGACCAAAAGTAATAGAATGTATATTTTTTTACCGTGGATAACTATAGAGATTGCCTCCAACCACGCTAAACACGCAGTGTATCCAAGAGGATGACAGGACAACAGGGTCAAATATCTGGGTATTCAGTCACTGGGGAGGTGTTGAGCTCCTGTTTGTTTGTTGTAGTACTGTTGGGTGTAGTACATATAAAACTTTTTAAGATAGTTATTTATGTTTTGCGCATGTGTGATTATTACTGAAATAATTAATAGACATCCAGAAGTTTACTACACAAAGAAGCGGTAAACATGTATAGCGTCATCATCAAAAATATTGAATAGCCAAACACGCTTAGCTATACGTTAATGTTTTGTAATCTTCTCGAAGCAATGAGATTTCCCACGAATCACAAATATTGTGTATATACAAACATTTTGCTATCCGCATTGCTTGGCATAAAACCAAAGTGAATCTTGTTCAAATAGAAAAATGTAAACACTTGTGATTTTCCGATTACCTTATCAATGTCATAACAATGTGTTAATTAATACAACACTAAACTAAGTTATTTCACTTTTATAAAACTCGTTTCCGTCCGCAACAACATCCACTAAACTACGAATATTTGTGAGTTTCACGAGAGTTTGCGCAACAAAACCCTGTGGAATTTTTAAATTGGCGAGTTTCATATTAAGAGGGCATAAAAATTATTTTCACGTGGCGTGGGTGGGTGGGTGAACTCTTTATCTGTGTCGCGTGACTTTCTGGCGTTCCCGTTTCTTCGTCCACTAAAACTTACTGGTCGTGTACACGCTACTTATTGAACGAGATTGAGGTCTGTAGTCGGTTTCGTTTTATATTGGACATTTTCATTTTTATTTGTGGGCATTGTATTGTACTTACACACAC
>PDGT01000039.1:835534-887758 GCA_003671415.1 Megathymus violae | reverse complement strand
ACGAAAACTACTGATATGTGCAATACTTACTTTGTGAATTTCTTTTAAATCCTCATTTCTAGTTAATCATATGACATTAGTTATATTTGTTTTTCATAACTTAAAGAAACTACCTAAATTACCAAGCTTAGTACTATAATAAGTGATAAATATGACGACTTTGCGACCAACGATTTTGTGTTACGCTAAAGAGAGGTGTTTACTAATGACGCTTCAAAGAGGCGTTGCATTGCGTCGCAATAGAGAAGTTATAAATCATAAACAAATCTCTGTATTAGTCAAAAAAAGCTGTTTCTATCATTGTTTCCAGGTATCCATTAGTTGCTAGTTGTATAGTATATATAGTTGTCTAGTTATTTACTCTAAAGTCTTTGGTTGTTATAATTTGAAAAAATATGCCAACGTTTGCATTTGAATTTATTTTTTAAAGTCAAAATATATAGAAAAATATCTGGGATTTACCTTACCCAAAATATTGATGATTTTACTGAAAAAACATGCCCCATTCCTAAGCACTTTGGACACTACGAAATATTTTTATAGTTTATACTAAAAAAATAATGTTTGTAATACCTCTTCATGCAATATTCGCCGTTTTGTACATAACATAAGAACGAGAGTCGCTTAATATGCTCGAGATATCTCTAATCAGTAGTACCTAGTTTTTATGGCTGCTGTTGTTTTTTGCCGAACAATATAGAGTAAAATTAACATATAGAGTAATATTCTTAACAATATAGAGATAGTTTGATACCTGGGGATAGACATAGGCTACTTTTATAGATTTTTGTTATTTTGTGAAATGACCACTGAGAAAACCGAACGAAATCGTATGAGAATTTTAATTTTTAGTTTCCCGAAAACCCGTATTGAAATTTAAAATATTTATTAACGGTGTAAATAACAATATTCTTTAGCATCATTAACGGTATAACAGGTTTTTTTTTATCAACAGCCGGTTCTTTAAGAAGGAATAAATTGGTATTACGCTCGGAAGGTATCGCATGCTATTATAATGATCATTGTTAGTTACTTAGATTACAGTATTTAGTTTCGAAATAGTTAGGTATTTAAAATACTCATTGTGATCCATTAATCAACCCATATCCGAACTTTTATGTCGCCCACGCACTTAGGATAATATGAAAGGACACTGAATGTTCTGACCTGGACGAGTCTAATGATTCACTGGATAAATTATGTAAAATTAATTGTACACTGAATATGTCCTACACTGAATTGTTCAAAAAGTTTCAAACCTTTCTGATCAACGTTAGGAGAACGTTCCACACTGGGACTTCTCCAATTAATTGTGTTGAAATCAGGTTATCGACATGTCAATTTCATTATAGTCAGGTATATTGAGAGTAAAACTTGGATAATACCTTATAGAATATAATTTAGCGAGATAACGTAATGATACAAATCAAACTACAACACATCAGATCACAAAATTACAAACGAACCAGATTTACTCACCTAAGCATACTGGCACACTGAGAAAAGCTTATATTACTACAAAGTGGTAAATGCGTAAAGTTTACTTATTTTCATTAACGTCACCTAATATCATTGAGACAGGGTTTCCACAATTCTTTAATATTTAGAAAGGCTAACCGAAAATGGTCATCGCTCACAATTGTAAGTCAAAACGGGTGACTTACAGTACATGTTAAAAAAAAGACCCTATAATAGGCCTTCCAGTACCGTATTCTAGTCCAAAATGGGGCATCTCTCCATTCGCATTAGTGTTCGCTATGCGGATACAGTGTGTAGAATAGAAGGCGACGATATCCTGTAAAAACATAATGCAGATATACATTGCCGAACGGGATCAGAAGAGGGTCGAGTGGATAAAAATCCCTATCAATTAGGACCCTATCGATTATGAGCCCTTGTGTAGATTTTTATCAATACAAAAATAACAATATCTTTACCACATGTGTTGTTGTTTGTAAATTACTCATATAGTCAACCTACACAAATCTGAGGCGTAAGAAAAAAGGCGGCCATTTACCGTTCAAAATTTCGATAAAATTGAATAATATAAACTTATTTTTACCAAAGATGTTATCCAATTCGTCTAGTTCAATTCGCATCAATACAACATTGTTTTTATGAAAAACTTTTATTGATCCCAAGGAAAAGTTGTGAAGTGACAGAACCATTTGTTAAATTGAATTATTCGATATCTCGTATTCGAATCAATTCGACCGATTCATCGTTTTATCAATATTCATTTAACTCGAGTTAACCCTGCAAATTATTTATTTGCGTTTTTTGTTTGCCCATGTGAAATTTTAGTTGCCGAGTGAGTTGTGTCCGAATAGGCAGGACACTACACAGAGATGACATAACAATATTGACAATTTTATTAATTTGCTAGTGCCAAATGCTCGGACCAATGGAGATACCAAAAATAGTAAACATTTAAACACATAGGTTTAATTTAACGTACAAAACAGCATTGAAACACATTTTGCCATAAGTCTTTTCTACTGAAGTTTGCTCAATGTTCCCAAATGTAGATTGTTAAAGTAATCTTTCTCTCTACAGTATTCTCCAAAGGACAATGCGAGACTGGGCAGTATCGCTTCTTGGCGAAGACCGGCGGTTACGCCTGGGTTCAAACTCAGGCTACACTCATCACGGACAAACAACAGAAACCGGTCAGCGTCGTGTGCGTCAATTACGTCATCAGGTAAGTCTAAAAATAAGCGAAAGTTACCAAAATATGTGATTTATTAAAAAATATATTTCAGTTTGTTCAGACTTTTCGTGTCTACCAATGTATACGGTAAGTAAATTCTATTTTGTTTACATAAATTTGTATATTTAAGCAAGATTCGTAAGGTCTGCTGCTTGTGTAGCGATACTGTCTGCTATAAGTTATCTATCGTCGTTGTCGTACGTATCGTCTGTTATATTACGAATATCTTATCTGAATGGCCCACTCCCTTCCTCACTTCTATTAACAGGCCTTTCGTTATCTTTATGACGTAACTCACAATTTCCTTCGTGTCAATTATCACAAAAGCTACTGGAGTATACAATAATATCCCTGAGTTAATACGACAGTTAGGACCGGACTATAATCCTGTAAGTCAGACTCTCGCGGTAATTCTATTAAATTTGATATACCTACGAATGAATTTATATGTATATTAATTTTGTTTCTTTGGTGTGGAGGATTGTATTTTGTCAATCAAAAAGTACATATTAATCTGACGGTTATTAATGTAATGATAACCAAATTATAAACTCGTAAACACTTTAATTTACTCTTAAAGACATTTTCAATGACGAATCGATATGCCAGCTGAACTGTTGAACGATTATTCAGGTTGGACTCCAACTGGTGTAGACAATAAATATTTGTTCTTACCTCTTCTACATGTATACGGGCGTATATAATTTGCTCGTACGTAAAGAGAAGATAATTATTCGCAGACGGTGTATTAAGGCTGGAGAAAAATCCAAAATCAAGTATTTGCGTAATAAAAGTCATGCCAAATAAAACACGTTGATTTATTGTTTACACGATAGTAATTATAACTATATAACCATGGCTCAAGTTGAAGCTCTTATAAAAGGTTTGAGTCAGTCATAAACATTCGATTAAGTTGAATGACCGTAAGTGAAAAAAATTTTACCGGTTTACGGGCTTTGGAGGGTACTTTAAGCAATCGGTAACCAATTGAAGGCATCAGAGGGCGTGGCAAGTCACCAACGGCTAAGAAGAATCATTTGTTATCGTAAGATGCCAGCCTTCTAAAGTGCAAAAAATTTGTACACTCCGTCGGTTGGCCAACAACTCATCTACTTTTCTGCTTCGGAGCGTCGTAGTGAAGTCCCTTCCCAATTGTTGGGAGAGACAAGTTTCCTGTAGTGAATCGTTCTTGAGCAAGAAGTATAGGCGTATCCAAAATAATTACTATGCGATGATATATAATTCAGCTGGGTCTAGAATATTCGATTTGGTCACACACCTATAGAATGAAAAGTCTAGCTAGGCTCGATCGATATAAAAGCCAGACAATACAGAAAGGTGTCTCGTAATCCTTTGATCGTGCGTTGCGGAGTCTTATGTAACAATTTTCCCTCCAGTAATCGACACTGCAGTGATTTAAGTCGGTCACAAAGTCTTTTTTTTGTCCGCCATTTACTCAATGGTTGCTTACAAGATTTCATTAAAGGCAGCGGTTTCTTATTTTGTCCGTGACTAGTTGAAAGCTGTTTTGTACGTTAAATTTCTTCGGTTTTTATTGTATTGTACTTCGTTCACTATTAATTCATTCTTAGCTGTCTATGTCACGGTCATTTGCTAGACTAACTACTAATGTTATGGTCTTGAGATTTGGCACAATTCATTTGCCCATATCTATTTTAGTTGATATGGGTTTGTAAATAAGTACCTACTTTAATTTATGTGTGTTTTCTTTCTAAAATGGATACTTCCAATGAGCACTTAAATTGTTTTACCTCATCACTATAATATAACGTAGCGGTTTGGATTAATGGTAAACATCGTATATGGGCTTGTATGTACAATCAATATAAGTCAAATGGGTGCAGGCTATCCGGCATTTACTGAGGAGAATATGAATAATTTTAATGAAAGTATGAAAAATTTTCTTTACTAAATATAAAATTTATTAACAACTTGGCTATACAGCGTCACCTGTCAGACCAGCGATCGTTAATACCATCGTATTGACAAAATAAATATAATTTGCTCTGCTATTATGAAGTCGAAACGATTAAGTCATTTCAAATTTACACGATCGCTAACAGATGATGCACGAGTGGCTATGTTCTCGTACTTCTATAAAAATAATAATAATTAAGTTGAAACAAGTCGTAGAAAAAAAATCTAAGGATAAACAAAACGATCAACATTACCTGTAAGATACGAGCATTGACGTTAACACGAAATCGCATTTGTACATTGGTTGGCACTTGTAGTACGAACAATCATATGCACATCTCGTAGCAAATGAATAAATATTTGTTTTTTAAATATTTATCTTGATATTTTTCGAGTCATCTAGTACCTACGATTATTCACTGAACGTGACTGTAAGTAGTTTTCATATATGTTTGTTTTGTTTATAAGCACTTCTGGCATGTAAAGTGATACAAAATATTTTGCTGCAAACCTTGCAACACGCACACACACGCTCATTATGGAATCGTTTGCAAAACGAAAATTAATTTAAAATAAAATTAATTTAATATTATTTTTTTTAAATTCTTTCTTACTTCTAATTTTCTGACCGACAACGCATTAGTGATGCTTTTGGTGTTGCTAATGTCCATGGGCGACGGTGACCGCTTACCATCAGGTGGCTCGTCTACTCGTTTGTCGGCTTTTAAAATAAAATAAAAAATTATAATGAATCATAACCGAACCATGATAAATACTAAATTATTAAAAGTTTTGATATAATAATCAACTTACTTACTCGTAACGTTCATAAGATAAGGAATTTGATATATTTTGTTTTATATAATTAATATGTTTTTACTTTAAATAATACATTGATAACGTGAAAATGAATTGAACAAAGGTTTAATGCAATTAATTGCAATGGATGCAATAATTTTTGCTAAAACTATGGTATATATAGATAATTATGTCATTATATCCATTACTCAACGCATATTTGCTTCATGTACCATTAAGGAATCGCGGCGTTGACGTCACCAGTCTGATCAAATTTATCTAGTTAAACATTATCTTAATAAGGCTCAGCAACCAGGACCGATTTGGGTGTATTCAAAATAAAGAAGCCACAATGCTCTGAGAAACGTAACTCCACCGTTTTGGCCACACACGTATATGTAGAAGGATTTTTTTTTTCTATTATAATATCCAAACCTGAATACGTTACTTTACTAAACAGCGCCGACATTAAAGTGACTTCCTCTGATCGATTAATTATAGGAATAAATAATGATAAGAATAAAGTAATAAAATACCGTCTCTTATATTTTTGGTAGTTCTAGGAAATATTTAAAAGCAGCATGTTAACTTTATTAGACCTTGGACCGCGGATCTTGTGGTTCTACAAGGTGCATATTGAAAATACGCATAATTTACAGATTTATCAGTTTCTTCATCCGAACTACGTACACTTGAAATACATTATATTAGAAATTTAAAAAATAACACAAATATTTACAGCAAAAACTACTTCGCACCGAAAAGCGACAAACTATTTAAATCCCCTTTAATAACTTATTTTATATCTCAGAGGGCATTTATCTCTAACTAAAATTACTTCCTCATTGCCGCTTCGTGAAGCTAACTACGATATTCTTTGTCTATAATACTGGGAATGTTTCCCAGTGGCTTTGCGTTTATAGCCCATATCCAACCTTCCGGATTTCTTCCGCTGTTAGGTCACTATTGAGGTCACGAAACGAAGTATATTTTTTACTAGCTCCAACATACATTACTATTATCACAATTTCCTTTATATAAACACGATGAAAGATTTTGTGATTAATTAAAGCATTTTTATATTTCTATTTCCGTTGCCCACGCACGTCCGTAAAACCAAAGACATCACCGCCGCGTTTATCCAAGATGGAAGCATATTATCTGATTAGATTTTCAGTGTAATTATATCTCGAGAACTAAACAATAAATGCTGCGGGTCATCATCATGATCACAACCGACAACTGACCCGCTGCCGGCCTACAATTTGAACTGAATGGTACAAAGTTGTTTGCAATTGTTTGGAAATATTATAGACCAAATTCTAAACTGTAGCCATCGGTGAGCCAATGATTGTATCGTCTTGCCATGTCTCCCAATAGGACCTTGTTGGGCAGTACGTAGGTCTAATTAGTGACGTGACTTTACAGTTCCTCTTTGTGGGTATACTAAAAGTCTAATGTTTTTATTTACCGAAATAAAACATTTACTCAAATGAAAATTGGTGTGGAGGATCGTAATGTATATTTCTCAATACATTACATTCTTGAATATTGCACTTGTTATGTACTACTTGTTTGAGACATTAGGCTAGTGCAGCCTTAGAAGTAACAAGCTGACATGATATATGTGATTAACAAATGTACATTTTCCAAGTCAGAAAAAATAATAAATGTAACTACATTTCATTTGATTCGTCTTTCTGACATTAATTTAAAGGTAAACGGTAATGTCATCCGATTTACATTACTAATCTATGTATGGCGTTATTATATAAAAAAAAACTATTAATTGTTTGCTTGTGTGACGTACATCGAATGTCATGATCCCACTACCATCAACCGTATTATATTTTACAAGACTCAGTTGTGAACCACTACGTTGGCTTGACATGCACTTTTATTGGATTCATCTCAATACACGGACTGCCGCGCCGCCGTCTAACTCCCCGAACTCGTTACTACTACTATATTAGTATTGCTAGTAAGTACGTCTCAATAACTATAGTTAGCGAGTTGTGTTATTTAATTGTTAGAACATGGACATTTTTTTGTTTATTTTTTACGTCAAGTTTTTATTTTCTGACGTACTTATAACGTTCGTACGTCAACAAATTCTTATTTCTTATTTATATTTTTGGATCGTTCATATCTCTTGTTACCACATGTATAAATCTGTCACGATCACAATAGCAAATTTTTGTTAGTCTGCCCATAATCAATTCCAATTGAATTCGATCATTTTTAATCAATATCATCTATATTACCCGTCGTGTGCTATGAATAAACGATTATTCTTATTCAAAGTAATGCAAAGTTAAGTGTATATGTATTTGTGTTTGATAATAACAAATGCATACAGCTTATAATTTACTATCTTTATATTCTTAATGATGTTAGTTGTGTACGAACTGAAATATACACCATATTTTATTCAGTAGTTTTGAATATATCGCGCGGGAGTTATCAGCAGTTCAGTATACAAACAATTGCCGCACGCGCCCCGTTTAATGTAACTAGCAATAAAATAAATATTTTATCAACGTTAAACTAGCAAATCATATACGAGTAAGTCGAGTAACAACAACCAGATATATGAATTTACATTGATAGGTACTCTTACATTAGTGACCTGCGTAGAAAGACCTGACACTAATGCCAGCATTGTTTACACTGAGCTAGAAATGTATACTTGGAATAAAGGAAGGAGAGTCTTTCATTTCGGAATTTTCAAATTAAACAAATTCAACGATATACGTTGCTTATAATATCAATAGTATTTCATGCGGTAACTACTATTAAAATAATATACAATGAAACATAATGTTTCATGTTGTCATCTTATCTAATATTTGTCACGCTTTCCGAATGTTAATGCCATTTCAAGGAATACTACAAAGTTGTCAGTAAAGCAACTCTCCAAGTTTAATCCTTTTATTTTCTTAGTCTAAACATCCTTGTCTCAAGTAGGGATTTATATGATGGATATGGAATTTCGGATCTGGATATGGATACGGATATATGAATAATATTTTACCGGTTTTGGTTATGTTTACCGATATGAAACTATTTCGGATTAGCCGATTGTTTGGGATAATTTCGGTTACGGATATTAGATGATTTATGACTTGGAAAAAAATATATTGTATTTACAAAGTAACAGTTTCACTTTATTTCTAGTTATTATGTTATCACTATTGTATGTATTGTAATCACAGAAAAAACGATAGCTTTAAAAATTAAATAATAAAAACTATCTAAAATGAGAACGATGCGGCTAGTGTATCGGCTGTGCCGGCGAAAATATGTCACAACGTATTTTATTTAGACTCTGCCGTTATCCGAAATTAACCGAAACTTTTTCATTGGATTCGGTTACGGATATATTTTTATTTCGGATATCCGATAGTTTCGGTTACGGTTACGGACATTAATATTATTACTTGCTTGTTAATAGAGCTAGCTCAACGATAGCTTAATCAACGGAAACTATTGATGATAGAACAAAAAAATGTTCTACAATATTAGAGAACATATCAATATCTACAAATAACTTCGCAATACTATATGTCCAACTATTGTAGTTATGTCATTATAACCACTTTTTACATTTTAAAATCTGACCATAATCAGACCATGATAACCATTTCTTGTTATTAATCCTTATCCAAATAAGTCATTTCATATTCAAAACTGTTTCAATAGGTATAGATAACTTTTGAATTACTTATATCGGACATTCCGTTCAGAAGATTTTACGAATTCAGGAAAATAAACACTGCCGCCGCTCCCGCGCCGTGACCAGTGTGGCCCCAAGCAAAGCAACCGTAGCGTAGGCCGGCGGACAAAGCGACGAAGGAGCGGGCACGAGATACGGGGCGGGCACGTCTATGAAATAGGAAGACGCGCAATCGGCTTCTTACGCAGCGGACATATGCAACATATGTCCTTTATAAAGATAAAATTATAAATATACCTCAAAATGTTTAAAAGTGAAAGTACACCCGTGCGAAGCCGGGGCGGGCTACAATGATTGAATAAATGGAGAATATATCTCATCTCTGGTGATTACATCTATGAAAACAACAAGAACATCAAAGATCAAAAATAGGGTTGTCGGGCTATCTATAATATAGTTGCTATGTATTTTCTCCCTGATATTATCCCTCGCACTACCCTACAATATCGGTTTAAGTATGCTTCAGATAACATTAATTATTTTAAGGTACGTATTTTTGAACTCGACTGCTTTGTGCTCCTGTCATTTTAGTGTAATATTATTATTTTTTATCAAATTATAAGGTGCGTCTTTTCCTTTTAATGTAATAGTATAAATACTCGTATGTTATTGTAAAATTGCAATTGAAAAGATTGTGAATGATTTTCAACTGATCTCTGTATCTGTAAAAGAAAACATTTGTGTTATCATACAGTAATTACATAATTATATCATGGAACCTTGTACACAGTAGTAACATAACATAAATTCAAATCGAATCCAGAACAAAGCGAAAGGCACAAACCATGAACTGATTACTGACGTTGACATACATAACTCATGTACGACACGTGCCTCGTGATTTCCATTGAATTTATATGTGGAATATTATTTGCATTTACGTATCACATACTATTGTATTTTACAAATTTACATTAAAAGCTATTTTACTAATTACTCCACCATCTCTTTGTATGTAGTCAAAGCGTTTCATCATACAAGTATGCATTGTATAGAATTTGTAGGTAGACGTAAGTCGAGGCTTTTTTAATTATTCACAATTTAAATATATTTATTGTAACGAGTTTTCTCAGTTGTTACTCTTCCTCTCAGTTGTTACAATTTTATATATCATTAAATTCAGAGTAGATGTGTTACATTTTTGTTTTAGTTTTGTTATAATATATTTATTTTTGTTTAATTAAAAATTATATTTGAACCGTATCCCTTACTTAACCTATTATGATAAAATCAGCTCACAAATTGGCGGACACGTTGCTACGTAAAATGTTTATTTTCATGCAATAAGTGGGTCAATGTAAGTACGCGTGACTATATATATGTAACCACTGCATTCGAAGGGCCACGTGTGAATATTATTAGATTTACATAATGTCTTTGTCGATGCTAGGGATCTCTATATGTAACTTAACAAGTTTATTAATAAAAATATGATAATTTTTTACAGCCTACTATTATAAACCAGCACCAGCAGATATGTAATATTATATGAAATGATTTTAATGTGCACACGTGCGGGCACGAGTACGGTACAAATGTTGATCAGCCACGCTGAATTGGAAACTTTCTACTTATCCTGTAACTTTTTTTTAATTTGGTACTCTCATTGTTCTGAAGCTCCAGTTATAATTATAAGCCAATGAACTTGCAGATGAGCCACCTAGAAATAAGTAGTCATAGTCGCTCATGCACGTACATCACCGCTAGTTACCAGCTTATTATTGGCTTTGCGCCTTTGCAACCGTAACACGTAAACCATTTCCCAGTTGATTTTAGAAGAGGATGGTAGATAGCCAGAGCATAGATCCCCACCACTATTCACCATGTCGTTTTCTCATATTCAGAGAAGGTTACCTTGGGCTCAAGGATGGATGGTGCCCTTTACATCCCAATTATTTTTAACCCGATAATTGTCGCCATTATGATTATAATTCTAATCGACTAACGCTAATAGAATTAGCAAGTAGTCACAATCGATAGCTCGATTAGGTATTTAATTATAAGAGTTAGATTCAAATATAAATCGTATATCTATCTATCCTACGATCGGTAAAGACAATCGGTATTCATCTTTGAAATGAATAAATTTCACTGTTCTTATTGTATGTGCTCCAGTTACTCGCCCGTAATGCGGGAGGTTTTACACAAGCTATTTGCTCATAAATTTATTATGTAGCAGGTATCCTGTACGTGAACAGTTCATTGAACCTTGAAATTTAACAAGGCATAATAAGAGACGCTCTCATTATTTATTTAATCAATGTTTCTTTATATATTGTAATACGTGTATTACGTAGTCGAGTACCCATCTAAGCAATTTTCTTATTAGGAAATTGCACGGCAGAAAAATTTAACCACTCTTAATATTTCCTTTTTATCAATTTGGTTTATCGTAAACGAATGAGTTGATATTAAATCTATTGTGATCGTTGTTTTTATTTCATGTAACTGTGTTGTGATGATAGATTACATAAATATTTATTTTAATTATGCAATCATGAACTAACACAGTAAAAGGTGCTCAGCCCCTCCTGGATATTAAACCGTAGCTCGGTCGTTGGTCGGTTTATGCAACGTCGTCGGGCGAATGCACTGCAACCTCCCTCCCTAGGTTGTTCACCCGTCCTTCCTACTACCCATTTCTAACTAGTACATTGCAAATTTCGTGTCTAAATGTATGGAGAGCGTTGGCGTTCTCCGGTTATCGTCCCGATTGTTACGTGTGTGTGTTTTCGTTCGCTCGTCTCTGAAAGTAATCTTATAAATCGCATGTATGTGTAGGTGTGGTGTAAAAAGTTATTTGAAATATAATAATAGAAACTTATACTACCGTTTCATGTAATATTCAACTACTTCAATGTTTATGTGTTCTATTGTACAATTTTAATTATAAATACATAATATTTCTCGCAGATAAGTCAAGGGATTTAATAGAATGATCTTACAGTGGTCCGAATCTTAGAAGCAGTGGATTGTTTGTTAAATGAGAAGATTACGACACGAATGAGACGGGAAGAGGGTCAATAGTTCTGACGTATGAAATTCCGTCGTGATTCTATCTCGATTGCTCTTGATTCCTTAGTATGTATGTTTCAATAATATGTTATTAAAACTATGTAGATGAAGGTATTATATTCGTTTTATTATTTTGATTTAAATGGTGTGAACTTTGGATCGAGTCATTAATAAAAAAATTCTCGAACTCCGCCGTCTGACCACTAAATATCTCGATGTTATCCGAAGTCATTGAACTTATCCTTATCTGTCGATATGCTTACTTGTCTCTAATCATTCGGTTTAGCATTAGGTGCACTCATTTATATAGCCCATTTCAGACTGTCATACATATCTCCTTCATTTCCGTTCATGGTTTGTGAATTTAATAATGTACCGTCTGCTCAGCTTGGCGAGTGTAGATCAAGAAATGAGTGAATAATAATAGACCTGTTGTAATGTGAGGCCGACTGCCTCTATATCCTATTTTATTGTTTTTTTTTTCTATGGCACTCGCTCAACCTTTGAATATATATTTCACCTATATTGACTACAGTACTACGGCTTAAATAGTTTAATTTATGTAGACCACAGGTTCATCTCGCAAAATAAATTTATATTCCGAGTATTAGTTTGTCTACCAATTTTTTCGTGTGGTTGATCACGTAAACACATGACGAGCGTATGTGTAACGTTTTCCTTGTCTACTACTATGTGACGGGCAGCACAGACATGATTAAAAGTAACATATTATGTTTGTATGCAGACGTGTACCGAGTCGCACGTGTTAAGAATGTAGTAAGCATTCTAAGTATTAGACCATTAACAGTAATTGTGGTGAGCCTGTTTGAATTTCACCGGCCTTGACATTTCAAACACGAATGGCTTAAAATAGTAACGATATCTCTCACCACATGTTGAATGTCTGAATTTTTTCCGTCGAGAGGCTAATCTTATCTATTCATAGATAATAAACTTGTCATATCATTTTAGTCTCAAAAAACATCCGATAACCGCGATGACCAGTCTAGTCTATGCCTGCATCGTAATGAAAATACACTTACATACACGAAGTCACTGAAAACTGACGCATAAACTGGTAATTCTAGAGAATCCAACCGGTGTGCGGTGATGCAATTCATGATAGTATGTACGGCGTTTAAGTCACGTAGCCGGGCAAGTCCAAATTGGAGGTGGAGCTTACTGGAGTTCAACAACCGCTGTAAGTCGCCCACCCGTCCTAATTGTTTAACTATATGCATTACGATAAGTGAATTTTGTAATTCGCAAGTTATAACTTTCGCAGCAGATAGTGTCTGTTAATGCCGAAACAACATAGTTAAAATGTACAACAAACTGTTAGCCGAACCCAACAGATATACCTACTAGTAAAATATGACAATTGGCTTATTAAATATAAATTATATTTTGATACATTTAAAATATGATATAATACTCGTAGAAGTAAACCGAGTCATTGATCGTTCTTTTTTTTCTTGTATTCATGTTTCGTACAGAGTAACATTACTATTATTATTGAACAGTTAAAATATAACCCAAAATACTACGATTAACCTAGAAATACAAAGAGCTTTCTTAAATCGTACAGATCCCGAATGCTTATCCCTTGAGTAACTTCCTTTCACAATTTACCTCTGATTTAAGTAGGATTTTAAGTCCGACGATATTTTCTTGTGATAATCTTATCTTGAAAGATTTTCATTAAGAGATGATAGTATTTATTGCGACGTATTTACTCCATTTCTGACATACAATTTTAATGTAATCTTAACAAATAACGTAATAATTTGCTGAAGTGCGAGGTTTCACACTATTCGAGGGTAATGCGACGTGTTCTCATTCAGACTGTCTTTCGGGCTGTCGGTCACGACGTTCTCCTTTACCCTAACAAGTGACAGTTTTTTTTAAAAGGAAGCGCTATATCCACCCTCCCCTACCTATAAATATGGTGACGATCTGACGATGAACTCCGGAGATAAAAGAGTGGGACTCCTCAACACATGGGCATAATTGAGCCATGTATATGTATTTGTTATAAAATATTAACATTAACATTGCAAAACCGGTTTATCATTGACAGTCTCAGGGTCTGATGATGTATTATGGAAACAAAAAATGCAACAAAGTTCTCATCTGATTACCAATCCAACCGTGTTTTTGAGTTGTTTGCTTTTGCGACTGGTTACATTGCAAACGCATTGCAAATGTATTGTGTTACATTTTGTAATACTCGTACTTATTACGTAACAATATTAACACTAAAAATGTAAAAATAAAAATCTTTTTTAAAATAAACCCACTACAAAAAGAAAAATTACATACAAAATTTTATTAAAAAACTAAAATATATTTTAATAAAATATTATTATACGCACTACATATCGAAAAGTTTGAAAGTCGATCCCGCTACATCGCAATATTGCTGCATTGTAATATAAACCTTTTTTTAAACAAATTGTTGTAGTAACAATTACAAGGTTAAAATAATACTTATTAATATTATAACATTCATAATAACATTACATAACAAAGCGTATATCATGCTCACGATTGAAATATTCAAAATTTTGTGTAATAATGATTATTAATTGGCACAAAATTCTTCATTTAGTGACCACTTGCGAAGCAAACAGGCAACACATTTTCTAGATTTTTGAACACAATTATGTAACCTGCAGTCTGTGTGTGACATATTTAACAAATAAATGTAACGCAGAACTTGATGACGCCAAGATAATTCAATCATTTTAACAAGACTTCTTTCAGCGATGCGGTATTGTATAACGTTCATTTGTTCACTTATTGCAAGTGTTTCTAAAATATAATGGAATGTTTTATCCCTTCAGTTTGTTATTTGACGACAGGTCCTCATTTATCTTTTCTTATATAAAATTTTCAATTCTCTCATGAAGTTGGCAACTCCACATGCTATTAGAAAACAAATGGTTTTGTACTGTAGGGTCCATTAGAGTTCAGTGTCGTATTACGCGGCTAAATTGTGGAACAACGCGGCTTCATACTGCGTATCGAATGTCGGGCTTCGTGTCGCATACCGTGATGGATCAGCAGAGGGATTTCATAATCGTGTAAATCTGTTTTATCATCACTCATGGAATAATTTAGAAATCTCCTTGGTTCGTCTAGAGAATTTGCGAATCAATAAGATTTTTAACAACGTTTTTAAATTCAAAACCGTTCATTTTAATGGAATTTTATGTTTAAACGAATGCATATTAAATGATACTAGATAAACATGTGTTGTCTGCACCTTTCATAATAATTTCAAAGAGTGTTCCTTTTGTATAAACAACTATAGTCATTTCACAATAGTGAAGTATTGTTACGTCATTGGGTATAATGAAGTTGAAATCTTCGCGTTTGAGACCTCTGAACTTTATTTTACAGTAAATTTGAACCGCAGCTAAGAATAACAGCGTGCCTTCTCGTATATATTTTACACGGCATTAAATTTCGCGGTTGAATCCTACACCGTTGCCCTGTAATGTGTCTTGAAATTTAATTTAATGATACTCTTGATGCTAGAATTTGTTACCAAGTTATAATCGTTTTTTGCGTTTGATCCTAAAGTGTAAAACTTTTAAATTGCAAATATTTGTAAAAGCCGCATTATAAATAGGGTGCAAATTTTAGTTAAAATATATATTAAGTGTTTCATAACGATAGTCATACCTACTTAATGCCCTCGTTAAGAAGTTTGTTCTTACACTTTTTTTTTTATAAATTATTAATTATTCAATTTATTTACTTGAGAAGTGTACATAATAAGAAAATATTTGTAATAACTGATCTAATCTAATTTTTGTAATTTTTTTAATAATCATGTACAACTATTTAAAAAAACTTATTAAAAATCCATGGAGATTTCACGACAAGAATAATGAAAGAATAAGAATAAAGAATTCGGACAAGTCTACATAACTGTTTCTTTAAATGTGTACTATCAGTTTATACTCTTCCTATATAACACACACATACGTATATTATTTATCACAGTAAAATTAAAACTTGAATCATAAAGTTTCCGCGATATATATGATTCAGTTAAAAAACTTGAAAAGACAGTTGAATGTAAGAAACATAGACGTCACTGAATCTCATATACAAACCGAACTGGTTGGGTTAGTAACAAATAATAAATGTATTTTGACCTAGGTAGGGATTAACTTTAATTTTTTTTATATTACTTGTTAGTGTTGACGTCATTGTTCACAGCTGCTAAATTATTATAAACTAGGGTTTTGTCGATAGTTATTTTTAGAATCTTTTTGGTACAGTATCGATTAAATATGTTTATATATTTTTAAATTATAAGAATCTCTGTAGTTTTTTAACCGAGTTTCATTATGAAAAAAAATTAATCACTCATGGCGATGTGTCACAATTATTATCTTTTTTGAAAAGGAATCATTATTATTGGATGTAATTATTTCTTAAAATGATTCTCGTCAAAATTTTACATCGCGCTAATTAAAATCAAAGAAACGAATAGGGATACTTTGTTTCTGACTAGGATTCTATGTTCTATGGTACACAAAACGTTTATTTCAATATTGTACCATTCTGGATTATGCAAAACTATTTAAAGACCGCGTTTATTTGCACGCACTTGGTGCTAATTTTATTATTCTCGAAAGTTTATCGACCTTTTTGGGATTCTGCGATACCAAAATAGCATAAATATAACCGCAAGGGTTTCCGTTATTACTTGCGAACTAGATGTTTAGTACCGTTGCACTTTTTTAATAACCTCTTATCGGCATAAGTAGGTAGTAATATACTCTTATCTTTACTTCATAACAAAACACCTCGTAAAATCGTGTGAATATCACATCGCTACGAGATGATATCGTGTTAACTTGACCGTGATCGCAACAGATCACCGGTGGATTGCGAACCTTGCTATCTTCCCGCGTGGCCGTCGAGTGAACGGTGCGACAACCCTCAAAAATTTATCATTAGGTTACGTCGCCGGCTTGTGCAGTATATATGTGTTTATGTGGGTCGCGTCACGAGAGTCACGAGTGCGCCGTCGCCACCAATCGCTGAGCGTATCATTCGCGCCACGGACTTCACCGCAAGCGTACACCCCATGCGTACGACTCCCGACGACACCGGCCCGAACTCGCGATACCGACCAGCGGTTCGTTGTTAATTTCCGCACTCGCCGGCCAACTTGAATACTAACTGCTATCACATTCGAATATAATCCTCCACTACGTACAACATGGTAAGAATCAGTGATGATAAGAACAGTGATAGTGCATTGTGGAAAGTGTTTGTGTTTCACTTAGTGATTGACAAAATACTGCGTGGCAAAGTTTCAAATTACAGAACTAACTCAACTGGAAGGTAGTAGTTACCGATATATGTCACCTCCCACATACTAGATCTTTGCGTAATCACGGAAATTCTCAGAATTATGGCTGTTCTTATTCACAGAAAGCGTAAATTAGCGTTTCCCATCAAAATATCGTGGGCCATATTAAAAACGTAATTGTCTTAATTTTTTGCATTGGAGCTGTACTTATACTTATTTCTAAATGTGCGATTATTACTTTAATAACTTCTGTTCAAAATATTCACTTCAGGATTATTTACGACATGAAATAGAGTCGTTTCTAAGCTGTTATATAGTTTTGTCTGCAGTAATGTTGTGTTTAGCTTATTTTTGTCATCGTTTCAATCGAGGTGCATACGTGAATCTTCGCCGGGCTCTGCTTTTTCTCTCTCTCTCTGGCATGTTTTCGAGATCTGCTAAAATTAGCGTATGCGTCCCCCGCTGTCCTCAGCCAGTTACATTACATAACCGCGCCACCGACTTGGCCTTGACTCCCGCGCCGGTCTTCGAGCCGCGCCATTGGCAGACCTGTATTAAATATTTAGCACCATTCAATCATAATTAAATGTTTTTCTAGATATTAAAAATTATTATAATTTTTTATAAGGCAAAAGTAAATTCAATGCATATATATATTTATGTGTGTGTGTGCATTGCATTATTGTGTTGTCTACCTATGTTATAATATTGTATAGTTGTCTCGACTGCATTCGGGTTTAACAATCATTATACATATAAACTGGATATAACATAGCCTATGTCCATTTGGAATAATGTTCCATTCGAAGGATAAAATAATTTTTCATATAGGTGCCTTGGTTCTGGAGATTACTTTATACATATACACAAACTCACCATATTCGCATTATCTCTTTATCGCACCATTAGAAAGAAAGGGACTTAATTTAAAAATTGCAATTTATGGGAAATGACGAAAAAAGTTTTCAAAAATGTATGGTCTTGAGTAAATTTAAAGAGACTGATGTATGAGGTATTCCCTTTTTCCCATTCCCATTCATAACTCGGGCTCTTTTTCACCAGGGGTTTTAGAGTAGGCTTTTTTAAGTAAATTTATAGTAAAATCTGGAATTTCAGGAATTTTGAGTTAATTCACTTTCATTTTGAAGGTGCGTTATGATATTAGTATAGATTATCAATCAGTTATTGTCAATGGTAAAATCAATCACAGCGGAATTTAGGTTATTATACAAACATTTATACATATTATTTAGTTGTAATCAAATTAAATATTTCAGGCAATATTATTACGATGTTATGCCGTCTATTGTTATTTCCACTAGTCTCATATAATAGTCTTTAACCTATCGTAGGATCATTAAATAAATTAAAATTTTTGGTCTTATTTACATGGAGCATTTCGTATGGAATTTTTCGTAAATCTTTTTTTGTTCGTCAGGTTATATAATTTTTACTAACAATTAAAAACATGCATAGTATTTGTTTGACAAATAAATTTGGACCGAAAGCTATAATAATTTAAGTAAATACATTTGGTAGTGACACAGTTCTAAATAATAATTAATTTTAAATGGATAAAGCATCGTAGATGTTTTTGTAAGGTCTCTGTACGAAGCGTTTGTCAGTGACGAAGACACTGAAATGTACGATACTGCAAACTTTAAAATACGAGCAATGTGCTGTGTTTTAAGAGCTTGCACTGAGCTCTAATTGCACTTAGATTTAATTTTAATAGTAAAATCTTTTTTGCCTCGTAGAACGTTATAATGAATTACTTTCATATCCCACAGGTGCGATGAATACATTTTTTTTTAAATTTAACAGTTTGATGATGTAATTGAAATGCCCTCGACCGTGTGGATATAATTGTTGAATTGCCTGCTCGTTCAACGGTATCACGGCCAAGGTCAGCATCGGTAAACAGCTGCGCACTTCTTTTAAGATATTTGCACTATTACATACGGTAATCATGTTGAAATAATTCTAACGATAAATTCCTAAAGAAAAGTTGTTATCTACTATGTAAAACTGCAATTGTTAAAGTAAAAATAATACCTGTAATAATGTAATGTTTGGTAGGTATGTTATCGTACTTTATATGACCTAATCCAATTAGTTCTATTTTTAAATAACAAAAGCATATTGTACTATATGTAACGGATGAGACAGTCAGCTAGGTATTTCTGTGTGGGCCGACTGAGACGGGATATCCCTAGGTTAGAAATCTTTCTCCAACAATCGATAAGGGCTCGTGGTGTGCTCGCTATGCGCGCGCACTTCAGTTTCACTTCCACTGGTGAATGGCCGGCTCAAAGAAAACATTGGGGTTCCGACAAGGGGATGGGGTAGCACAGGCAAGGTCGTTTTGCAGGGCCGCACTTACTACCACTGTTTTATCTCTTTCTAGCCTCATATCTGTTATAGGGGTATCTTTCTCGCTCGCGTAAATTCACTTTCTGTAACAGCGAAGTGTAGCAACAATCTCCACTTACGATTTATTTGTAGACTGGGATGAATTGCTTGTTTTTGGTGCTTGAGTGTGTTTGTCTTAAAGATCGTGTAAATTATTTAAATAGTTACGATTACGGTACTCTTGTGCAATTCCCAAAGTTATTTACTTTCTTATTAGCTTTTTACATGATAAGATGTTCTGTGAAGAACAAATAAATGTAGTTTATTAGCGATATTGAAGCTAGTATTCTTTAAATTCCTACTATTAGGTTACACTCTCCCTATGCATAACTCAAATTTCTACCGAAAATTCAAATTTTCAACCGTTAAATTATAATATAATAACGTTATGTTCGTTATTTTTTATTCTAGTTAATTCTAGTTTAGTTGTAGTTTATATACATATTTTTTATTTATACTATTAGTTTACACTCTCCCTACATATATTTATGTAACTTGTTCACGTTGCTCACGTTCAAATACATTTTTTTCAATTGACACTGGATGTTTATACAGTTTTTTCAAATAATTATTCAATTTAATTAAATAATTTTAGTTTGGTATGAGAGAAAAAAAATTCTCTTATATAAGGTATTTTGCATATATACATTTATATGTATTTATATTATTTGTAGTTATTTAATAAAAATTAACTAAAAAAAATTTACCTAAGTAGGACTTCACTTTAACATTTTTTTATATTACTTGTTCCTATGTTGTTGATCATTCGCTGTCGTAATTAAAATTATTTTGTTTAAAACTGCTCTGATAATCGAGTAATTGTTAGATTGCCTTTACGCATTATCAGTTTATCGCCAGGGTTAACGGAAATTTGAACCGTTACAGCGTCAATAACGTTGTTATCACAAAGTTTATCTTCATCTACTTTACTGTTTTAAAAGTCTTATACTCCATTGACGCATATTCCCTAGGAATCAGTTCTTAGGTTATCATTTTCTCTTGCATTAATTAATACCATAAATAAAGTATTACATTGCAGATAGCTGCAAATTACTAACATTATCGACGGCTTCCTTGAGTTTGTCAAAACAGAAGTAGCTTTATTGCAGTATACTGGTGTTCGTAGTCAAAATAAAATTTAAACTTTTAAAGTTTTACTGTTAACATACATAGTAGATCATTAATATAAATTTATAAATCGAAACAAAATTAAGCGCAATCCTTCGAACGTGCCAACATTTTCTCAACTCTCAATTAGGTATTATTAATTGTGTGAAATATTTTACAGATATTTGAACTTTCCTGATTTCATTGTGATCATTACAATATTGGTGATTTTTGTAGTAAGACATATATATTGTACTTTATATGTCGCTGTCATTACGTTAAATTTAAGTTCATAAACTCCTGATGTAATCTTTATGTACCTTTATATTCAAAGCTTAATATTAATTCTCCTCGTTTAAACTGTTTACCTGACTTGTCTTTTTTGGCACGAAGTATAGATGGGGTATTTGTGTCAACTTGTGTTGATAGTTAATCAGTTTCACTTCTGTAGACTCGATGTTCCTTTAACTTAACCTTGACTATTGTTGGCTGATTACTCACCCGTACAAACATATCGTTGTATATCTTGCACCTCTGATTGATACGTTCTTAAGATTGCGCTTAGGTAACAACTATTCGCAATTGTAGCTCTTCGCGTGTACTCGTTTGCAAAGTAAATTAAAATGCACAACTTCATGTTTGTTTATCATACACTCCTTTGTATCTTGTAGCCGACGGTGTCTAATATGCCAAAAATCTCGCGTATACGACAGACGTTATGAAGGATTGAACAAGCGGCAGGCCTTATTTAAGTTTGATTGATAGATTGGCAATATTTCTATTGTTCGCATAATGCTTACAGCGGTATCGAGTGCAAAGATGAGGTGTTCGCTGCGCACCAAGTGCAGCACGCAGACTTGAAGCCGGTTGTGGAATCGACCCCGATTGCTGCGGCGTCCGCAACACCCTGCGAGGATCCTACGGACGTGGCCAACGGTGCCATAGTAGGCACAATCCTACCCGAGGAAGAACGCCCAATACCCGTTACTGAGCATATATTTGCACCGAGAAAGAAAGAAATGAACAAAGGCTTTCTTATGTTCTCCCCAGACGAGGGACTTACAAGTGAGTCGCTCTCGAACAGCACGAGCTTAGGTATTCGTAGCTTGCTTTATTCAATTTGTTTCAATTGACAAGAATTACCTTACAATTTAAAACGTTGTTTTCAGTGCTTAAAGACGAGCCGGAAGATCTCACACATTTGGCACCTACAGCCGGTGATGCTTGTATTACGTTTGATAATATGTTCGACGAATTCATGCTAGACGACAACTATTGTAGTTTGTTGGGCGACGACTTGGCCAACGAATCACCAGTTGACTCCTTGATAGGAGATTCGTTGCTATCTTCGCCTGAACCCCAGGTACATCATTTTAATACAATGTACACTACCGGTCAAAAGTTTGAGACCACTATAAAAAAATTAAGAAAACAAATAAAAGTCAACATATTTAAATCAGTATGAAATACAGTTTTTATTTCCATGTTATACACAATATTTAAAATTAAAAAATTACGAATACAAAAGATAATACTAAATAACTAAAGAAAATAAAAACAAGAGAGTTTACACAGACTTTTCATCAAAATATCCTCCTTTGCATTTTATTATTTGTTTTACCAATCTTGGCATGCGAGCAATTAACTTATTTATTGTCTCTTGCGAGATATTCTTCCAGCTGTCTTCTAAGGCATTCCACATGGCCTGCTGTGAAGAAGGACATTGTTCCCGAACGTTTCGGTTAAGTTCTTCCCACAAAAGCTCTATGGGGTTAAGATCGGGACTTTGGGGTGGCCATGTCATGTATTCCAACACTTTTTCTGACTGTTTCTCGTCTAAATAGCCCTTTACATAATTTTGAACTTTGCTTTGGATCATTATCTTGTTGGAAAATAAATCCTTTGCCGATTAACTTTAGTCCGGAGGGAATGGCATTTTTCTCCAAAATTACTTTATACTCCTCCTTTTTCATAATTCCTTTAATTTGGACCAGATTTCCAGTCCCATAGCCTGAGAATCAACCCCAGACCATAACAGATCCGCCACCATGCTTGACAGTCGGGACTACACACTGTGGCATCATCTTTTCTTCGGCGGAACGTCGAACGAAAATTCTTCTTTTTGAACCAAATATTTCAAATTTAGATTCGTCACTCCAAAGTACTTTTTTGAAATCTTCTTCGGTCCAGTCTCGATGGGCTAGGGCCCACTGCAACCGTTTTTTCTTATTCTGCGGTTTTAGAAGAGGTTTTCGAACAGCAACGCGACCATACAACTTGGCGTCTCGCAATTGTCTTTTCACTGTAGACACTGACACAGGTTTTTCCCGAGATTTGTTGACTTCAACGCGGATTTCTGGGGCTGTTAGGCGTCTGTTTCGCTTGCTGGTTACCACAATAAATTTGTCTTCACTAGAAGTCGTAGCTCTTGGTCTCCCGGAGCGCGGACGATCTTGATTACTGCCAGTTTGTTTGTACCGCACAATAGTGCGATGAACACAAGTCTTTGATAACTTGAGTTGAGATGCAATCTCACGTTCAGATTTGCCTTCATTATGGAGAACAACGATGGCAGATCGCGTTTCGATACTAATTTCGCAAACTTTTCCCATTTTAGAGACGTCTTGACTGTAGGAATCACAAAATCAGACTAACAGCGGATATTCGTAGATAACCATGAAAATATCGGGTTAAAATAAACTTAAAAACATATTTTAAAAATATAGAACAATCGCATTGTAAGATGATGTAAAAAAAAACAAAATGTCAGCTGCGGTAATGAGGTAATAAAATTTTTACAATCGATTATCGGACTAGCTCTTCTTCGGCTCACATTGCAGTTTGGAAACAATGCTGGTTTATGGCCCTTTCCTTGACTTATATACAAAAGAATTAGCTTTTAGGCAATCTTTAAAAACAATAGAATATGCAGGTGTGCAGATTACTTTTTATCACCAATATTTTAAGAATATTTACTAATAACAAAAATCTTTTATTAGTGGTCTCAAACTTTTGACCGGTAGTGTATATTATATTTATGTAACATTTGTTACATTGTTAAAATTGTTTGTATGATATTATAAATCATGTATTACATATATTTCAGGAGAATGAGTCCTCATGTGAACAATCGTCACTCCTTACAGAATTATCGCTAGATGCTTTTGATAGTGCCAGGTCGGATAATGATATTGACGATGGACATTCACCATTCATACCGGCAACTGATGAACTTCCGGTACTGGAACCGGCAGTTATGTGGGGAGCATTACCCGATAACGTGAGCCAAGCGAGACCGCAACGTTCTGAACCACAACCCACGTCGTCGGCACCAGCCCTTCAGCGCTTGCTAGCAGCACCGCCTACCGGCCCGCCTCCACAGGATCTCATTACCAATATTTACTCAGACCCAGGTAAATGCCGATATTAAATCAATAAGAGAAAAACAGAGCGAATAATAACTGAAAACAGATATATATATATATATATTTTTCAGGTCTCATTCCAAGCAGAAGTATATCAACATGGGATACCGGTGTGAAAAGAGTGTTGAAACAAGAAGAGGAGCCTAAAGCGAAGCGCGCCAAGCGTAGTCCTTCGCCAGTGTCCGCGCCGTCTTCTACCTCTTCAACTTCAAGCGTCCTCATGAACCTACTGGTGAGCGGCTGTGACGTCGACGCCGGTTACATTTGTATGGTACAATGCCGGCCCCGTCACAAGGCCAAAGCATGAGGCATCTTGCCCCGGTGAAGCATAAACTGTGATAAAGCGTCCAGTGTTGAGTCGGTGTAGATAAGATGATGATTGTTGGTTCACACAAAATTACCATTCGAATCAGATCAAATGGGAACTGTTATACTGAAAATAAATGCAGTGCCGTCAAAACTTGTGATACCGTATTGTTTATACTGACTTTTCAGTGTTCAAATTATTTTCATGAACTATATCGTTAAACGAATAACCGACAATAATACGGCACCGCTGGCCATACGAGTCTTAGTTAGATGCAGTTAGTTTCTTCTGTGGATTTGGATTCACTGAGACGATTATCGTAGTTAATCTTCCACAGACTGGTAATCTCGTACTTCCACTGTTCCCGGGGGCGGTAATGAGTCTTGTATGAGCGGACATCGTATCGCCTTTGTTGTGCGGTGTGAAATAATGCAATATTTTTTTTTATTTTAGTCTTATTCTAGTTGTTAACTTTAACGTGCGCATATCGTTGTGGTTATGATGAACGTTTAATTACTCGTAGGTTTATAAGTTACCGTCGCCTCACTGTTTCGACGGGGTATATTCGGCAGTGCACTCGTCTTATGTTCGTAGAATGTTTAGGTTTCATTGAGAACCTATTGTTGAACTTTGTCGCTATTTATTCGATTTTAGAAAGGTATGCTTAATTGTGGTTATAGTCTATTGTTAATTTTGTATTAGTTTGGTGAGTCTATTTTTAGTTTCCATAATTGTATGTTATTGCGTCGTGTCGTTCGATGATTGATCAATGTTTATAGGTGACAGTCGCTGTAGATTATAAGGCAATTTATGACATTTTGCTAGTGGTGAAAGTGTACTATGGTCACTGCCAAAACCATACAAAGTATAAGATAGATCGAAGTAGTGGTGTTGTTTCAATGACTTTTTTTATCATTTTAGAACATTTTTGTGTCTGCGGTAAACTGCAGGATTAGTATTTTTACATATATTGCACTTCATCATATATTCCATGAGAGATATAAAAATTTTAAATTTTAGCAGCTACGAGATACCTTCTCGAAAGTTCTAGGGATAATCGAATTTAGATTACCTATGTGCTTTGCCATTGTCATCGCAATACGAAATTATTAAATTGTGTAGAATATTAATGTTAAAAGACGTAAAGTTGTGTGTTTGTAGACATTTTAAACTTGTCATCGTTGTTATTAACTTAAGGTCTAAATGGAAGCTTGTAAAATTTAGAAAAGTATTTTTTTTCTGAACAAAGTATGATAAATATCAAATTGAATCAAAGATTTCCAATATTAAAAGGAATTAAGAAAATATTTAAAAAGATGCAAGTTGATTTTATTACCTTCCTTCCCAAACATCCCTGTAAAGTATTAGCTTTAAACACAAATATAACATTTCTGCGTATATCATTATACTTATATTCCAAGCTTAACATTATATAATTATTGAGACTAAACATACTATTGACGGGCATTTAGAAAATTATGAAATAAACGTTTTTATACGAACTTCCTTAATGAAATGTACCTAAATTTCACTAAAACTCTACAAATTACTAATTGTCTTTTATGGAATTATGTTTTTTTAATTATCACATTAAAAGAAACTTAATATTGTTGTGATTAATTGAAAATTCAGTATAGAACTTATTTTAATTTAGAAGAGATTTTTAATTAGAAGCAGAGATATGAGAAAGTATTTTTGTCCAGTGAAAGAAAAAAGTTATTAAAATTACACGAGTTAACCTTAAAAATGTTTATGTTATCTTAATTTTTAGTTAAAAAAAACAAAAACCTTAAAGAATACATTTTTTTGTTGTACAGAAGTAAAACGATTCGTGCTGTAATATTCATTACACAAAATTGACGTTCGTAGTTTCAGTCTGCTACCTTGAACATTTAAGCATAAGCTAGAACCTTCTATTCCATTTTTTCAAAATGCAACCTTCGCTACGGTTCTAAACACATGTTCACACGAAATTTGCCATAGTTATTTAAATGTTGTTTCATAATAAAATTGCTGTTAAAATATTTTTTTCATTTATTAGCATCACTAAAATATGACATGCCTTACATACGACATTTCGTATATGCAAATTCTATTAAAGTTTTCCATACAACCCTGAAATAATACGCGTCTTAAACAGCTTAGATTATTAGTCTTTATTTAGAAATACATCCGTCCAGCTGTTTTACTGTAATTGAAGAACAAAAATCCAAACAAGTATACTTTGATATATATATATATATATATATATCTTAACAATTTCCTGTTATGAAACAAAGAACACATATATATTACAGAATATTACTCAGGCCCCCAACACATGAAATCAAAAGTTTTTTCATCTCTTGCAAACGTATGTCGCTTATGATGTAATGTATTAAGATACAACAGAAATATGTCTTTATTTGTCATGTACTCAAAAGCCTTTCACCGTTTATGATTCTAATAAGAACAACTTTAAAATAATAACTTCAACCAGTGTACTAAAACATTTTGCACCGTTGAATCTTCTGAAACTGGATTAATGAGGAGATAAAATGTGACAGTGATAAGAATTTAAAATCAAGATAAGATAACGTTAGACAATGTTTAGCGATGATAAATGTTATTCATAGAAATTAAAGAAATGCATATTGAATGGTAATTATGCATTCGGAAATGTTACGATTGTAGTAGAGTACAATAGTTATTGCTTATATCTTATATTAATATATGTCTTCCAAGAGAAATGAAAAAAAAATGGCATATATTATTTATTTAAAGGATTAATTACTGTCTCATTACCTCATGGCTTAAAAAAAATATAAAACGTAATGGACCAAAGACACCTTTTGTTTAAATTTCAATGGTAGTCGACCATCAATAGGATTTAACTACCTACGGTTATTTATTTCCAAAATCTAGATTAAATCGTTTACTGAACTGCTAATAAATGTGATTGCAAAGTATTAAAACTGTTTTTAGTAACGGTGTACACCAGCTTTACGTTCATACTGAGAATGCCAGTAACCACACATTGGTGTTCACACTTAGTTCTTAGTAAACAGTACATCTTAAATAGATCTGGCACAAGAGCTGTTTATTGTACGATTGCTAGAAAAACCTACTTAAAAATAGTAATTAAAAACGCTAATTACGCTAAAACGAAATTTAAATTAAATTCATAACTTTATCCTATATGTATGTAATGCTACAACTATCAACTCGGTGTGTGCCTGTGAATTATTTTAATCAACTTTAAAAATGAAATGAAAACGTATTTGATATATATAACGTGTTCCCCTTTAAGATGCGTAGTTCTACAATTGAAGAAGACGGTCAGGAATATATTCTCATATGTATTCCTTTTTTCATTTCATTTACTTTAGCCACGCTTTGCATAGGTTTTTGTTTTGTAAAAATTATCAAAAGAAACTAACGTAAACAAAGTAGTAGCAACTAAATCTTTCCTGTTATGGGTCAAACATCAATAGCTTTGAGCTCAAATTATTGATAGTATTTTAGTAAGCAAATGACACAAAGACTAACAAAATCATTAATCATCTATAATCAGAGTATGGTACTTGCATTAAGGATATACTCACATACATTTTAAAATGCATACTTTCACAAATTATCTAAAATCAAAGCGAAGCAGCAAAATGAACATATCAAAAATAAGATTTGTATAAATATTGATGTACAAATAGGTCACATAGACTGAAGTTATTGGCAAGACGAGAACCTTGCTGTGAGAATATTTTAACTAGCTAAATGGTCTAAACGGTACAATAAATCATTTAATATGACCCCAGTTCAATAGACCATGTGACTGAAAAGAAATAGGGAGATCGCGGCGGATAACGATACTTAGAGGGGAACTGCATAAATAAACTACTTGTAATAAGATGTGCGATAAGAAGTACAATCTAAAATAATAATATATATTTTTTTTTAATTTTGGAAGACGTAGGTTTACGTCCCTTACTTTTATTATCAGGCTGGAAATCTTAAAAAAAACAACTTTAAAGAGGGTTCCGATTAATGATAATGAATTTTTGTTCCCTCAAGTCTCTCTCGTTCGCAATCTGGTACATTTGAAGAGGCTCTGTGAACTCATCTTAACACGCAGGGTCCTTCCTACATCTAAATGCGTCCAGCTGTAGATAATTGATCGCTGTGTTGTAGAATGATCTGTTAAAATGACAAATGTAAAATGAATTTTCGATTAACTTATAGTTAATTAACTTATTGTTTTCGATTTCACAATATCAACACTTAGATCATTATAAACTTAAGACGTAAGGGCGTAACGTAAGGGCGTTTCCCAAATGATCGCAACTTAGCACCGGGTCAAGGATATAAAATACCGGGTCACGATATTAGACAATTTTGTCACCTGAGTCCAAATGGGGTCAAACAATAGGTACTTTGTTTAAAATAATTAGTACCACCTGCAAGTAGTAATAGTAATACCATATACTAGTAATACGTAGTACATTATTTTCAAAAACATTATTTGATTTAATTACTTGCTTAGTTTTCATATTTTTGTTTTGTCAGAATTATACATAATTGAAAAAAATAACCAGTCCTGAAATAATTTGAGGAACGCAACTCCAGAGTATTTAACAAATACTATACGATCGAATATCAAATAAATTTATGGTATGTTTTAAACAATATGAGTATTAATTAAGGATACAAGTTTTCAAGGAAACGCATTTTCCTACGTATATAAAAATAATGTCTCCTTGATATAAATTAAATGTCGATTAGAGAACCATTTCACGAAACGTTATCACACACAATCATGATAAAATGTTTGTCCATGCGTACAATCATCATACAATGGATAGTATTGAAAATTCTTGTTAAAGATGAAAGATTAAGCCCTTTGCATTGATTCTAACCTGCTTAATAGTTGTGAGTTACCACTCATAGAAATTTATCATAATTAATCTCATTACTTGATCAAGCAGCTAATTATTATTTGGTACATCGTTCTCTTTTACATTTCATGAAGCTAATACTTTACCTAGTTCGTAAATTCAAATTTTAATAATGTTAACTTGCATCTTTTTAGCCTCATTATAAACGTAGTAATGAAAATAAATCCATTATTCTAACATAATGACTTTATGTTTTCAGAATCCAATCCACCCGGCAGCGCAGCAGGCTCATCCGAAAATGCTACCAAATTACGAACTTGTACTGAACACACGTCAGCAAGTACCATCAACAAGTTACCCGGCCATGAAGAGCATGCAGATGCCCATCATAAATGTAATTCACGCGGCTCCTATCAAACAAATGATAAGCCACAGTCCTTCGACGGGGTCAAATGTCCCAAGCAATCCAATGTCGCCCCTAACCCTCACCATCGGTAGTCCCATGTATTCTTTGCCTTCTAGCCCAAACACCCCCAACTACAGCCCGGCAATGAGTCCTGTCCAACGAGAGCGGATGCTTAGTCCCTATTCCACTCCTCAATCTTTGTCGCCGGTCGGAACCTACAGCCAAATGAGTAGTCCGTCTCGCAGACTCCTCTCACCGACAGGAGGATTGTTACAAGGTTACGATCCATACTTAACCAACAAAATGCAGACCAGCCCTGGATTTCCTCTACAGTCCAACGACATACTGATGGATTGTAATATGTCGCTGTCTGCGTCCGATTTCTGGAATGAATCGGAAATGTTACAAGGTGCTAGTGATTTACTCACTGCCTTCGACGATGTTAAATTAGCTTAAATGAATTAATGAATGAGTGAAGGGTGATTTCTATCTTTTATTGGAAATCTTGTAAAAATGGTGAATATTGGTGGTCTTGGAAGCATTTTTGTCTTTAACGAGAGTATCATACCAATAACTGGCAGTTATTGTGAAGGTCTCGCATATTCGAATCTTTACACACATTCCAATAGAAATGGTGCTAAGAATATTATGCCTCCATGGAATATTTCTTCCCAACAGAAATCACTCGGAATGAATGCAGGGTCCAAAAAGGGTAGGAAGAATTACATATGCAAAGGGATTCAAATGTTTTATTTTGACAAACTTTATACGTTTCTCGGGCACAATTGAGGTGTTTAGTATTTTTATTTTTGTTATTAAACGGTACTTTAAAGTTGATTTGGATCATATTTAAAAGGGCAGGTGTGTCACTTAACATCGTTGAAATGAATATATAACATAAAGGACGTAAATAATCTGAATGTTATTTATATATATTTAATTAGTTTGGGACCCCGTAGTAACGAGATGAAACACGCGTGTATGGAAATATATATAAAACAATTTATTTTACTGTAGACGTAGTATGTTTCAAAGTGTAATAAATGTTCTATAAATAAATGCGGCAAATACAATGTCCGTGTCCTAAGGACCCGCCATAACAAAACAATAACTACTATTGAGTTAACTGAGTTTGCATGAGGAAACAGGTACACGATTTACGGATCTATATGGTTATTAAATTTTGATTTTATCATTAAATTTATAATTAATTACATTTATTTAATATATTCGGTACGTTAGAGACCGACTTATGTTATCAATTTCTATGAAGGATTGCTTATTCAGTTCGTTCAAATAAGTATGAATTAAAATATATAATACATTTAATGCATATAAACATATACCACACACAACCTCTTATATCTTGGTTTATTTTTAATGATCAAAATTTATATACTCAGTTAGAAAGTAGGTATGATATATAGATAGATTAGAAACTGTTACGTATCATCAGCACTTTGTCTGTAGAAAATATGTCTTACATGTTTTAAAATGACAATATTATTTATAGGTAATTTTATGGTTGTAAGTAATATGAATGATAAACCTCTGTATCCTCTGTTACTTGGTTACATAGCATACGTTAAATTGTTTCATTTACCCTAATATATGTTCAAGTAATTTTATTTCACTAAATTAGTTTAAATATTCTAAAGGACCTACATTAAATGCTCTCGAATAAATATGTTCATATTTATTTTGTTGCTAAATTTTCGAACAGTAAATATTTATATAAATTTGGTATAAGATATGGAATCTTATTAACAACTTGTTTTATACCTAACCATGTTTAAATATTTACTTACAGTCCTATATAATTTACACTTTAAGTACAATTTTGAACACATGCAAACATTTTTTAATTATATTTTTAAGTGATGCGATTTATATCTTTAATTAAAATCTCGATAGCTATTATTATTATTACTATATATTAAATAAAAAAACATATAAGCCTTAGATAATATTAAGTATAAAAATGTTAAATTTGTGATGTGGTAGTGCGAGTTTAATTTCGTTCATTGCAATGTATTAAATAAAAGATATCATGTAACTTTGTTTTTAATGGTAAAATTCGTTTTATAATACTGCATAAATTTATTTTCCTTTTTACATAATATGATGATAATGTACGAGTTCAAGTCATTACTTTACGTACGAGTTTAATTAGCGTGCCCTGTTGTTTGTAATAAGAAATTTAAATAGATAAACCTACTGCCAATTTTCATTATTCACATATTTTAAGTATACTTTCGTTTATTCCTACTCTTTGAAAAATCTACACTGTGCCATAGAAAATTTTTAAGTCTATGTCAAATAAATAGTTTCTTTATATTTATCTTGAAGACCTACCTGAATATATATAATTGTATAATCTTAAATAATTTTCATAATATGCAGAATAACATGAAAATTGTGTATAATGTTATAAATCACTTTTTATTGAGTATATATTTTGAGAATAAATTACATATTGTCATTTATTTATTTCTTTATTTACTCTTCTGAAGACAGCTTATCGACAAATGGAGCATACATATAATAAAAAACAATATGGACCGAAAATCCTTAATGAGTAAATTATATTTACGAATACAATCCCTGATTTCTTTCTATGTTACTACCTGGCAAATAGCAGCAGAGAGAAAAAAAACGAATAAAATGGTGGCTGGCCCCATAGTTTACTCTGTTGTCGCTTAGACTAAGATGGACTGAATTCCTTACCCAAAATGGCACATGGATAGGCAAGAAAAACCGCAGTAAAAATCGGATACCTTTCCACGAAAATACACAGGATAGGCAGTGATTCTTCCAGTTGATGGGATAAGGGCAGGAGGATGATTCAGTAAAATATTTTCTTAATACATAGATTAAAAGCTTCTACCGAGGATGAAGTTAGTGAGTTAATAAACGTAACAGGTATATTTTGAAAGTAATTTTCAAGGCGGTTGCTACCTCATTATCAGATGTCATTTTATCAATATTTATCTCCAAATCATATTTCAGGTCGCGTAATTTATTCATACATGTCTCATTACCGATAACATCCCCGTAATTTTAATTTAATTTTATTAGAATTTTGATTTTTTTCTCTAATATATATTGATTTTGCCTGAATGCAAACTGATTTAAAAATTTTAGAATATGTCTTCACATGTTCACGAAAAGACGGCGCCATATTGAATTTTTTTCACCATACAATTCATGCAACTTACTTCTGCTTTTAAGAATACCTGTTGTTGCCTAATCACTGAATTTATATTTTTTACTCTCATCTATATATTTAAATATAAATATTTTATTGTACTTTGAATGTATGGTTTTAAATAGTGCTGTATATAGACATCGGGATCATTCTGTTCAAAGCGTAGGGTTCCGCGAATTCTGGCACAGACTCGAGATTTAAAGCGCAGTATCTTTTCTTTAGTTATAGGCCTATATTTGACCAACTGTTTATTTTTATAAAAGTCTGTACTTACTGACATATTTTGTTCACAGTGGTCAGACCTCAATTTGTTAATAACTTCCTTATTGAATATTTCAATATATTTAAGTACAACTTCTGTCGGATCATTTAGTGTATTTATTGAAATCTGTGACCGACTGGTAATTTATGGTATCCAATAAGTTGATCCTTAACCGCCGTGCTCCACGATCAGGGCAGATCTTGTCGTAAGCTGGCTATGCGCGCGACTACTGACGGAGAAGGTAATAAGCCTTCCCTACATATTCTCTACAATATTTATAAATTAGGTATAAGTCAAACTATTTCTGAATATTTTAAAACCGTGTTTTCGGTTGGAAGAGATCATCTGTGTGATAAAGCTACTGATAGAAAATAGGATACTTTAACGAGACATTTTATAAGTGTAACTGATAAACAGTAATGTCCTTAACACTAAAAGCGTTACCGACTCGTTGCCAAACTGGATGTTTGTCAATTATAGGCTCACCGATCGACGCTACAACCAAGGACTTAAAAATATTCCAAAATTGTAGAAGAATAGTTGTAGCCAGTTAAGAAAAAAATAAACCTACCACCACGAATGTGTACCTGTGGAATTTAACTACTATTCATAACCCAGTGACGTCTGACAGGAGGAACTTTCGTTGCCTGATTTTTTATTGGGCAATGAACAAACCCTCTTATAACCCGATATAATTATACAGGCTTTTCCAATCTCCCTACATTCGTGAGTATTGGCAGGGTGCTGGTGGTGAGAAGGTGCTGAAACTAATTAGAATGATTTATGAAATTGTCTTAGTTGTCTACGTAACAACTTAAAAGGGTTCATTATTACCCTAAGTCTTAAATTGTTTTTATGTGAGCCGCGTCTTTAGCGTCTTGGACTATAAGGAAGGACACCTTCCAATTTTAAGAAACAATTGCATTCGTACCTTTTGATTAGCATTTTGTAATAATAAATAAAAGAATGTATAATATAATAAAAGTTCTTTATGATCTCGACCTTCCGATACCTACTCGTTTTGAATGTTACTCCATCTTTATTGATCATTAAAATATTTTCCTTTTATATCTACTACCAATTTTTCTAACATTTCACTTATAACCGATTAAATTAAAAATTACAGTATTCACAGTAATAATAGTTTACAGTAAAAATATAGCGTTTTACATGGCACGGTCGTAAGCTTATTACGCTAGTATTTAAGTTTATGGGCACGGCATATTTATTATTGTAATTCGATTTCATAGTGGACAATCAATGTGAGTCTGTGGGTTTAAAAAAACTTACATTGACATTTAGTTTTATTGTCTGAAATTGCTGTCAATGTGACAATGCCGTACTTGACCGAAGTATGTCCGAATGTCATTCCTCACAAGAAAAGCAAAATCATATAAAACGCATCGGTTACTTTGCTTGCTAGGTCGCTCGGTCATATTTTGTGCATATTTTTTTTCTAGTGTGTTCTTTAACGGGTTAATGATATTTTATACAAAAATGAGATAAATATTACTTTTTAATTACTATTGCTGATAGTGCGAGCACGCTCGGGTTCTGTGATAATTGTTTATAATTTTCGTTTCAATGGCTTCGACGCCGATACAGATGAATGGCAATGCATCGCTGAACAATAACGGTCCCTTGGGAAAGCGGAAAAAATCACGCAACAGCCGAAGTTCTTACCTGACGAAATGGTTGGAAAAAGCGATGCACCAGATTCAGGATTCTTCCCCTAGTATTGATAACTTCGACCTCTTCGAAAATCCAAATATGAATTGGACGATGAGCGGAGCCCAATTCGCACCAGGTTACGATCCGTGTAAATATAATATGTATGGATGCACACCCGAGCCAATGTCTCTGCCTACACTGCCGACGTACTATAATCCTTTAATACCGGCCCACTATAACCCTGAGTGCCGTTACGTACAAAGTGAAAACAAAAGTGTTCAGGTGCAGAGAGCTAATAGGCGACGCGTCGAGAACAAAGTGGAGGAGGTGTCCAGTACGCCCGCGAATAACACTCCTTGCACATTGAGTCATAGCAGTTACTTACAGCCAAAGAATTTTACTGACAGCCAGGACTTCGCGAGTCTGCCGCCGATAGTCACTTCAATGGGCGAAACTAATTCTACTAGTGATGTGCACACTCCTAATAAAGATGATAGCAACAATGCCAGGCGATACAGTGACCCTTGTGTTCGAGGCCTTCCAGATGTTGCCAGACCAGCAAGCAAGGATGTGGATTCAGAATCAGAAACTAGTTCAGATATGTCTGGTAGTCAAGTTGGTAGTAGACTGTTATCTTGCCTTTTGGATCAAATATCCTCATTGAAATTAGTCAATGAAAGACTGAATAAAGATCTACAAGACACCAGAGGTTAGTAGTTCTAATATCTTGTATAAAAGTAGAACAGCTGTTGTGTGATTTGTCTGGAGAAGTACTACTTAGTGTTGTGATGCTTTACTTTTTACACTTTATTTGGTTAAATAGTGTGATCGAGAGCAACAGTTCAAATAAAGCTTTGATGTTTTTTCTTAGAAGTGTTTAAGATTAATCAACTTAATGTACAGCTATGATCCAGCACAATAAAATTAAAGGTTTGGCTTCTTTGTAAATGTTTATAGCCCATAATCTCTATGTCACTGATACACCACAAAATTTTAAAATCAATCAAGAAAGCAATTTGTTTTCATTTAAATCATCGCATGAGGTCAATTGTATATGATTGACCACATTAAGTAAATTCCATCACAATTGTTATCTTAATGGACATAAGGTAGTGGTAAATTTTAGAGTTCTTTAGTGCTTGAGGAGAAGTTAAAGTGTCAGTTCCAATTCTTATTATTATATAGTAGTCATTAAACCACAAAGTTTCTAAGCAGCTAAGGAACTATGGAAACTTGTGTCACCTACTAATCAGCAATGGAATAGGTTGATGGAATACTCTCTAGAAGATATCTGTGCCTTTTGAGGCTAAAAAACTGTAGTGAAGTTTAAAATGCCCTCTGGGTATACTATTCACCTATGTATCTGAATATTGTATAGTATATCAAATACTAAATAATAATAATGTAATACAATATTGTGTTAAACATTACTTACCTAGCTGCACAATTAATAGCTATATATGAGTTGTTGTGGTAATCAGTAGCCATATAGCAGATTTCTTTCTTCTGTTACAACCTTTCTAAAACATCACATAAATATTTAATACTATATTATCTATTTTTAACTCACTTATTGTAACTTTAATGACCTTGTTATACTGATTAGAGATTAAATATTATGTTACCTATTATTTATGTAAGCAGTATTGGTAGGCAGTTTTTATGTTTTCACAGCATAAATAAATAAATATATTGGTTTGTAAAGTTCATAATTGAAAGGTGACCGTGTCAAGTGTAGCTAGGGATTAGTACATTTAGTATTTGATTTAACATATTATATGGGATTTATTATACTTGTTACAGTGCATTAGTAACATGATTAATAATAATTTTAAAAGTTTTAAACACCTACACTTTTCAATATTTGGCAATACCAGTCACAGGTGCATATGCCGCAGCCTTGCTTCCTACACAAACCAATAACTCTAAAACTTCAAGTGTTACCCACACACAGCTTCAAGGAGACTAATAGTTGTTTAATATAGTGATATAAAATGTATGCTTTTTGTATTATTAAATGATTTTTGTATTATGCCTTCCAAAATTGTATGTCATGTTTTGTTGCACATTTTTCAACAACTGTTGGTATGAACATGCTTGTCTGCTCCTTTTTCAATCATTAATATTTTATTAGGCTGGTACTTGAAAGTGTTATTAGAAAGGACTTCACAAAACAAGATACAGTGATAGTGTGAAAACTTTTATTAAGCAATGGAACTGACTTAACAGTAATATGTATAATAAGGATATGATGAAATTTAATTGTTTATTGAATGAACAGTCATTCACATATAACATTGCCTTAGCAACATAGTTTTATCTAGCTTTTGCAGAAATCAGGGTAAATCAGGAATTTCGTGTCAATATTGAGTTTAGTAGTTTTGGAAGAATCTTATAATAGGATCATATATTTTAAACATGTAATCAAAATTTGTTAGGGGCATGAGGGACCTCGAAGTAACAATCCAGGAGCAGCTGCTCTTCTGTACCCCCCTGACCTCAGTTCACCCGTAAATTTAATGAAATATATGAATATCTGCTTTTTTCTCACACTTATTCATTATTCTTTCAGCTGAACTTGATAATGTAAGGCAGCAAAATGTCTTTTTACAAAAGAGTTCTTCAGGTGTGGGTGCGTCAAATCATACAACTCTAAATGGCAATGGTAAGTTTTTTGTTTCTTTGTAATAGTACACAAGTTGAGTTTGGAATTTAGAAACATACAATGTTATAAACCACTGAACACTTCATGCTTAACCTTCATGCCTTGTCAAATGTGGTTAACAATTAGTATCCTGCCATGGGTCATTTCGATAGCTAGAGTACGGAAGAATTACATGCCAGTTTGCTATTTTTTGGCATTAAAAAACAATGAAAAATTCCTTATTTATTTTAAAAGCATTACAATATAATATAGTGGGAACAATAATTGTTATAATTTAAATTCTGTTATAATTTGTATTATAATGTTTTATTATTATTGAATTTGTTATAGCTCTTACAAGGCATTTGAATAAAAAATGAATCAGCATTGCATTTATAAAGCTCTAATGTTGGTCCTATCCCATAGACTTTATGTATTATTATGGCAGATTCTATGTTGACTACTTTAAAAAATCGTTTTTATTGTACTATCTATAAATAAACTACTTTTATCTTATCCTGTGACCTGAAGCATACCCATAAGTATTTATTATTTTTATCATCTCAAATGTAAATGTAATAAATCATGTTATAATATTAGATTATAGAAACGCAAATCATTTCAGAGAATTTAATTGAATTAATTTTAAATAAATTTTAATTGGATGTGCACTTTCTCTGTAGAGCACATACAATATCTTCACTACACTGGTGTTATTGCTCATCAATTTTTTTGCTGCAGTAGGTTATTACAGATAGCATTCCAATCATGCCGCTGTAGTTTTTATTGTGGCCGAGCAGCGAATACAATACATCTGCTCTCTGATAAGGATCAACAATGGCCCACTTTCTCATGTGATATCATTGTTATTACAAATTAATAAATTTTAAATTATTAACGTTGTCATTAGTGTGTTGTATCCTAAGAGTATTTCATATTATCAAGTATTATCAAATTCTTTCACATTCCTTTTAAATATTAGTCATAATACCTTATGAACCTGATGTCGTTGAATTTTAAGTTCTTATTTCTTATATACCCAACTAATATTAAAATGGGGTCAACATTTATCGCGTAACTTTAAAAGAGAGCTATGCGTAGGAATATTGACAAAAGGTAACTGTTTCATTTTGTATAAATGCTTTTTAAAATTACCGTACTATAAATTAACAAATTGGAATTTTATAATAATCGTAACTTTGTACCAAGTAAGAATATTACCAATTTTACATAGTAGATAATATGTACGTACGTGTACATGTGGAAGGTTATCTAGGTAGGTCACAGAATCGCGCCAGTTTGTAATTGGAACTTAGCTTTGAAATGAGTGACTTCATTTCAATCATATTCATCGAAAAATGAACGTGTACGAATATCCACATCGATTGGATTCGAGTTCAGATCCTCCACACTTTTCACGATTTTATTTGCCGCGTACTTTCTGACAACTTAACACATATACTTCGGACGAATAAAATGTACATATGTGTTCTCCTCTAATGCAGTGTCATTTTAGTGATTTCACTGGAGTTGCCCATGTCTATAGGCGCCGATCATCAACTTATTCTCCATCCAGGCTTTGTCGCATGACGCTAGAATTGTACCCTGCAGAGTGACAACGATAAATGGATTCTAGCCAAGACAGTTGGCAAAAATAAAAAAAGTATTTGGCAGTATGTCAAAAAGACCGATAGTCTCTTTTGAATGACTTTTTAGCCGCTATTTTTGCAATATTTTTCTATAATTTAACATTTTTAACGTCCGGGCTACGTAGTCAACTAGGTTTTCTTTCCTTTTTACATTTTATAAATGTATCATTGGGACAAGCTACACCAATAAAATCAAATAAGAAGTTAAGGGTGCTACACGTCCGGATTCGGTTTTAGCCGGATTTATTTACTTCGTTGCAGTTCGAATCCATGCCCATGTCATCTCCAACCAAATAAAATTTACGTATCCAATCAGTCCAGCTTTTGTTAGGTTTCGGTCTTACCTCGTCACACGCAAAAATGTTATAGAGGTGACTCTGAAATTGTTGAAATTAATTTAGTAACAAACTGTAATAAAGTAATGAATAATAATTAACTATACCGAGATTCTTTATATTTAAGTGATGCCCAGGCTTTTAGAAAAGTTGGCCAGGTTTCCGGGACGAAATGTTCGGTTTTTATACCACTAGCAACCCTGGATGCAGCAACACATTTGTGCAACGTGAATTTACTCATGGTTTAGGCTTAAAAGATCTAATTATTAAAGTTTTCCAGTCTACAACGACCTAACTTGCTCATGAACTGCAACTAATATTAATTTTGGTATTGTCAAAAACCGCGGGATTAGGGTACCTATATGAGAAACCCCGAAGAGCGTTGTAAAACATTGCAAATATATCACAGACCATGCCCGAAATTGATTAACTCGTTCAACCAATTATGAAAGGCATAAGCAGTCGGGCGATGTGCGACGTATCATTCGCTTACTTAATATTAGCATAAATAGCTCTAGAAGTTACTGTCTGGATTCAGTTATCCACTCCACTTACCATTTATAGCATACGGATCCATTCCGTGCATTGTTGTTTATTCATAATAAGCTCGTGTCTATACAGTTATTATTCGCATGCCATGTGAATAAGAAATGGGGGAAAAAGCCGTTTTGTGTCCTTAAGTAAGCACAAGGTTTTGTGATGTCTCATATGTGAATTAATTTTGCATGAGATAAGAAGTCGGTGTAAATAGTTCTATATATTATATTCCAGTTAAAGAATGATGATATGCCTATGATACTTCTTTATTCTCTGTCAATTCATGTTTATTACATTTCCTTTTTGTTTTCTTTTAATAACAAAATGACAAAAACAGATCTTTTTATTTTTTGCATGGAACTGTCCGTCCGAAAAGGGGCCGAAATTTTTTAAATGTTCAACGATACTATAAAATGGTATAATGAAACAATGGTTGAAAAATAGTAAGGCATTGCTTTAAATGGTAACATATACATAATAAATGGTAACATATAACATAAGTTAACAATATTTGATGAGATAAATACATTTGAACTCGTAAAATGTGTCAGTAAATCTTAACATTTTAGTGTAGAGACTGTAGAGTGCAAAATTCAAAAACACATCGAGGTATTTCAAAATATTTTCAAAGATAATTGGTTTAAATAAGCTAAGTTTTGAGATTTAAGCTACATATCTACAGAAAACGAATTTCATTGCCTCTTCCGGCTTTAATATGCATGATGCGACACCAACTTTTTTTTTTAATTGTATACTCGTATTTATATAAACGTTAAACTCTACAAACAACAATAACTTGAATCTATTTACAATATTTCCTGTATTATATTATCCTGTGATGTAGGTATGTAATTTATGTAAACAATATAATAAACAAGATTGATTTTTTACATTATTGTTTAATAGAGCATTGTTTATGTAACTAACATAAAATAATAAAACATGTTAGCACAATGTATTATGGCTACCCCATTTGTATTTATGTGTGCAGGGAGGTGCCAATCAAATCGATTGACCTATTTATTTCAATTGACCGTAATATTTTCAATAACACCTGTATATAGCAGATATAAAATTTTGCCCGAGATCATCTGCAAGACTATCCCGCCCAGTCTCTCTATTGTAAATATAAGATTACAATTCTCGTTAAAGTCAAACCCAATTGACCTTGCGATTTGTAGATAGATATATACAGTTTAAGATTAAATACAAAGTTATAATAGTAACTCTCCTCTTAATCGATTTCGATAAAATATATTTTATGGGAAGTGTATTTTTATGTAATAATCAGTAAATCAAGTTAATTATTGATTACTGAAAATTCTCGCGCGTTGCATACGAAAGTACTACTTTGGAAAATGATTTGAAAATCAAGAATTTTAAACTCTAATTCAAAGAAAGATCGAATCAAAAATCAAACTAAGTGCGATTACTTTTCTACAGTATTTAAGTTAATTTAAAATAGCTTATGTAGTTTTCGTGCGATACACGGAAAAACGAAAAGATTTCATCAGCTGATTTGAGTTAGCTGATTATAAACCTCCTTATTTGTGTACGTAAAAATGATACCGTTTCGTATAGGGCTTGCACAAAATCTATCGATACGTGGATAATTTTTAAATAGGTATAAATAAATATTTTCTGTTTGTTCATATTTTGCCTTTTTAGGTTCCGTTACAGCTGGTAAACACATTGGACAGAAAATAGATTAGATTGTTATATCTTTGGCTTTTGAATAGTATTAGCTTCTTAGATTGATAAAATTTGGCGAATTTTATATCTGTTATTATTATGATATGACAATATCCAGCGAATGTGAATATTTATTGAGTAATTTTACTACAAGGTTTCCTGTAAATGCAGTTCAAAAGGAATAATGGATTCGAATGTTGAACCAGATAGATAGGGTTCCTGAAAATATTTACTGTAGACATTTTAATTGCAACTATTTCGTTGTACGAAATCACTGACATCTTGTTAATGAAGAATATAGATTCTTATATAGATTATTAGGTATAGACCTACAAAATTTGTTGATTAGTTCATTTCCGAGGGCAATAAGTCATATCGATTTACATCAGATTTAAATAAAACCAATAAGTATTACTATTATTGTTTTCTTTAGTACCTTTTAATCACGTTTTGTTTTATTTCAATCGGTTTTAAAATAAAAAAAGATATATTAACATAAAGAATCCCGACCCATAAGGTTAAGTTTAGCGTAGACGAAGCGAAGTAAAGTGAAGTTACTAGAATTAGCATGGTATTCTTTAATTTAATATGTAATAAATAATGAATTAGAACGAATTAAATAATCGAATATCTAAATTGTAGTAAAAACCTGTGATGGAATAGTCGACATCCATGTCGACAGTGCATGGACGTGAATTTGACATCATTAAAAGTCACTCACACTAATTTCGTCTTCACAAACACACACACACACATGCACACACACACACACACAAATGCACATTTAGGTTTTGTGTGACGCGATGATGAGATGAGTTTTCGTCTATTACGTTAGTATATTAAGTTTATGGTATCAAGATTATTTTCGTAGCTGTGTAGTGTAAGTCACTTTTTCTGTATTGAAGAGCTGTCAGATTTGAAAATGGAATGCCTAAACGTGGGTTTTGAATTTGGTCTATAATAGTTCGTAGGTTCGGATAGGAATTCATTTTCATTTCAATATTAAAGTGTGCTACATACAATGTATTGGTGGTACTTTAGCTACTTCAACATTTATCAAAGCACAGAAACTTGTTGGAACGTATGTCTAGTGTTTAAATTTTGTTAAGTATAAGAATAGATCTGAGTCGACATAAACTTAGCTAACCATAATTAAGGTTTATTTGGATTATTACATCATACTCGAAGGTATGTAGTTTAAACTTGAATAATACTAACAAACGATGGTAAATTCCATGGCAATACTAAAAGCAAATCAGTTTCCCTTTCTGAATTTTCGTTTCTCTGTTATTTGAGATCACTCGCCGGCAATACGACTTTTGAGCTCATCTAATCTAATCTATTTTTCACGTATGTATTCCCGACGAGTCAGACGAACGGGAAGGTGCAAGACATTTCCCACACGTGTATGCAGGAGAGGTAAATAATTCTAGATATGTATATGTCTGTTTATATTCCAGGTCTCGTAGGCGGGCAGTACTCCCCGGGTTTCTTAACGGACTTGGTGCGAGAAATTCGTGACGCAGCTCGCATGCGCGAAGAAGCTATGTACTCCAGAATACGCGCTATGGTCATCGAAAGGACTGACGTATGTCGATGCCTTTATTTATGCTATGGAAGTAGGTAGTAAGTGATTGAACTTCGTGGCACACTTGAAGGAAAGGTTTGGGTTGTAATAGGCTTCCCTCATTGAGTTGAAGCCAAACTCGCCTGCTCATGTTCGCACTCCTACTGAACACCAGATTAGGCAGTGACGTCAAAGCCGTCCCTTTAGAGGTCACCGGGCTCTGTACAACCAATACTCTACGGGCTAGGTTCTCGACTGCCTCGCATACTGTCAACTTTTTTACATTTAGCCACCCAGCTTCGCAGCTTCCTTTTTGCTTGGCAACATATCCATGACGGATTTGGCATTGTGTATGTACAAGGTGTTGTTAAGTTGCTATTAGTTGACTTTTATTTGCTGACTGTTTATATAAAAGAATTTTAGGTTATGTGCACGATAATGTGATAAACAGCGGTGCATGTTGACAATTATAGTCCTAATCGGCTTCAATATTCTTTTAATTGTGTATAATTAATGTATTGTTAACACGGTACAGAAATGTATATTTTTTCTATGACTAGTAAAGAAATATCAATGTCCCAGGCGACCTCGAGACATTCGTATAATAACATTTGCGCAAGTAAAGACAGCAATAAAAATTTTGCTGGCGCCATACAATTGAATTATGAAACGAATTATCGCCGGATATTTCCGTAAAAGTTACGTGAACTCACTCAACAAACTAATAGACAAGTTTTGAGAACTATTGTTGTTATAAATTATAAACGCTATGGATTGATGGACGCGTTCGTTCATCGATCGTACATCAATGGTCAGTAGATCATTACTGTTGTCTTCAACATTTGCACTCTCCTTTCCATTTCTACTAATATACTAATGCTATTCCACTAATTTTAATTAACATTAAAAGTATCTATAGTCCTTGGACACGATACATCAATACTCAAAATTTTGACTGATCGCTTTCTGTACGTCAATGATATATAATCAAAACGATTATTAGAAGCCTTTATTAACGCAATAGAATCCAAAACAATAGTTGTTAGAATTTTTGTCTGCGTGCCTGTGCGTTTGTGCGCGCTAATCTTAGAAAAGGCTTATCCGATTTCGTTATGGTTTTCACAAATTTATTGCAGGAAGCCTCACTTAATATTTAAAGTTTGTTTGAATTCAGTCCGACCATAAAAAGAAAAGTTATAAATTAAGTTAACCTAAAACAATGTAGTATTATTTTATAAAAGGTGATTGAATATTGCCTAAAATTGAACGTAGGATAATTCGGTTAAGATAGGGAGGTTACGATCGCGTTTTAGATTTGACATAACTATATATACACTTTAAATTCCATAAAATATTTTAATTTAAATTTAAAACTTCATAAAAACTTCACTTGTTTTTTTTATTAAATTTTTAAACCAAAAACAGCAAGATGGCTCTCCGGTGTCCGGGAGTGCAGTAATAACCACGTATTAGTTGAAATTTCAGTTACAAGCTCGAACGATCCGCACGACAATATCTATTTTTAAGACAATGAAAAAAAAAACGCAACAAAAGCTTCACTTGTGACAGTTCTCATTGTATTTAAAGATCAATGAAGTCTGCCCATCCTTACTTGGAAAGAGAGATGGATCATGATAATTAACCTCTTTCCCAAAGGAGATCCTAGCATCCAAAGAGTTATTAGTGCTGTTTTTTTTTAATTAACTAAGTGTATCTTTACTAGTCAAATACACAAAGCATAACTGACACACTTCTGTCTATCTTAAATACTTAAATATTCGGGGTTAAATTATCGAACAGCAGCGGATCCTCAATTGGAATATCGTAGGCACCTATAGTAAGTACATTCTACGATGTGATCTAACCGAATACCAGAATAAAAACGAGTGTAGTTTGCAAGTAAAGATAATTTTCAGATAAGTTTATCTATTAAGGATAAGGATCAGTATAACCTTGTTGTGGTATATTTATGTAACCTTGAACAGTGCGAAAATAGTCGGGGTCTTGACTTCAGTATTTTTGTTCGTTTCGGTGAGAATGTAGGGCAGGCTTGATTGGTCTGGAGGTACAGAGTAACCGCGCGTCCTTTTCAAAATAACTTGGCCCCACTCCAAATTGCATTGCTGTCTCGCGTTACGCAGTTCAACGACACAGCGCGATTTGAGGAATGGTCATGAGGATGTTTCGTACTTGCCGTATGCAAATATTGCGCAAATAACCGCGCGGCTATCTGATAAAGGAGTTTTACATGATCTGAAAAGTTTTACACTGGATGGTTCCATTTGGTCCACAAGACTAGGTTGCTACTAGTTTTAGATCCAAAACCGAATTTAAAAAGGACTGAATTGTCTTTGGTCATAATTATAGTAATAGTGAATATGAAGATCTATGTATCTTATTTCATGTTAAATTTTAAACTTAGTAGTTTGGGAGAAAGAGGTGAAGGATGGTTGGGGAGAATTGTTAATTTTAGGTCAATGATCATAAGGTCTGTTAAAGTTCGTTACGATATAATAAAAAAAAAACGGCAAAATAATTGCTTAACTAAATGTTACAATAAGATATCGTATCGTTTATTATATAATCATCTTTCACTTAGATAATGATACTTACATAATATTTCGTAGTATGCAGTGATAAAATAAGATAATGTCATATTCTCCATTAAAACATTTCTTTTTTTCAGAATGGTTTTGCTTCGTCGGATGCGAAACTTGCCGAAAGAACTCTTGAAGAGATCAAGGTATGATGATATGATAACATGAATTGAAAAATAAAATCAGTAATTAGGGAAATACTTAGTACAGAATTAATTAGATTTCAGTTCGAATAGTATAACTCCGTCGCACCGGCAAAAGGAATCTGTCATCGGCGAATGGAATGGTCCTCTCTTATCATTGTTTACGAATATGGCGATTATTTAAAAGTTCGGTCACTGATTTTGGGTCATTTTGCAGATAATATGTCTCAAGCTTATGTTCATAACTTCTGTATAATAAGAAATTACATTACATAACTAAATAATATTGTTGTAAGAAAATATGTGAGTGAGTGTATTAATCTAAATTCGTATGGAATGATGTAGGAATTAAATTTTTTGTCCTAAATACAATATATAAATATGTTCACACATTCACACCTTCGCACAAGGATTACCTTTGTTGCGGGTGGCATGGATGCACACAAATAAAACATTATAAACAACCATAACCCACCAACAAACATTTATCTCTCACATAAATGTTTGTCCCAGCCGAGAAACTGGGCTATGGAGTCGTCAAATTATTATATCGATATTAAATACCAGGCACATTTGGTCATTACATAGGAGAAAAGTATCTTGCGTGTTCTGCTTAATCAAATATATACTTGGAACTAAGAGAAGGAAATAAGAGACAGTATCAATAATACATCTTAAAGCAATCATGCTGGATCTGTAGGTCGATTGAAAACATTTTGTGGTGGAGTTATTAACTAGTAACGCCATCTACAAACTTTTTTAGAACTGAGATGTGTAAGTTGTTCTCCATTCTGTCTATAGATAGCGCCACTAACTTTGTTCCTATAACTATAGTTTCAACTTTTGACAACAGATGGTTTTCATATTCAATTGAATCATGAACTATAAAATGAAAATTTATGGATACATTGCAATCGTTTATAATTTTGTTATATTTTTATGTTACTGAAAAATTAACACTAACGCAGCATTATCATAAAAATATATCCTATTTTTTTTTTAGTAACAAGAACAAAACATTTACATACATTTACATTTCACATACCTTTGAAAAAATTATGGACAATTCTCCGAGATACAAGTTTTTTCACGATATTTTCGATTATCGATTGTTATATAAATATAACTGTTGTTGTTTCATAAAGTTATTCGAATAATTTTATGTATGCACTCATCAGACGCTAGACAGATATTTACCTGAGCCGCGTCAGAAAATGACAAAGAAAACACTCTTATCTCACCTCTTGCATGACATTTTTTCTCAATTGGGCGTCGCGCGTCGTTTGCGTCGAGTCGCGTAGCGTCCGCGGTGGGTGGTCCGCGGAGTTCCGTTCGCGGGTCGAGTATTTGTGAAGTTAGACGCGCCACTTATATTCGCCTGTGCGAGGTGATCATGCGAAAATTTAAATGTAGGGGTGTTCGGTTTTTTTTTCGTCTTAGAATGTGGCGATGCCGATGAACATCGGATTGAGATTTCTCTATTTTATTATAACCTGTCCTGTTATGCTAATTACGTTTCCGTTATACAATCCATAAATGGGTCAATAGTGACCGTGTTGACAACTTGATTAATTACCACTAAAATAAATGAAGCAAAGAAACAAAACTAGAGAACTGTAAGAAAAAATACATACATTTATGTAGGCTTTCTTTCTTGCCTCATAGATGTTGTTATACAATACAAATGTAAAGTTTATTAACTTGATTAGCGCCGCCTGTCAGATTTATCATAACTACAATTTATTGTTGTAACAAAAAAAAATATATTCAATGATATGACCCTATACAGTTATTTGAAGTAGCACCATCATTAACAGGCACAACACCGAATAAATCAATAATTGTTGATCAATAATCTGTACATAATAAAAATCTTGCTGATCGCTTTCTGTACATGAACGACATATAACAAAAACCAATATTAGTGGCCTTTACTAACGCAATAGAACACAAAACATTAGTTGTTAGAGTTTTTGTCTGTTTGTCTGTGCGTTTGTGGGCGCTATTCTCAAACGGTTTAACCGATTTCGTTTTGGTTTTCACGAGTGTATTGTAGTAAGCATCACTTAATATTTAAAGTAAAATCGTTTCATTTTAATTCGACCATAAATAAAAAAGTTATAAATTAATTTTAAATAATGTAGGTATTTTTTAGCGTGATGCGAAGTTTTTCCGAAGTGAAGCGAGGGCAGTTTGTTGGTATGCATATATAATCTTTATTTTCTTTGCCTGAGCCTTACATAAGTAAATCTAATGAGTTTTTATCTCTATAGTGTAAACTTCACTGCTAATGTGTTGAACATAATTATACGAATATTGAAAACTTGAAAAATGTTGAAGTGTTTTTGAAGACAAACATTAATTAAATTAACTAAGTAGTAAATGAACTCTGTTCATACTTAATGAACGTAATGGTGCCCACTGCTAAACAACGAACTAGGCAATGCCGCGTGGTTCCTCCTGTTGGGAGATTATTGGTCTCTGTACCATTCGATTAAATTCAGACGGCAGGTACACGTGTATGCTATGATTCTTCACTTGCCTGACAAGTTGCCGCCTTAGTTCTCAAACCATTAGTGTTTTTAACGTATGTTTGCAATGTTGTACCTATTAAAAATTGCTTACCCCACTTCCTTCTTGGCCGGCAACGTGTCGATATGATGATTTTTTCGGCGTAATGACACCTATCTCTCTCATCAGTCTCATCTGCTCGCTCATCAGCGACTGATATAAAAATTAAGCGATTCAGACCCATTTAAATACTCACGTAAGACAACCTTGTGCAGTTAAGGTGTTTTGTGAAGAAAAATCTGTAAAATGAATTTACGAAAACCGGTTAAATTTAACCGACTGACGAATTCTGTGTGTCCTCCATGTTGCTTATTTCGCGGGGTTGGTAACGATTTGTATACGCCACTAAGCTACCGGGGCATCACTATTTACATAGGGAATGCTGGCACGCACACCGGTTTATAAAATCACCGTGAGTTGGAACTTGGATGAGCGGAACGCATCGATTCATCCGAACACGGGGGCATTCGTATGAGTTTTTGCTCTGGCGTCACACTGTTACACCGAAATGTAACATTGGTGATATATAAAGTAATGTCTGTGTAATATGTACGAGTAATATAATGTATAAATATTAAAAAAAAATACTTTTTCATTTGCTTTTTAAATCCTTTACTGTGTAGAAGTTTTTCGTGATCGTATTTACAAATCGATCCAGTGAGTGAGTGATATCATTATATGTAGTTTTTAAATTTAAATTGTTGTTAAATTTTACCATTCTTATATTTGAAGTGAGTGTTTTAATAATGAAGTATCTCTTCATTTTGGAAAATGAGTCTTTGCTTAATATAGACTGAATAAAAAAAATGTTATGATGCCTTTTTTGTTGTTTTTATAGACGAGGAAATGAATTATAAACAATTAAGAAGTTCGCGCCAGTGTGATGTGCCGTTGATATAACCTGGTATTTTGTAGTGTACCTACCAACCCCCGTGATGGCAGTTGAAATATGAACGGGTGCGTGAGGGAGGGGCGCTGGGCAAATATTGGCAGATGTAAGTGGATGGCTGCAGTGGCGCCACCCCTGCCGCGCCGCAGAGTGACGTCAGCGGTGACGTGGGGTTCGATTCCTGCGTAGCGAAGTGTTTTACTGTATTAAAGATAATACAAGAAATAATTGAGATTTCAAATTTCGATTGAATATTTGAAAGGATAAGTTTGGTTTTTATGATATCCGTGTTTATTAATGATAAACTTTTTTAATTTATATGTTATTAATGTTAGGCTAGATTTGAAAGTTGTTTCTTGCCCTCAGGGACTTAGGTTCAAACCTACTTCACTAAAATTTTTGCTAAATTACCTTTATAATAATTTTATAATTTCGAGAAATAGGTACATCGCATGTATGACTAAATATAACTATTTAAACACATCATGTTATACATGTTTTCGGCTTTATCGAAATCGAATTGAATCGATTTGATCGAATACTTGAATAGTGTGTATCGGCATTATGTTTGAAAGACATCGCGAAGAAAGTATTTGAAAACCTGTAACTTTTTATGATAGATGCGCGATTGTAGATGATTATTTTCTTTGAAGTGTTTGGTATACAACCTTTTTTTGATGAAAGACAGCGATGTAACTTAATTATGTACAGAAGTCGATTATTAAGTCGTCGTCGTGGTATGGAAAATATAATGTTTTTGTACTGCAAATAAAAAATCAATCATAAACAAATTTTATTGACTCTTCTAGAAGCGGATGGACAACATTTGCTAGCTTTAACCACCCGTGTGGGAGTGACCTTGCCGGTCTAGCGAAAGGTCCCAGGCTCGATGCCCGGCCGAGGAAAACTGTGTATATGTTTATTTTCTAGCGGTGTCTGATTATGATGTCTCATTTGTGTATTCATATCATGGTGAGCAGTCACCATCTAGCCAGTATGAGTGACTATGAAGTTAGGGAAAATACATCAAATGTTTGTCACGCACCTTCTAAAATCAGAAGAAGAATGGTAGACTGTTAAAAACCCTACGTCCACGTACGAGTACAATCAGATTTCAACTGGGGGGGCACAGCCCAGCGACATCTAACAGGAGGCGCCTTTGCTTCGTTCGTTGTTTAACAAAACTTTAACACACATTTAATCTTTAACTTAGTATATCGGATCAAATAGCTTCAGTCTTGTAGTGATTCCATATGTGATCATGAGTCAAGACTTCAACAATTTTGTATTATTATTATTACATTGACCATACTGTCATATCTGTTACTATATTATATACGTTAATATCATCTAAATAAAATGTACACAAAATGCGCGCAGGTGCAATGCGTCAAGTTTGTGGGTGTCATTACCGCTTGCAGTGCGCACTCGGCTCGTAATAAGTTAATTGTGGTGCGAAAATGCGCAAACAGCTCTTCGCACTAACGCCTTAATGCGGTGCGATGCGCGTTAAGTGATGGACAGATAGGTAGTCGTAATTTTCACATATACGTTGTGGGAACAGTTTTCATTATATTAAGAACAATTTTGTATTTATAACAACTTAACAAAATGGATGCTCGGAAAACCAGCGACGGAGGTCCTTGTAGCTTCGGCTATTTGTTGAATATTCCACTTATGTTTGTCGTCTACACTGCAACATCGAGATATATATATATATATATATTGGTAATTTTATCGATGTTTTCGATGATGATGTGTATACGGATGGTTCTTTGAAAAAAACCCATATCAAAACAAGCCTAGCTATCAGGGTAACGAAGTCCGTTGGGTTTGAGTAATAGTTCTTCGAGTTTTAACGTACCTGCCTCGACAATGATATGAGACTAGCAAAAACGTAGATATAAAGATACGTTTGACGGCGTAAGAATTTTGTTTATATTAAAAGCATACGACTGTATTTAGTTGAACAGCCGATATACGAGCAGACACATTGCCGGCCGAGATGAAAACGGAGGTCCTACTTTTTAATGGCGCTCAAAAACTTCACGGTTGAAACTTGAAGGTATTAAGCTAGCCGGGCGGTGAAATAACTCGATAACATTTTTTTTTGTTTTTTTTTTAATTTTGTCATGGCTTTTTCCCATGTGGTTCTAATATGCTCACACACGAAACCACCAACTCGTGTTTAGCATACAATTTTGTAAATGTTTTGTAAAAGCTCAACATGGGAAATTAACTTTTCCGTCGTTTGTACGTGACCATCTTCCCAGTATTTAACAACAATGGCCAATAGCGGCCAATATGTCAACACTAATGACACGAAACTGGCGGAACAAATAAAATTAGCAGGGTCCGGCTGTGTGTAAGTTTGTCCGCACATGGGTATATATATA
>PDGT01000039.1:778121-835489 GCA_003671415.1 Megathymus violae | reverse complement strand
ACACACGTTCGTGTAACCTTACTTAAACGCCCTAACTGTTTGCATGTTAGAAACTTAAAGCGGTTTTGTGAAACGAATTTTTTTTCGCGTCGGGACAAAGTTTTTAAGTAGTTTCTACATTGCATCGGTCCTAAGTTAAAAGCCGTGGTGGCACAAAATTATATCTAATTCTCCAGACAACCAGGGTTCATACAGCGTGGTGTACCCACCACTGTAATTAAAAAAACACCATAATCGTCAAATGTCATTGTTTGGTTTTGCAGTAGATACCTACTCCAAAGTTTTTGCAAAACGTAGGAAATTTTGTTTACCAATCTTATGTAAAGTGAAGGCCTCAACCTTAAAATTACTCGTATCTGTAGACAAAAACTCGGAAAATACCGCTTAAAGTGCTATTCGAAGCGTAGAAAGACTAATTAATTTATTGTCACTAACTATAAAATGTCAATACTCTGAAAAGTCTGTATTTCAAACTAATGAATGAATCCTGAATTTTAGGTCGAAAATGTTTGTTGCTTTTGGGGCAAAACTGAATGCTATGTAAAGTGGGTTCTTGTGTTGAAAAAAATATGTCGACCAAATTGCATTCCAATACAATAATTTTCACGGTCGTTTACATTGCAGCTAGTAGATAGGAGTCAGTCACTTATCTTACTTCATTATATTAAATAATAGCAATTGCCCTCGCTTCGCTTCAGAAAAACTGGTGTAGTTTACGCTTACGAACAGTTTCTGCATTTCCGTGTTTTTCTCGTTGTATGAATTACAAATTACAATATTAATTTATAACGGATTGCAATAAACTGCGACTTTAAATATTAAGTGATGCTTACTGCAATACATTAGTGAAAACCACAAGGAAATCGTTTAAGCCGTTTCTGAGATTAGCGCGGACAAACGCACAGTCAGACAAAAATTCTAACAAGTACTGTTTTGTGTTCTATTGCGTTAATAAAAGCCCCTAATAATAGATTTTCTCATCTATCGTTCATGTACAGAAAGTGATCAGTTCGAATTGTATTATATGTATAGATTTAAACCCCGCTCCAGTTTGTAAATTATCTTTATAAAATCAGTTTATCTTTACCACGTTGCCTCTGTAGCATTTTCTTCGATAGCTTATTTGTATCCTACGAGTACATATTTGATATTAGCTTTTAGTTAACTGCGGAATTTTTATTTTGTGGTGTAGCATAAATTGGTTTTCTCAGTACGGGATAAATTGACCTTGAATCGAACAATGCAAGTTCTCCAAAGTGAATCTCGCAAATGTATTCAATATATACTCTTAGCAAAAACGAGACTAAATAAATAAAAATAAGAAATTCATTAAGATCACGAGTATTTTAAATGGTGAAATTTATAAATCACGAAATAGAAAATCAAGCAGACTGTTGTAAATAAATTCTAAACAAATATAAGACGAAACAGAATTGACTATTCAAACGGGCAGAGTTTCCCTTAAAACGTTCACCACAAATATAAGTGTCCCCAGACGAGCGCTCAACGTCTTATACATATATGTGCTTGGCGGTGACTCTCCGCCATCCCCTCCTCTTAACGGATGTGACGTCACTTTGCTGCTAACAATACATATATTATATATAAGTAACAAAAACTATCGGAATGATTTAATCCATGTTTGATTTAGAAAGAGAAAATTAGTTTGTTTTCATTTATTTTTCAATTTATTTGGTATCTAAATTATCCATCTCAATTAATGGATAGCTAGGTTTCGGATTCAAAGCGGCTACCGAGTATTTAATTTTACATTTAATTGATCGAATTAATTTTGTTTCCAAGTTCACTAATTGCGCGATGAGATATCTTGACGTCCACTTCCAACGTGTTGAATATTGAGCCGATCGATCAATCAACATATTGATTAGATAGATTAATTTTTAACTTATATCATAGCGGACACAATACTTTTTAACTGTGACAGGTACTCACGCTTTTAACCGATAGGTCGACCCAATTACATGGATCATGGACACGTCGAGACTGCGTTGGCGGGAAGAAAGTTTTGACAGTTGACATCTGACAGACACTAATGACTGAGATATGTAAAATCGCAAAAATCGTGCATATCTTTTGTCAAATTGAATACGAAATTTAATGCTGTATATATTTATAAAACAAGTGTTGTGCTCGTAAAAAGATATACTATTCGATAGGTGGTAGGTGATACACTGTATATATACGGATAAATATTCGAGTTGTTTTTTTTTACATAAAATAAGTTAATGCTTGACAACAATCCCACCTGATTGTAAGTGGTGATGAAGTCTTAAGATGGTGGACGCACTAACTTATAATAGCCAATTCACTCTCCTCTTGAAGACTCCCAAATCGTATGTAACCGGGAATACCGACGCGAGCAGGTTATTCCAGTCCTTTTCAGTGCGCATAATAAATAAAAACGCAAACCGCGTCGTTCGTGCAGGTGGTAGGTTCACTACGAAAAAGTGGATACCTGCCGTATGTCTAGTTGTTCGATGGAGAAACGGTAATGGGGGAATTAATTCGAACAATTACTGCGCACACTCTCCAAAATGTACCCTATAGAAGACCGTGAGACTGGCAACCTTGCGCCTGTTTTCAAGGATTTGCAGATTGGTTTCAACCAGATCTGGGTCACTAATGAGCCTCTTTGCACGCCTCTCCATCGAGTCCAACGCAGACTTTTGTCAGCACCAGCCGAAATGTGACAACAGTACTCCACACATGGTCGAACCTGAGCTTTATACAGGGTTAAAAGCTGATTCGGTGTGAAGTTCCGCCTCACCTTCGCAACGACCCAGTTTCCTTGTAGCCGCTTTAGCCTTAGACTCGATGAAACGACCAAAGTTGTGGTTCGACGAAACTTCAACTCCCAACAATTGAAGACGATTAGTGCATTCCAAGGATACATTCTGAAAAGTAGGAGTCAAGGTGAACGGGCTCCTCTTGGCGCTGAATAGACACGTTTGTGTTTTGATTGCGTTGAATCTCACAAGATTGGCATCACCCCAATCGGATACTGCCCGAAGTGTGAGACTCATACGTTCCACCATGGCCTCTCTTTCGGACTGTATTTCGTCTGCTGGCCCGGGGTTTCGGAAGGTATCTCTCCACTACAGTGCTGTCATTTGCATACCGACCGGTTTCGGTGAAATCCGTTCTGTCGGTCGCTGAGGAGATCGTTTTGTTCTAGGTATGCCATGAGACGCGAATTCAATATACGTTCTATAATCTTACAGAAAATAGAGGTAATTGAAATCGGCCGATAGTTATTAGGGGTGGCACGACTACCTTTTTGAGGTACGGGTTGTTGCGTTTCTTTAGCCACGCTACGCTTGACTAGCAGCAAGCGCGGCGGTCTGTAAACGATTAATGTATGCATATGCACGACCCGTTGGCCGCGCCTCTATCTGAATTTGAACATTATTTTCGGATGTATGCTATACGATCGTATCGGCTTTAACTTCTTAGTCTATTTGTTGCGTAGATTGCAAGCAATACGCAGATCGTATAAACAATATATAAATAATTACAATGGTGAAATAAGACGTAAGTAATACGACGCGAAAATTACGTTATTTTAACCCAATGAAAATCACTTGTATCGAACTAAAAAAGAAAGTGACAACAATAAATGGTATTTTATATCATAAAATCATTAGTTTGTGCTAAATTATAATGAGTTTTTTTTGTTTTTTTTTTTTGTAATTATCAAATATTGTATTCACTTTGTATTATTATTATTATATTATTGCGTCACCTACCACATATGAGCCTTACCATCACCTTAGGTTTGACTGGTTAAAATTGCCAATTGGCTTTAAGCCTGCACATACTAACCCTAGTAAAACTAGGGTTAAAGAAAACGCGGGCGGAAATGAGATTAAAAAATAAATAAAATACTTAACAAACCAACGTTATTATTATTATTTAAAAATTTAGTATTATTATTATTTTTATTCAAGTAGTTTAAATAAACGTCAATAAAAAAATTCTAAAAAGCTGTGCTACAGTGTCTCTTAATATAATTTTTCAGCTTTATCTATTATGCCATAATGCTGATTTTTCGCGTGATCAGTTCTGTGTACAGTCCTAAATCTATTATGCTCACAAGATATATTTATTGCAGAGCTCTCTGCGTGCTTCGGAGGCTGACAAGCATCGTATGATGGACCGGATCGCAAAACTCGAGGACGAGCTGAGAACGCTTAGGTTGACCAGTGGGTGAGTTGGAATATTTAACAGCTTGAGAACCAGTACTTGCTTTCTAACCTTCTTTTCATTTCCTGGCCGACAACGCATCAGTGATACCTTTGGTCTTGCTGATCTCCATGGGCGACGGTGACCACATAATATCAGGTGGCTGCTCGTTTGTCGGCTATTAACATAAAAAAAAAATACAATAATATAATAAACGTCCACACATTCACATCCCGCGGCGGGATTATCTGTATCATGGATTGCACGGACATACACAATGAATCCCATTCATAGGGACTATAGCCGCCGAGCGAAGGTACCATTGTTCAATACTCAACTAGGGCAAATATATAAACAAATAAACGGTTTCGTGATGTCCCAATTGTGTGTAACAAACACAATTAATTATTAAAAAATTGCAATGATTATAAAATGTTTAGTAAAATTACAATAAATATGTAATACATAATTATTTTGACATTTAATAACGTTCCCAACTGCGATAAAAGAACAACTTTCAATTTATGTTATTGCTTGTCTACATACCTGATTGATGGAAGACGAAACATATATTTGTCTCTAGAATCGAAACGTCCGACAATCGAATGACGAATGGCAATGTCGAAGACCCCGAGGCCGAGAGGCTTCGGCTGCGTAAGGAAATAGTCGAGATAAGGAAGGCCAAGCAGAACGCTGATGAACACGCTCTCAAGTGAGTCAGATAACGTAGAATACAATACAAGTACAATACAAACATATTGAACATTTCAAGAGTAATGACAATTTTACGATCAGAACTAATAGTGGAAATTAATTATATAATATCAAATAATAATAGTATTTTAATATTTTTGATAAGGATTCTCATGAACTATTATATTTCGAATTCCTAATAGTAGATCGATAAATTGTTATTAATCGTAACATAGCTAAGTACAATACAAAGTAATCCAAATATTTATTCTAATAATGTGCAAAAAAACAATTCGAATTTCGCAACCTTGGGTAGAAATTAATGTACTTACGGAGACTCTTGCCGTGCTTAAATGCACCTTAAAGCCACATGTAACGTTCCAGACTAGAACGATTAGTGACGCAGCTCCGTTCGAAATTCAACGGTATGCAGTTGACTGCGAACGGGCCGGACTCGTTGCCGAGCGACGCCGAACACGAGCCGAGCAGGCACGAGCGCGCCCGACGCACCAGCGCCAACTCTAGCAACAACTCGACGGTCGTGTTCGGTCCGGTGACGGATTTGTAGCGACCGGAGATCGGACACCTCGTCTGCTACGTAGCCACGGATTTATTCCGGTCTATTTTGGACACGGTACTCTGAGGCTGACGTTTCGGTAGCTGTTTTTGGGAGTGTTTTTCGAATTGGACTTCTTAACTACGTTTGGATAGTCTGAACGGTAAAAGTGTTCATCGATTATTAAAAGTTCACATCATAATAATCATCAACATAAAGTAACTGTATGCTTTATACGTTTAAATATGAATAGTACGATAAAATTTGTATAGGTACGAGGGTTATTATATAATGTCTTTGGATTCTGTAGAACATTCAAAAACGCATACCTATATAAAAATTGTCATTAATAGCTTGTAGGAAACTAAGCAACAATGTAAAAACGTTACAATTTTCCCTATTTAACTCGTAATATTTTCAAACTAAATCGTAGTATTTTAGTATTGTATACGTACCAATGTGTACAATGGTAACATAATTGTGGTAATATAGATACAATTATAATAGAGGTAACATTTGAGGTATAATAGTGGTGTCTCTATTCTATAATCGGCTGGTTACATTTGAATTTATATTCGTTCAGATTGTAATTTAAACGGTAATATTCCACAGTAATTTTTAATATACTCATTTAATATATTGTCGTCATAAATATAATCTATACTTAATATTATCTATACTTATAATTGTTACATTGTATGTATGTAAGTTTTGTCTTCGACAGAGACGAAAATCATACTTTTTTTGTAATTTTTGCCTGTCAGCCTACCAGCCAGACGTAAACAACAGCATGTGAAAACCAAAGAAGCAAATTAAAGTTCGGCATATTTAAAACTTATACTATGAATCAATATCTAGGATATTTTATATCCCGGAAAATACTTCTGTTCTCACAGGATCACACGTAAAAGTTAGCAGGGATGCTTTAGGTATTTTATTTAAAAATTGGCACAGTATATATGTAAGTTTTAATTTGAATGATTGACATCGAAAATATATGAAACGCTTCAAGAAAGTGAAATAAATAACAGTGTTTTTATGCAAAATATTATTTATAAACTTAACGAATATGTAATATAAAAATATATTCAGATATACATATATAGTACTTTGATATGATAAGTAAATCTATACAGTACTTGAAATAATAATAAATATCATTATGCATAATTTGCATAATATACTTATGTATATAGCTATTTGTCAACGCGTTAAGTCAGTAGATACACTCTCGAAGTTCACGGGATAAAGATTGTTAGCTTTTGCAATTTTCAACAATTTGCTTTTGACACCTCCATAGCTTGTCTGTAAAATACAATCTAAATGTATTACCACAGTGTAATGAACTTGTGAACATAACGTGTACTCCCATAGTTGCTATTCATCACAGAATAATTAAAGGGGTTAACTTATAACGAGAGGCATTCTTAAAATAGACGTGACATACATATAAAATAATAATATTATGATGATTCATTGATTGATATTAATATTTTTAAGGTCTTTGAATTGTTTTTTTACAATTAAAATGAAAATACTACGATGATTCGTTCCAAATGCTCATGTAATTTGTAAGTATACGAAATAAGAGAATTGACATCATTAAATTTAGATGAGACTAAATGTGTGGCGAGGATAAACGATTTTAATTGATGATTTTTTTGTGATACCTTTTTTATTGTCCTGTGTGTATTGTATAAGAGGTTCGAGGGCTACCATTTAATTTTACGAGTTAATTTGTTGTGACGTCATTGAAATTGTTAACTATAAATTTCATTTACTGATTTATGAGTTTTGCTTGTAATCTGTCCCAATCTGAGGTCGGTTTATACTGCTAAAATTTTCTAATAAGATATTTTAAAATAAATATTTTGATGTTTCTCCGATTGCGTAATGTCAGACTTCATATAAACGGGGTCATCTAGGCGACAAATCTAGAGTGGTAGCCGTTCGCGTTTGAAATGTATCTCTGTTGAGCAACAAAGTATTTTGTTTGTTGTGATGTCGTTTGTCACGAAAACAAGTGATAATTGACTGCGCGATCATCACGTGTCTACTCGCCTGACGGTGCTTTGAATCAGCTAGACATTTCTGAATTTACATTGCTACTTAATCAATGTTATGAGTCAGTGGGCTGGTTTGATATCTAATCTTGTATTCTATTAATCATTGTCTGTCTTTGAATGGAAACCAAAGATAGTTTTTTTTTGTCCTCTGTTTAACTCGTCGGTATTCAAATTGGCTCTGTATTACAGTCGGCGACCACGCAAGCACAAATCGTAATTTATTTTTTTCTCCCGGTGGTTAGTTTTGCGCGGTCGTTGCTTAGAATATACAAACATTTTTGTTTAGCCACTTTGTAAAACGAGCCATTCGTTTGTAAATGTTTAGTGAGTTCAGGACGAATAAATTATTTTTTTAATGTAAGTATGATAAATTATAAATGTAATCTCAAATATTAGCTTCTATTGCTCTATGTTATATATACTTGTATCAAAGAAAATTAACTGTTGTGACCGTTTAAATTGATTAAAATGTTTTCTGTTCCTCCTTCCAAATTTTCGTTTTGAAATACAAAATCTTAACAGAATCTTATTAAATTTCATTCGTTACAAATAACAAAAGATATTTCTTATTATATTTCATAAAGGTGATCATGCAGTATAGTATAAACAGTAAACAAATGCCGACACAGCCCGGCTCAATTAACTACGTGATGCATTGTACGTCACTCGTAGCAGCGGTTTGATTGCGAGTTGCCTCTCACGTGTTGCGGCACAATAAGAAACCGGTTTATGGGATTTGGATTCAACTGGTCAGAAAAACGATTTCATATTTCCGTAAATTGTTCAAGTATTTTTATGTATCTGCGTTTAATTGAGCACAGGTCAAGATTAATACTGCATTGATTGATTATGACGTGATTCATTATAAGTACAATTTAGCTTCTGTTTCATGCTTCATATAGCGTCGTCGTAGTGTTGAAATATATCAGTTGATGCCAAACATTGGATAGTTCGCGTAACGAGGCGTCGAATCAATACACCAAATATCAGATGGTCGTTTAGTGCTCATTAAATAAATAATAAAATTGTACGCATTTCATGTCGCTTATGTCATTTTTTTTCATAACACTTGTATTATGGAGGGTTAAAGCAATAACTATTTAATAGATAAATGTACTAAACACTTAAAATTGGCTTTTGAGAAAGTTATTCAATAGCCTATTTCATAAACTTGTAGGTATAGAGGTTACGTTGATACAGCCTGATAAAAGCATTATATAAGTACATGATGTCCTGTTGTGCATACGTGTATTATCTTATTTCTGATACAACCACTCAATTTTTGAGTTTTGTTATATCAAAACCGAATTTATGTTAAGATTCATTGTGCTCTCTATTGTGTTGTTTGAATTTTGTATTTAATCATTAAATTGCGAAGGGTTACGACTGTGTTTTCGTGTGTGTGTGTGTGTGTGTTTTCATTTAAAAGCTCACAAAATGCGTGTTCTACTTGTTGTTTACTTTATTGTTATCGATGGAACAAATTGTGGAAATATTATTTTATACTTTATTGTTGTACTTGTGATTCAGTTTACTGCGTTTTGTAATTATGCACAGTGTAAAATAAACAACTAATGTTTAGTTTTTGTTTTTCGGTTGACCTAACCAAAGGTGTACTTCTTGAAATTATTTCATTTTATTGATATTTTTCCGATGCAACTTTTATTAAAATATTCATGATTTTCAAGACTATAATATATTTCTTTGCTCATAATCCTACTGTAAATTAACTGATTAAGCAAATTATCCTAAAATGATCTACTACTTATAAGATAATACTATACGAGTAATTTACTTCATTAAAATTTAGAGGTATTACAATTTCGTATTTAGATTAAAACCAATAAGTACGTTAATAACAATAAATTAATATTTCGATTTTGAAAATGCGTAAAGACGCTAGAAAGCCAATTATGATTAAGCGACAAACATAGATTTTACGCTAAATACTATTCAAATTGTTAGATTTTATTTGCGTCGTTTGCTCCGGGCTCGAAAATCCAAGATTGCGTGTGACTGCTGCTGAGTTACAGCTGCGTTTTGATTATTACGACCTGTAGCCGTGTTGGTAGGGATCCTGGGTGCCGAGCGAGGGGTCACGGGTGTTCGTGATGTCATGTTTGTGTACTTTCATACTACCCGCAACGCAGTGAATCCTAGTGCGTGGGTGGGAGTGTGTGAACGTTTATTGTAATTTTCATTATTTTAGTCTACAGTTTTAAACATCAGTTCATTGAAAGTCTTAAGGTTCTGTATGTCACTAAGCACCAATTGCCTTTCAAGCGTCGACGCAACATGTTCATTCACGTTTATATGATTAATGTTTACTAACCACCGACGTCACACTAGTATAGACTGATTTTACTAATTTATATACTTATGTATAAGTGACATACCAAATTCGAGATTAGTACTTATTGTATTATTGTAATTATTTCTAAAACTATAAATTATTTTAGAAATATTTAATTTATTATGTAAACTGCCGCTTTACTCTTGTGATTTGAAGCAAAGCAAATTATCGAAGGTTATTACTAAGGGCAAATTTAAATAATTTTATTCTAATAACAAAATGGGTTTTACTTCAGATTGAAAATGACTTGAAAGTGTATGAGTAAATCCCTTGCTGGTTGATAAGTAAAATGTTAACAAAGATTTATAGATTCTTTTTTTCTAATAATGAAAAATATTGATAAACACGGAAGTAAATGATGAGTTAACATACATTACAATGTATCACTTGCCTAAAAAAGACACAAATACCTAAAACAATAAAAACCAGTAGGTGGTAAATTGTACAATAATTTGCTTTCAAATCACATTAACTATTAATTTATCAACATTAAGAATATATTATTCATATTAGTACATTACCTAACTGTATGATTTAAATCGAATAATCAATTGGTGCCTTATTATGTAACTCGTATCCGCCCAAACTAAGAATTTTATTTTGAATCTGTTGTTGTATTGCAAAGTTTTATATAAATACACTGAACACAAGAATCGAGCCTCCGTGATTTTTTTTGTATAACACTGGCTGCTACAATCATATTTTGATCTTATTAATTTATACACATCGGTTGTAACCTAATTGCATAGTTGTTAAACTAACTAATCGTATTAAACAAAATTGAAAATATGAAAATATATATTTTCATTGATGGCATAATTAATCGTCATTCCACCTTATCCTATGTCCAGTTATAGGAAACATTCGACTATGTATTTTATAGTATTTATAATAGTAATGTATACAAAAACTACGTAACGATCTATCCTTTCACTTGCTATCCAGTCCTTATTGAATAATTGAATAAAATCTGCAATCTCACTTTTACTGATTTATTATAAAAAAAATATGCCCGAATGTTTCTTAAAATCAGATGCAGTACTGATAAATTGGACAGTATAGATCAAATTTTAATTATCTATTTCTTTTTTTGTTGGTATTTATTTATTTTGTTCTGTATTAAATGAAATCTCAAAGAGGTGGCTAATTGCTTATGTCCGGGTTCACATATTCCCTTAATCCACTCGGTTTGTGTGTTTTGATTTAACTGAATCATTTATTATTTCATCACACTAAGGTCTTTTATTTTTAATAAACTTCAATAATATTAATTTGGTAATACTCATTTTGTTTTTTGTCGTTCGCAATAATCCCAATTGAAAAAGGTGTATTGATGGTGGTATGAGAATTATTTTTAATAAAACATTTTAAATTATTCATGTTTTTATTGGGATCCTCTGATGAGTACCAGCAGAACCATTCATTTTAAGAGAGATAGTGAAGTAAACATTTCTCGAGCCCAACCCAACTTCTCTTGTTCGTGGTGCACTCTGATGAACAATTGACGAGGCTATGGCAAACTGTCTGTTATATAGGTCGCTTGGCTCTGTACCACCTAGTTTATTACCGACAGTACTTGCACGGTGGTAGGGTGTTTTGCCCGCTTGGTTAGCTACTATCTGTCCTCTAGAATGATGCGTGAAATATTTTCTATATATATTGTCGACTATTTACATAAAAACCTTATTGTCGCGCATTTATGTGCATATTTCAATAGTTCAATAAAACTTCTAACTTTTTCAATACTTGGAAGTCTGTGAATTGTACCTACGATAAAAATACACATGATAAAAGTACATTTTACATATTGGTTTCGTTGAATTTATTTGCGATTAAGTTAGCCAGATTGATTAATGTTTTATTAATGATCAGTTCAATTACATTTTAACCCTAGCTTTACGGATGTAATTTATTCGAGAGTGAGACAACAGAGGTATTGTTTCCATTATTTTTGAGCGTTTTCAATAAAAACAGTAAAAGCTCAAAAGGGCGAGCGACACGCGCACGCGTGGCTGCCGCGTGCCGACGCCATCTTGCGGGATGGGTGGGAACTTCCGTACGCGTCATCGAGCGCGTTGTGGGAAATTGACAAGGTGAAACTTTAATTGCATACTTAACTAGATAATAATTATCTAGTTAATCGTATAGGCTCTTGATCGTAAAGGCTATATATTAGAAAATAATAAATTTATAAAATATTTAATAATTTAATTTTCATTTAATATTTTAACATAATTACGAGTGCTTTGTATACTTATAACCCAGTGATAACTCGTAGATGGTTACTGTGGTGAACTAACAAAGTTTAGTTCGTGTGGTTTTTCATGTAGGTACCAAAGATTTTACACGAGACTACTACGTATTTCTTTCAAAGTTTAGGCTTGTTCCTACCTTGTTCATAATCTCCTGCTGTTAAATTACTGTATATTTTTTCTAAATTTAATAAATCATTTTTGCCTTCAATATTTATGCTGAATAAATATGAAAACGGAGAGATTGCTCTTTCGGAGTTTAAATCAAGGAAATTAAAAAAAAACTCACTAAATAAAATTCGTAAGTCCATAGTTCACACAGTCCATAATTGAATGCGTATAAACTGTAAAAAATTGTCTTAAGCAACCCGCGATGTATAAATACCCGATATGTATAAATGAATCACATTTATTGCTCTCGAGTGAATAAAAGAAATATCAAAATTCAAAAACAAGTGTTTTAAAAATCACATGTGAGTAGGCATGTGAGTGCAAGAAATAAAATTAAAAAGTCATAGTTTCAATTATTCCTCATGGATATCCTGCCGTGAGATTATAAAAGTTTCATATTAAAAATTTTCATCTTCGTCATAAAAAATAAAATAAACGTTAATTTGATAGTCTTTTGATGATTCTTAAGAAAATGCAGTGGTTTATATGGATTTATTGATTGTACTCACGTTAATTAAAATGTATATACATATAACTATATATATCATAAAATTTGCTCAAACTCTTTACAAGTTCCAATTATTAGGCTAACAAGCCTAAGGGCTTGTGCCGTTCGCAAATAATGAAAAAAAGTATATATACGTAAGTCAGACGTTCAAAGAGTGTCACTCAGTTGCAGAAACTGTTCCAGAAGAAATAAGCGTAAAGCGCTTATTTGTCCTATTAAAGGTCACACATTAATCGGATAATTACGGGTAATTAGGCCTCTTGCGACTTAAGAACATACTCTGCTTTGTTAGAAACCATTTTGCATATGAGCAGTATGTTAGTACAGACCAAGCAATTCTCATACCCTGAATTACTGCTAACTGATGGGTTGCATCCAACTTATTATTATTATTTGACGTGTAAAGACATCTTTCAGCCCAAGGGATTAGATTTGATAAGCCTTTGCTCCCCTCAGAATCAGTAATATATGAATAGTAGTGAAAAATATAAAGCCTTTGTAACGAATTTACCTTGTGGTACAGTTTAGGGTCAGTTATAAGGAAAAGAGGTGAAGGACAGCCGGACAAACGGAAGCGCAGAACTTCTTAATTTACTCGCTATCCAACCATAAACAATTCACTATGATTTTACATGGAGGGTGGTAACTAGTCTGGTAGGTAAAGAAGCTCAGCACCATAGAAGATTATGGTCCAGATTAACTTAGAAAGAGCCCTGTGACGTTCAGCAGTACTCAACGGCATTGCTGCCGCAGTTGGTCAATATAATTAACAACGGAGGTTGGCCCTGACTCGACGCGTGTAGATCCCCTTGGCCTCCAATACGTGCCGCATTTGAATCGCACCTCATTTCCCAGGTTTATTTTTTAATATTTCAACATGGGTATCTACATACGCAGACAGTGATCAAATATTCAGTCGACCGCAGCGGACAAATTGGGCACAAATCAATGGCAGTCGGCTCGCGTCGCTAAAAAGCTCCGACCTCATTAATGAATATGAATTAATCACACTTGTCGATTGTTCGCTAGGGGTGACTCTGTTTAAGGGCTAGATATCGATATATTAATTTGGATGATTTTTATATTTTATAAAATGAAATTATTTTCACACAAGAGTAATAATTTCATATATCATAAGTAAATATTTTGTGTAAATTAGTAGAAAAAGCTTCTTTTTTTGGTAATTGTTCGTTACTAAATTTATATATTTCGTTGTTCAATATAAGAAGGATGTTGGATGTTAAAAAATGTTTAACAAAACAGCCATCCATAACAAGCATATGTGAGATAACTATTATTACGGGCCTTTATTAACGCAATAGAATCCAAAGGAATAGTTTTAGAATTTTTGTATATTTGTCTGTGCGTTTGTGCGCGCTAATCTCAGAAACGGCTTAACCGATTTCGTTATGGGGTTCACTATTGTATTGCAAATAGCATCATTTATTATTTAAAGTTCGTTTTATTGCAATCTCTCAATGCAACGAGAAAAGTCCAATCCTAATGCAATGAACAAAATTCAGTTCTAAAACAACGCAGGAGGTATTTCTAAGCGAAAGACGTAGTTGAGTAGTTTCAAATAAAAATGTTCTTTCCCAATTTTTTTTTTAATTCTTATCTTCGTGTACCTACCGGGCAAAAAGCTTCTTTTTTTGGTAAGTGTTCGTTACTATATTTATATATTTCGTTGTTCAATATAAGAAAGATGTTGGATGTTAAAAAATGTTTAACAAAACATAGCCATACATAACAAGCATATGTGAGATAACTATTATTACGGGCCTTTATTAACGCAATAGAATCCAACGGAATCGTTTTAGAATTTTTGTATATTTGTCTGTGCGTTTGTGCGCGCTAATCTCAGAAACGGCTTAACCGATTTCGTTATGGGGTTCACTATTGTATTGCAAATAGCATCATTTAATATTTATAGTTCGTTTTATTGCAATCTCTCAATGCAACGAGAAAAGTCCAATCCTAATGCAATGAACAAAATTCAGTTCTAAAACAACGCAGGAGGTATTTCTAAGCGAAAGACGTAGTTGAGTAGTTTCAAATAAAAATGTTCTTTCCCAATTTTTTTTTTAATTCTTATCTTCGTGTACCTACCGGGCATGTACTAAATATGAAATGAGCTTCTCTTATGAGGTGTTACCTACTAGAGCGCTTTGTCATCGGTTGCTTTTAAAAAGGTGTACAAGAGCTCTACTCTAGAGTTGACATGGTAAAGCTAATTCCTCTGATATTGCCCATGATCTTAGAGGGCGATGACCACTTACCGTCATATGGTAAATAATGCTATTTAGTCAACTCTCACATTTAAAAAAATATGTAGGTATAATTTATACATGCGGCATTCTGCGTCCCTATTCCGATGAATATTGTATGTTGCAATTTGTATAATTTGATTAAACCCCACCTGCCATATTGCGATAGCTACCGACAGGCATAGGGCGATGTCTGTACAACTCAGCCCGATTATAGTTTCGATATAATACGCGATTAATAATTGTAACATTTTACAATGATTTAATTAAATTGTTACATTCATAGCTAGCAACAAAGTCACTTTATCTCTCTATTCATTCCCGCGTTTAGTTCTTCGAAACTACACGAAGGTATTTTAATACGGTTTTAAAATTATTTAGAGAATTTTTTTTAGAAGGTTTATGTATATTATAAGGATGAAACTTGGTTAAAACGTACTACTATAGATAAAAACGTAAAAGACATCGTTAGTTAGTCTCTTTGACACAAGAACTTAAAAACCATTTGGATTGTGGACAAAATATATAGATTATTTTTCAAACACATAATGGAAATATTTATTTATTTATAATATTATTAAATACGTTATTTTTAACATTAAAAGTAAATACTTAATTTTCTAATATTTATATATATTAACAATTATTATATATTAACAATTATTATTATTATAATTATTATTATATTAACAAATGCATTTACGTTCTTACAACACTATTCGTAAAAGACTTAATTTTATTTGTTTGCGGCTTTATCTGATTGTAACATTGGACACATGATTTACTTACACACACATGAGTTACAGGCTTTGTGATGTTCCTTTATATTATAATTCATACATATCAGCCAATGAAATTTTAGCTAAATATAAGTCGATATTTAAATTACCTATATGCAAATGAAGATTCAATTCGCTCGAAAGTCTTAGTTGTTGATAAATAAAATCCCTAAACATTTACATTAAAGTCTACAACGATATCACACAGTCATTATTATTTAAGTAGTAATACATTTAACCACTATCTATCTGTTCGTGCACGCTTATTTAATCAATCAAACACCCCTCGAATGCGCTTATCATAAAACCCATCCCGCCAAATTACATATTAATACTGGCATTAAAAAACGGCTGTCAAATTGACAGTTATCAGTCAGCGTCCGAAAAAGCTGCGATCACTAAGCGGAAATTCTGACGCGCGCATATAATTATAATTATATTTTTACAAGTATTATTTTTAATGTGTTAGGGTCGCGTGGGAGCATCGGAGGGTTGAAGGAATACAGGTAACGCGTGCAAGGGTGCCGGTAAAGGGATGAGGGTATAAAAAGCTTAGTGGTGTTGTTACGTGCAAAGTACCAGGTGTAGGTACTTTGGTTACTTTTAAGGATTCGCATATAACAGATTGGAAGAAAAATGGCCAGCTTTATTTATACGATCATTTAATTCGTTTTATTATTGACTATATTAAAGAAACATTATTATCGCAGTTCTTTGTAATGATATTTACAGGATTATGACGCGATTATTGAAGGCTTAAGTTGGAATGCCATGTTCCCTTCAAGTCTTTCTGAGTGTCCTGAAAATTATTATTCTTTTCCGTCCAAATGTTTCGTGATCTGGATGAGTAATTATATCCATTTTAAGATTAAGCAGCTCAAATATGTACTGCCAAATGCTAATAATGTGGAAAACAAAGCTTCTTCTGAAATTGCTGGACCCAAAAGTACCATATATTTTCGTCATGCGAATCCCGATATCACAAAATGGTCTCAAAACAGTACAATGTACACTTCCATATTAATTAAGCCACGTTTTTAAGGTTTAAAAGCTTTTTGTATCCGTGTTCATTGCTGAAATACTAAATAAGTTATTTGTTATGAGTATTGTTCCAAATTTTTTTTATTGTTATTACATTGATCCTAAAAATACAACGTGGCCCGAATACCTACCAATTCAGTTATTTTTATAATTTTCCATCCCATAACTGAACAGTTGTATTTTTACTGGTTAGGAACCGTATGTCATTACTATCGTCTTTAACAAAACAGTTCGAGTCATACATAAATATTAAAGGTACACTAGATAAAGCCACCTACATGTGCTGCAATATTTTTTAATTCCTTAGTAAAATTGATGGACCATCCAACCAGTCACTCCTAATTAATTCTTTATTTACTAGATCCACATTTCATCTTTATAATGCCAAAAGTGTACAAAAGAATGTGCTTGCGAATATGGACACAGAAACTATAAGACAAACTAAAAGGGTATCGTTTTTGTCGCTTAGCTACATGATCTAGTATGGAATACCTATTTTTACTAATATGACTAGCACTACTAGAACCGAGACTGAATAGCTCAATAAAGTCTTGTTGGTCTTAACATCCTTGTCATCGAACCACAATGTCGTTTGAAGTTAATTGTTTTACGACATAATTACCCTGTGTCCTGCTCCAAGATAATATTTCAAGGTACTATCTCCTAGCTTACAACTATATTGAGATGCAAAGGTGTTTTCGTACCTAAGTTCACGATAACACGAAATATAGGTAGTACATTCTTTCTAACCTTCTTCTCATTTCCTGGCCGACAACGCATCAGTGACTACTTTGGTCTTGCTGATGTCCATGGGCGACGGTGACCACTTACCATCAGGTGGCTCGTCTGCTCGTTTGTCGGCTATTAACACAAAAAAAAATTCACTTCGGTGCAACCGATTCCTCTGAATTTCCGTAAGTACATTATTAACCAGTACATGCAACTAGGTATACGTATACGTACCGTAAAGGTATAGCCGTTTCTGATGTGAGCGCGAACAGACGCACAGACAAAAATTCTAACAATTGTTGTTTTGGGTTCTATCACGTTAATAAAGGCTTATAAAGAAAATCGTTCATGTACAGAAAACGATGAGTTAGAATTGTATTATATGTATAAATATTTCTTTTCGTGGGAATTAAATATATATCAAATGCATAGCCTCTTCAACTTTAATTATCTTTTGTCGGTTATTATCTTTAAAGTCTCTAGTATAAACAAATCTGCTCGGAGTACGAAGTGCGTAACCCTCTATCTGAGGTTAGTTTTGTTCTCTTTGGCCAATAAAAATTACCAAAATTACACGTACAAGTTTGTAGGATAGAAACCTTTATTGCATTACGTTAAGGTTTTTTTGTATGAATAAAATATTAGGGGATAGTTTATAGAATAATATTGCGATTGCAACACAAACGCGTGCAGTTCATTCGAAAATCGGTCATCCGTGGCTATTGAAGTGGGCACGGTCGTGGCACGCGCGTTTTATTTGCCTTTAATATAATTAATTAAGTCTGTTACGAATCGCGATTTGACTACTTAATCACGTAATGTTTTTTTTGAACGATTAAGAAACTCGTACTCCATATTTTATGAAAAAGTAATTTGGCTAAGTTTGGCTCCAAATTAGTCACTACAAGGATATCTTTTAATTAGCAACCCTAAATCAAGGTCTAAGTCAATCTAAGGTCAAAAAGCAATGATAATTAGGGACATTGGGGTGTTCGTTGCCTTCAATCTTCACACCCCTTTTAGCGACGATATTCAAAAACAACCAAAGAAATGATAGTGGTTCACTAATTATCAGCTTCATAAAAATATCATCGCAGTACAGCGAGGGTATGTGATTTTTTACAAATTCGTTGTTGCGACTACGGACCACCCAAGCGTTATTTGCTTTGCACCTGTTTAGTTGCTTAGCCAAACATTTAATAAGATGCGTTTCTTGACCAAGCCCCCTCTTGTGGCAGGGTGTTACGTGAGTAGGTTTTGTTGTTTTGTTACAGTAGGGGAAGTCTTCGAAAGATTACTAATTCCTAGCTTTGTCTCATCAGTGACTTAGTGCGGTTTTAACTAAAGTAGATAGTTTAGTAGTTTAAACGTCGATCGACTTGTCGAAAGTTCCAATTTAATTCTGTCACTTTTCGTCACGTCATCTATAACTCAAATATAAATCTATAGCGTCTCTCTGTCCGTACATTCCATTTTTTTTGGAAGATTTCTTGATATTTATTTTATAACTCACTGACATCAATTTGAATTTTTTGAGAATTTTTGTATGTCCGTTTGTCTGTGTGTCCCGTTATAATTCAAAAACGGCTTTCAAAAATTGCGCAGATGATAGGCTATATAAAATATCAGTAAACCTAATGATGTCTAATAAAGGGTAAAAACATAAATTTTGAATAATCATGTATTGTTTATATAATTGTTGAACCCAAACAAAGTCAGTAGGGTCGCTAGTATAAGTAAATTTTATTGAGTTTAATATAAACTTGTATTATGGAATGGGGTGTTTAAGAAAATAAAATAGAAGTGTTTGTCTTGCATAAAGTGTGTATGAAGCAGTCGGTCAATTCCAAGACACTTCAGAAGTTTGATGTCAGCCGTACGTTTGTATATTGTACGGTTGTTGGATGTTCCAAATTTTTAGGTACCTAAAGAAGCTTTACAAGGGGTCGGTAAGGTGTAACGTGGTTATCATCATATATATATATATATATATATATATATCGGTCATGGTTTGGTGAGGCATATCTCATTACGGACACTATACTTCATATTTCTGACAAAATAATGAAGACTTCATCCAAATAGTATCAAGAGACCATCTCAGAACGTCTTGTGAAACCACTCAGCAATACACTTTTTATAAATGTACCGCTGACATTCCACCAAGTCTCACTGCCTGGTAACAACAAGCGCAATATCCAAACCTGGTTCAAAGTCAACATGCCGGACCTTGTAAGAACCAAAGTCTGGCTCAAGTCTAACGTGGATCTGAATCCCTTGGACTATAAATTATTCTCAGTTTTAGGGGATGTAGCCTGTTATATACAACATTGAATTTCTCAAGAAATTTCTAGAACGAGCAGTGGTCTATAGCTTCGTGGCCAGATAGATTTAAGGCGTATACCAAGCTGAGGTGGCCATATCCAATACGATAATTTTGTATTTTTATAAATATAAATATGTACATATATTTTGAGATTTGTTACGATTACATTACTTCAAAAAAAAATATATTTTCATTTGTAAAAGAATTTATGCTTCGACAAGGTAATTATAGACAAATACCACTTTCTATAACCAAGAAATTATAAGTACGGGTAGATATATCCCGTAAATTTACTATTACCTTGATAAGGTATTAAAATTGTGTATTAAAAGCAACTGTAACCTGTGAGCAGAAGTAGTCAATAGTTCAAGCATACTTGAGCTCGGGTGGTCTGGTACAGACGTTGGTTATGCTGGTTCCTCGATAAAGTAAGATGTCGATGGCAAATTTTTCAAGATCAGGACTTTGATAATAAATATCAATTTCACACGTTTTAGTAACACATTTGAATTTTAGTTTAATTGCTATTACAATAAACCAAAACATAGTTTCAACCAAATTATCAATTTTAATTCTTTTAGTGTTGATACTGATATTTGTTTTAATTTTAATATAATCTTTATAATCTGCTCGAATTACGTGTACAATCTTTGTGAAATCGATTACTTAGATGTCAAAAGTCAACATTCAAGCAGACGGACAATTTGATGGATGGATTCGTAAAGAAGGAAGATACAACCGCATGTTAAGTGGATCTCTTACAACGAAAGATGTGAAAATATTTCACAGTTAATTATAAAAGGAGAATTGTTGTTTATCAGGTAAGTAAAAAACCCCCCTATCAAACAAGAGTACCTCGAGTTTAAACTGATTATTACAAAGCTCAGCAACCTCCGTTAGGAGGAGCTATGTGCTTTACCTTGTTTGTTCTGCAGCAGGGTAAACCACGATAAATTAACGTTGGCTTGAACTTAAGAACGAAGAAGAAGTAGTATGAAATGTCTCTACATTTTAGTACTGTCAAAGTTAGCGCAACCCATTCAAAAAATGTTAATTCAACGATACCATTCGCCCGTACCAGTCGTAGCGAGACACAACTTTATGATAGTTTTACTGCGGAGCCACTTAACGCCTCTTGGCTACCGTGTACCCGGTTCCCTCCCTCCCCTCACACGAATCTTACCCCTCCCTTTAATTAGATGCAACCCCCGCATGGTTCACGTATTTATTCCAGACTTAACGAGACTCTGTAACTTGTGTGGGATGCGCTAAACGATCTTACTAGTATATTGTGGTAAATATATACTAATATTTTCTTACCTTCCTAATATATGACTTTTAATGACTCACTAGGAATCCTAGTGCGTGACTGTGAGTATGAACATATAGATAAAATTTGTAACTGATCGCTTTCTGTACATGAATGATATAGGAAAAAAACTTTTATTAGGGGCTTTTGTTAACGTAATAGAACCCAAAACAATAGTTCTTAGATTTTTTGTCTGTTTGTCTGTGCGTTTGTTCGCGCTAATCTCAGAAACGGCTTAACCAATTTTATTATAGTTTTCACTAATACATTGGTGTAAGCATCACTTAATATTTAAAGTTTATTTAATTTCAATTCGTTCTTAAATAAACAAGTTATAATATATGTATATATATATATACGAGAAAAACCCAGTCCTCAAACAACGCAGGTGCTAAGCTTAGCATAAGGCGTAGTTCTCTGAAGCGAAGCGATTGCAGTTTGCTAGTTTATTTATGAAGTCTAAACTCAGCTTGCATATAATAGTTGCATTTTATACCAGACAAATTATTGTGTTACGTTTAAATAACATAAAAATTATGAATACAATAAGTAATTGTTTTGTATTTTTACTACCAGTCGCACTGTAAGAAGTCCTACAACATGTGTGCCAATGTAATGTTTTAGTAATTTTGATTAATTTTTTCCGTTATAATTTGCGTCATACAGTTATTACAATAAGTAATCGTATGGTTTACAACATTAATGTAATGTTACTACTATAATCAGTTTTATCATCCAGTTTATCTATTCAATATCTACTTATAAATAAACGGTTTGCAGTTGATCAAATATTGCAATTCGCTCCTAAATAATTATTATGTGTTCACATATACTTAATAATGATTGCTCCCGAGGTTGAATAAAACTCACATAAAACAATCCCACATCTCCCCTCGCAAACCCATTCAATTAGGCAGTCATACCCACAAAACATTGGAGATTAGTACCCGCGGGCTACGATTGCCCCGAATTAATTCTGCATTACGACCTCTAAGCATCGTATCTGATACTCCCACAGTTGCCGCGGTGACTTAAACTGCGATATTAAGCAGGTTCCCAGCGATCCCCTGAGGCGTCCACTTGAGAGGGATTATGCGTGGGTATGCACTGCTTTTACGATTCGCGAGTTGATAACTTATGCGGAGTTTATATGGCTTTTTTAATTATGGTATAAATAAAGATTTAGTAAAAACTTTTTTCTCTTATTACTTTGGAAATGGAAAAAGAAAATAATTTATTCGAGGATCAAGTATACTCTTAAGTCGTCGGTCATGGTTGTTATCGTTAGATAGCCAGTCATTAAGCCATGTAGGAGGCTGTTGAAAGTAAAAGAAAATACTAAAAATAATATATGTCCCGAAGCAGGCCACTAAAAAGTGGCAGCTATTAAGTAAAAACCATTAGGCAGAAAAGATAATATTTTTCTCTCATTTTTTGTATGAAATCACTAGTTAACTTTAAAATATATTAGCGAAATATCGTTTTATTCCACGGCTATTTCGGCGCATGTAACACAACCCTTTCTCGCTGTAGGTCCCTGACATAACTTTAATTGTTTTAAAGTGCACACACGCGGTAAAATTCATTCATCATTTTGTATAGAGGGCGCGAGTTGTAGAGTGAGGACATCATGAGAATGCCCCAAAGTAATTTCAATAGCCTTTCAATGTAATCATTTGTACTTAGCTAAAATAAGACCCTCGCGACCCTCAGTACAATGTTCCAATATATAGAGATACCATGATCCATTGGTAAAACAACTAAAAATAATGCAATGTCGACGATGAAATCAATATAAAATGGGTGAGTAAAGATCAATATCTTGTGTTTGCCATTTTGTATATTAATTATATATTTTTTTTATACATGGATCAAGTCAAGTCTTAATCAACTTAAATAAAAATGTATTTAATCTCATTCATTTCTTTGATACAAAAAATAAAAATCTAAAATGAAATCAATAAAATATTTTCTGTTAAAACCTTTGCTAACTCGAATTCTGGCGGACTGACTTAGCATGCCTCATCTTCGGTGGTCCCAGCAAACTTCATAGTAAAATTAGCATTTAAAATAGTAAGGAAATGTTGATGAGTAGTCGGGTTACCCGTTGGTAAGTGATATCACTACCGCCGTACGGATCACGGATCACGTACGGATATAAAATTTGTGGTGAAATTCAACCGTGTTTATAGATCCCTGCTTTACAGTTTTATGTACAAATTGATATTTTGGTGTACAAGTAAGAATATACTAATAATTTTTTTTTAATATCATGTTATGCTTTAACTATCTTAATTGCAGAAACATTTTATTGTGTAAATAAATACAGTCGCAGCCTCTTGGGCACGTTTTACTGTGATTTAGTCAAAATGTTGTTTCATTATCGTGTGAAAAGGCAAAGGAAACAAGCTCTCAAGGTACGAAGCTTTCGACCGTAGATACCTGTACGCATGCATTGTACCTGACCTAGGAAAACAAAGCTGACGATACGTTCGATTAACGTAGATAAGACTATAAACTGGATATTAAGAATAAACTTTGGTAGGTGGTAAATTTATTTAGCTGTGATTGATTTGTGGTTTGAAAGTCAGTCCCTAGCACAGGAGTCAAGAGTCATCGTGCACATACCTTTAAATATGTGCATATTTGAGTTTTTTTTAGAAATTTTCGGCCGTATTATGGCGGCCTAGAATACTCCCCCCAATCCCATGTTTAAACCTGTGCGGAACTGGTTTCGACACTATTATTTCCAGGCGTCCTTGTCATTAATATATTTATCTATACTATAATATCCTTTGCCTATAAATTCTATTCTCAATAGGAATGTAAATTTTGCTAATTTGCACTTGCATACGATTACGATTACGATAGATTACGATGTGCATGATAACTTGGAGCCAAGCAATGGGATATAGGTGTGATGATGTAAGAGGTTCATGCTAATTCTGCCACTAACTTTCGGTCGTATCTACATATCGTTTTCTCCTCTTTTGTTAAAAAAGCAATGGTTTTTCTTTTTTTTTATAGTCATTGGCGGACTTTAATATTATCAGTAAAACAATTTTGGAAAACGAACGATATTTTTATGATTTTGGTCGAATTTAGACAATTTAGAGGCGACCTACTAAATCTTTTAAAGCCGCATAGGATAATCAACGATAGTTATTTTTGCGATTGCCTGTGTTGCGCTATTGTAATAGGACCACTACTAATTATCTTGTCTATGAGTTTGACAAGTTTTGATTTGTCAGTTTTTTTTTAAATATCCTTATTATGTTCATATTTAAGAAGAAAGTGGATATTTAGATTTTCACCTGTCCACCTGAAGATGAGGCAATTTTAACTTATGCCAATCTGACTGATCCTGAGCCTTCTGAATAGAGCGGATAGCCGATGTTTTTGCAAGAGCTCAGTCCATCTATTCGAGAGCTTCATTCGCTCTTTTTATGGATTCATGGTCTCTATTCGAGGACCTTTCTTCCCCGACGCCTATTGGTCCTTTGAACGATAAAGTTTGCTAGCATTTGAGCTAGTTAAAGCTACTATAACAATAGATATAATATACTTTATTTGTATTATGTATTTCAAATATCTATTATTTCAAAAATTTGGTAAATTCCATAGTAAAAACAAACCGATCTAATCATTGTATCATTCGTTGACTTAGGAACGTCCACAAACACCTTTACCTGTTATGAGCGTGATATTTTCATATTTTTTCGGTGGAATTTTTTGTGTGACACGCTAAGTGGTGTGGTGCGGACCACCCATGGCGCCTTTGATTGGAAAACCCGAAAACATTTTATCGAACCTCAATGCTATAACTAAGAAAATAATTTACACTTCCCCGTCCATGGTTGGAACCTTGAATTAAGATTTTGGCTAATAAGCCTGATACGTAATATACGTGTGTTGTGGTTGACAATGGAACGCTTACTTTTAATAGTGGTAACGCTTTAATATTGCAGTGAATGATTTCACTGTACGATCATTAAGGATATGTACATATAATAACATAATAATAATAAAATTTAATTCGACTAAACGTACCATTATGAAATTATAGAATAAAAGCGCTAACACGAAGATAAGTGCCAAATAAGTGCCATATTTTCAGACAGTAGAATATAAGGTGTTATAAAAAAAAAAACGATAACAATATAGATGTTACATATTAGGCGTATTAGCCAAAATATTAATTCAATATCGTAACCATAGATTGAGAGGTGTAAATTATAAGTTTTTTTTTGTGTAAAATTAAATAATTGAGAGTGTTTCTACACTATTCATAGATGCACTATAGATTGTTATTCGTTTGACGTTGTGTGTCCACAGGTGAGGATAATTATTTCGGTTCTACTCATTACCAACTTGATAGAATGCGGGAATACTACGTTATTACAATCTATGCCAATATAATATAGAGTGCGAATTTTAGTGAGTTTGTGTGTATATGGACGGTAATCTCCGGAATCATGGCACTAATTTAAAAAATGTTTTTAATATTCGAAAGGTAAATAATTCTGGAAGGACTATAGATATAATTGTTCAACCCAAACTAGATCGAGGTGAACCGCTAGTACAAAATAAACAGAAAGGGATTGCATATGGACCGCGTAGACATAGAAAGATTTCTGATAGAAAGAGAAGAAATGAGAAGAAGTACTTAAATATATCTAAGGTTATAGTAGAGCCTTTCAATAAATTATAAATATTTTTTGTTATTAATTGTTAACAACGAACAACGTGTAAACTCTTTTCCAGTTCCTGGCTCTGCTTCTTCCTATAGCAGAAACACTGCGAAACTGCAATGATAATAAAATCGATACATACTAAAATGTTCAATTATTTAAAAATGCATTAAAACATGGATATTGCAAAAAGCAATCGATAAAGTTTACATAGCAGTGATTACTTACCTGATATTTCGTTGCAAGTCTTCTATGAGCTTCAAATTAAAACATTGGCTCTGTGAACGTTCATACAGAGAGGAGTGGCACTCGTTTTGAGTATGTACATAATGTGGACGAGTACCACTGCGTACTATCGACGATTATTTACATTTGTAAATACGCTCTTGGTGTGACGTATGGAACTGGGATGTGTGCATCCTCGTGTCTAATCACGACGCTGAACAACGCATAAGGCTGTAGCGCATAGTTTGGTGCTAGGGTTCTTTACATAGCTGGTGAGCTACGTTCTTCTAGGATCACCGTTGAAACTCATTAATGTGTTGTGATTGCACTGTCGGTAATATTGTATGTTTCTTTTTTTCTCCAGGCCGTCACCGCGTTAATGTTGTCTTTTATGTTGCTAAATTTGATTATCCGCAATGTCCAATCAACACCAGGTTACCCGAATTCTTGTTTATCGACTTTCCATATAAAGAGAAATGAATTTGAACGTATTGTTAGTATATCCAAACATCATTGAAGTTTAAGGCTCTCGGATGAGTCTCAATTTAATAATCTTCTCCTAAGTCATATAATTTATAATGACAGCGATTTACATTCTTGTTAAATAGTAGAACTAGATTGTAGATAGAGCTGAAACTCGTCAGCGAACAAAAAACTACATTCAAGCATGTTCTTTTGGTACATAAAATAATAGTACTTCTATTAAATTTGTACTTTTATTAGAAAACAATTACTTCAGAAGGTAACTTCATTCTTAATTGATTTTGGATCACAAAACCTACGAGTACATAGAGAAGTTCTTATTCGTATTCCTAGATACAAATTGAATAGTTAGCTAGAAATCTTTTTAATCAGTTTCTCATAGAGTATAATTATTTATATGTCTATACTTCGTGTAATATGTATACATACACACTATATATATATATAAATAACGACTCCTGATTGCCTGGAAACGATCAGTGCGTTACTAATAAGATTGCCAATAGTTCTTCTGTTTCACAGACCCTTTATAAACTTTCTGTATATACCTATATATAAATGGTATGCCTATAAAGATAGTTATTTAGAACTATATTAAAAAATTAGTAGATTCCAAATTCAGTAACATTTTTCTTAATGTACGTATTTGAAACTTGTAATATGTTAATTTTAGAGAGAATTACTTAAATTTATAAGTTTTATTTTAATTAATAATATGATAAACGGCTCAACTCGCTTATTAGCTTGTCTGTCACTAGAGCTCCAGGGGTTCTCTATACTTCGTAAATAAGGATCTTGTACAGATTTGAAACTCGTTAGGCTTACAAGACTATAATCAGTGGGTACACCTGTTTAATCTTATCAAAGATGAGTTCAGAGGCCCACAATTCATTTAGTACTAAAATTAATAATCACTATTTTAAAAAATGTAGTAAAATGTTACGACGTTGGTATTTCTTAAGGTAAATTCTGGTTATGAAGTTTTTGGGTGACTCAGGATTATTTGTTATGACATATCAATCGAAATTTCTACAAAGCAGTGGCAATTATTACAGATTTATGCTCTCAGATTGTGGACAGTGTGAGTGATATAACTGATTATTGGTCAATACCAAATGTCAAATCACACATCAAACCCAAATGCGAACTTTATTATTTTTACCTCCGGATTCACGGACCTATTTGGAAATTTAATTCACCATTGGAAAGGTACTTTTTTAATGTTCATAGCCAATAAGCGAGTAGACGAGCCACCTGATGGGAAGTGGTGGCGTCGCCCATGGACATCAGTATGACCAAAAGTATCACTGATCCGTACATTGTTTCAGATCGGCATAGGCTATATAGATTATAATATTCTTAGCAAAAACGAGACTAAATAAATAAAAATGAGAAATTCATTAAGATCACGAGTATTTTAAATGGTGAAATTTATAAATCACGAAATAGAAAATCAAGCAGACTGTCCGCCATCCCCTCCTCTTAACGGATGTGACGTCACTTTGCTGCTAACAATATATATTCATTTACGACGTACCTATGTTTTATCTTTGTCTCTATAATCTAGGACTGTTACAATATTCAAATTCGAATACATACGTTATGGTTAATAGTATATATCAAAAAAAAATCACGTAGCCATCAGTCACGACCCTCAGTCGCGTAGGTGGTTGTTTCAAAGTTTCGTAAAATTCTCACGTCATATTCTGCTCAATCTTTTTACAACAAAGCGATGTGACTTTCAATGGATCTTGCAGTGAATGGCCGGAGATAGCACCTTGGTAGGGCGCCCGTGTTATATGCTGAGATTAGGATAGTATTGATTTGAGATACATAAAACGTAACAAAGTTATACGCAAAAATTGTATTTTGACGGTACATAATATAATAAAGAATATTTTTTCGTAATTATCTATATGTGAATAAAGACACATAGAAATATGTATTTCCAACCGGAATAATAATCGTACTATTATAACCACAGAGGAAAAATATTTATATGTATAACACTATTATTGCTTTTGTTATTAGGGTTCTGTAAAGCCGATCAAAAACCAACACCCTCGTAAAGTGTATGTGTCTATCACTCGTCTATTATATACGATTTTTCTGTGTATCTCTGGCTGTGTTTAGCACAATACATACATATATATATATATATATGTTTATATACTGTATATATGTCCTCATCCATAGTTTTATGCACCCAAAAAAGTTAGTTTACTTAGATTAAACTATAGTATTGTGTAAGGTTCCGGTTAATTGGAGGACATGTTGACGGAACACGTCTTTACTCGCAGACCAAATTACATTTACATGTCGCTTATATGGCACTTAAAAGTCCTATTTAGGTGTACGACATGGAGTCTCTATCCAACGGGTAAGTAACGTGCCATCATTGTGTTATTTAAGCTTATTGCAGCTTACCTGTCCATTATCCGCGTTAATGCAATCTTGTTGTGACGGACTTCTTATCTTTACCCTTGTCTTCGTTATTGTCGTTGAGTTTTGACGTTTCTTTTGTCTTCGATGCCTAAAGAGTCTTGGTTGGTGTTTGAAGTAATCGGAAAATTTTCAAAGTTGTTTTTATTTCCGTGTTTCTAGTAGGCAGCTACAAAAAAGCTACATCGTTTTTTATTTTCTAACAATGTCCGTAGCACTGCTGATGTCTATGACCAGCGGTGATTTATTTACAAATATCTAACTGGGTTCGGAATCGAAAGCGTTTATTCTGCAGACAAAGTAAGTATCTACTGTTAAGATAAACACAGTTAAGATAAACGTTCATGGGTTGTATAGGCCCTTTTCTTGGTCCAACCTGCTGACCAATGGGACGAGATAAACGAATGTCTCAGTGTAGTAGTAACCACTTAACATTAGGTGTCCCATCTGTTCATTTGCTAATGAGTAAAATCTAATGGTTTTCCAATCGCCACGAATGGTTAGAATGTGCCATTCTTTGCATGTATTGTGTTTTGTGGTGATTTGCATGCATTTCTTAACATGTTAAAAATACCTTTCGAATTATTTCATTGTTAGACAATGATATGAAACAACCCATATTGTCTCACTGCTGGACTCATACAGTGAGAGAAAACCATGATCCAACACGCTGACCAAGTGCGGGCTGGCAGACCTCACATATCTCTCAGAACATAATGGAGAACTTTCAGGCGTGCATATTACCTCCCGATGTTTTAATTCAAGGAACGAAGCGAATTATAATACGCATATAATTAAAAAAAATAGAGGCGTGTATAGAATTCGAATTTGACTCTTCCCAATAAGTTATACTTATAAATATTATATATTTAATCATGTTACTTAACGTGAAGTAGCCCAGGACTCTTGGGTGGCATTATATCGTAGCCGGAGGGTACAGATTGAAACTAATGGCGTCTTCTTAAGTCGGAGGCATATATTCAGGGCGTCCAACATGAATAAGTAAATACCTATAGGAGGATAACAATAAATTAGGTCTCCATTTAAGTAAGAAATGTGAGTCTGATGTCTCTAATTACGTATTTAACGAACATGGCCGCCTGTTAGCGCGATTATAAAGCGAACTAATTAGAATTGTTTGTGGACTGGAAGACATTCGGCTGACTTTGTGTTTGCCTAATTAACTGTTTTGTTTATTTTTGATAAATCGTTGGTACGTAGCCGTAGATAAAGCGAGGAAGCGCTCTTCGGTGTAGTGAAGTCATTCAATAAAATATAATGTTCGTTATTACACATTAAGTATACCTACTAACGTTTAATATGATTGCCTATTCAATAACCAGATGGATTGTCATGCATCGAGTCAATTATCAATCAAGTCAGTCTTAAGTTGTCTTCTATTGGTAAAAAGTTGTCGTACGTTACAGTGATTTCTAGGGTATATTATGACATCGGTTTATTAGCTAGCACCCATTGAGCTCATGTGTACGTGGCATATGAACTTGTGACTCCGGAGTAATAATAGCACCTCTATCAATCCAGACCGAAAATCGCGGTCGGCTATAGAACAATCTCGTCTAGGCAAAAACAATTGTTATATTATTTTGTCTGTAATATTTACGCATATTTTACTGAAGACGCAAGTAGATAAAGTTAAAGGGACCGAATTAAAGTATCTCCGAAGAGCCACGATGTTGACTGACAGAAGAAAACTGAAAGACTTATCGTCATGTTAGATTCAAGGATTCTGTATTAAGGCTGATTCATGTTGATTCGATAGCACTATTTGAATATGGGATTGGTAACATTCATGTTTATCATAACATAAATATTTATGTATATTTACTTATAACATAGATTATACATATATAAATATATTATATTATAGCAAACAAATTTGTTATAATTAGTTTTAGTAGGAGTAAATAGGGTGGCGTATTCAGAAGAGGGATATTTCAACGCTCTTTGGCATGCTAACGAGCGTGGCGGAAAGACATCGTACTTTCTTCTAAATCTTTTCAGTATGAAAAATTGTGTGCTCAGTGTATTATATAATAGTTATCAAACGTTGAATAAAAATGTGCTGTTGAGTGTAGTTGTGTTACTGTAGGGTAAGCTAACATTAGTTGTTTTATCTACTTAAATATATTATCTATACTAATATTGTAAATGGAGAGCGCAAATTTCATGGGGTTGTGTATACTGCGAGTAATTAAGCGAACGGGTGCCGTACCCGTTTCAAAAAATCTCAGGAAAAAAACCCAAACGACGGTTTATGAACGCATGACGTATGGTAAATAGGAGAAGACGGATGCATCACATCAGTTAGGTATTTGAAAAGGAAAATAAATGCTAGAACATATAGTTGTCGACATATCCATCCATATATCCAGGTTCGGTGCCCCCTATACACCTTGTGTCATTTAACAACATGAAACGGATAAACTACTTTAATGACCCTTCGTCACGTCCTTTGTAGTTCCATTTTGACGTAAATGGCCGGACAACTTTCCTACTCGTTTTGGCACTTTTCGAGTTTTTAATAAAATTTAATAAACGCATAAAATTTTAACCGGCTTCTCGCTATCTTTTTTTTTTACAAGGCATTGTATCTATCTTGTAACTCTCCACAGAGCTGGTGTCGTCTGATTGATTAATATCCGCTAATTCCCGGAAGTTACTTTAATGTTCTCCGAGTTCCGAAAATTATCAGGAAGTGGAAATTCTTTTGACGTCTATTTATATATACTTTACTTACCATAATAAACGTTACCGTACAAGTTACAAACTTAAGGCTTTTGCGTTCTCTTTCGACACAAGTAAGACTTTTTGCTTGTCAAGTTTCGAAATTATGCCTAACTTCTTGGATCAATGTTCACTAACATAACCTCCTGAGATAAATATGACAAATATATTCATATTTATCACATTAAGGGGCTTTGGTATTTATATGGACGGAGTATCACGTTACATACGACGACGCCGTACAAGCGACGGCCATTAACTGTCGTCCGGTATCAGGTTTGAATGAGTTCTGCTTGGTTCCAAAGTCGAACAGGTTAAAACCACTTAAAAAAAAGTTATTTGTAATTTACTTTTTATTTATCTTCACTGCATAACATCTGCAGTTTGTGAACTGCTTCATAGGTGCAGCAGAATGTCTAATAAGGACAAATGGTGAGATATAGTGAGGCGGTTGCATCAACCTCCCAAAAAGTTACCACGACCACTCTGTCAAGAGTACGGCATAGAAATAGACTAAGTGGAATAAAACAAAGCGAATATTTTCTATTCACCTATTCCTTTTAAATTTATCTTCATTGTATAGCGTATTCCCGGTCTTGTTAGAATAAGATATTCCAAAACTATTGTGTGGATTTTCATTCTATTTTTGTCAATTAAGTAATTCATAAGAAATGTTTTGGTGCTTGTTAACACAATATATTCTTGCACTATATATTTTTGTCTTAGTATTATAAAAATTCATAAAGTAACAATCACGGGAACCAAGTAGAATAAATGAATATTGCCCCCATCGACTATCGGCCGTGTTTTTCGTCCCCTGTATTTACTTTTATATTAAAATCGATATTCAAGTTTTAATACCTTTATTTAATTATTACTTATATTGTTAATTAATGTTTTCATTTGTGTTCACAGATAGCCGAAGTTGCTTATCGCCGCCAAAACTAACTTTTTCAATCAAATCGAATTTCATAGAAGGCAGCGCACGATCTAGGGGTGGGTCAAATCAAATCATTAACTTTGATCGAGAATTTATTGAATTGATAATTATGTGTAAAAATATAATTAACTATAATTTTTAGTTATTAATTTGTAAGTTGAATAAATTACGGATTGTTGAAAATAATTAAACAATAAACTGCTGCACTCGATATTAAGGAGTAATATATATATATATATATCAAGATATTATAATCAAAACCCAGATTGAATCAAATTAATTTCCAATTGTTTACTATCGTATCCTAACGTAAGATTCTAACTACTTACATAAATCATTTTTTATCGTCAGAACCTATAGTTGACTGTCTCACAGCTGTAGCCCGGGACCAGAATAGGGCTACGGTATCTCCTGTCTGTCGTAAGAGGCGATGAAAAGGGGGCTTCCGGGGTTGTGGGCGGCTAGGGTGGGAGCACAAACCGTCCAGTCAGCGACGCCGGGAAGGACGACGGTATACGTGACCGTATACCGCTGTAAACATCAGAAGGTGGGGCATGAGCGGAGGCTCATCACGTGCAGAGCCCGGCGAGGTACGCACTCAGGACTCCGGTTGCGTTCCGTTGGAAATCCCGGAATCCTGTACATAGCGCTGAAGGAGGCCACCGGGGGGGTTTTAGTGCGGTAAAAATCCTATATAAGCCGGTGTCGCTCCCACTGCACCCGGTACCTTTTAAAGGTTTTCCCCCTCTTTTAGTGCGGTAAAAATCCTATATAACCCGGTGTCGCTCCCACTGCACCCGGTACCTTTTAAAGGTTTTCCCCCTCGGAAACAAAAAAAAAGCTTTGCTCTGAGTTCCTCTTCCATTGAGAGAGGTAAAGACAGTTCTAAATTGGCCAAGTAAGGATTAACAGACAGCACCCGCTTTTCAGAACATTACGGAACACTTTTAGACATGCATATATCTTCTCCATATAATCGAAGAAATTAGTAATCCATTTTTAATACTCATATGAATGGAAAAGTTAGAGCTGTGAGCAGATTTCGAACCTGGATAACCCTGCGCGATATTGATATTTAAACCAAAAAGATATCACCGCTACATGAATAATACGTGCAATTTGCATATATGTCATCATTATCACAACTGGATTTGAGGGTGGAAGGGGGTGGGAATGAGTGTAAGCCAACCTCCCCTGCTCGCCGTGTACATTGCTGAACAACCTACGAGGCTATGACGTACCATCTCTCCTGTTAGAGGTTACTAGGCCTCTGGTACTCAGTTAAATCCTGACGGCACTCATGTACAACGACACACATTAGATTCACATTTCTAGATGTAACCTTGAAATATTTAAAACTTCTTTCGGTTGCAACGTTGGGGAGCTGCTGAATAGTGGAATTCCACTTCCCTTTTGAGTAACAATGCGTTAGTGAAGCTTATCATATTGTGAACTTTTATTGACAACGAAAACCATGTACGGTTTGAGACACGACTGTTCATTTGTTAGCTTTTGAAATAAATCTTCAGGCTTCCTCTCCTTCATGCGGGCTTCTTCGCATGTTACTGAAGTACTTTAAACCGTAATAAATTATTTCAAATAACTACATAACTGTTTTTAAGTTCGGGATACGTGTAGAATTTAAACGCACGTTCTCGTAATAGTAGATCGTTGTCCTTGTAATAACTGGTTTAAAATACGTTGATTATAATACACATATTCCACATTAACTTATTAAAATTAAAAACCTCGCAGTGTTTCGCTTATAAACGTAATGCAGCATAAGACCGTGAAGTTAGAAACCGCAGTTTGAAGTATGTTGACATGTCTGCTTCAACGTCCCCAGTACCAATTCACAATCAGCAGGTCCTTAGGTCCTTAGTCGGAGTTAAGGTGCCTTTGCATCATTAGGGCTGAAGAGTTCGGACGTGGAGCCATTGACTGAATCAGTTCAAGTATCTGTGTAATATATAAACTAATTCGAAATTATAATTTTTTTAAAGTTTGAATAGTGACTATAATATACCATAATCTTAGAAAATGTAATGAAAAATACTCCGTAACCCAACCCGATTAAGATATTTTTCTAGACGAAATCTCTATACATACTCGTATATACATTCATATACACACACAAGTATAAGTATCTATATATGCATTGTACATAAGTCTCTTCACTCGAAATACTACTCTTGACATATAATAATACATTATATATTGAATAATGTGATTCGTATAAACAAAATATTTAAACTTATTAATAGTATGGAGCGACAGTTTGTAGAAAATATTTCTTTATTAAACTATGTGTTTTGTAAAAGTCTACAGTCATAATGTATGATATTTTCAAAATATATGTGTGCTGTTATATATGTTGGTATATTCTTTTGCATATTATAAGTGCCTCATAGTCACGGCCGTGACAAATGTATGTATATTTGTATATACATATGTCGGTAAAAAAACGTATAAATTTTGGGTACCCGTTGCAGTGAAAATGTTTATTGTTTATAATGATATAGATTTAAAATCAGATACTAAGTCTTAAGGTAATTAAAGGTGTCTTAGGGCATCAAACATTATGTTCGCAGATTATTGCAAAGTAGATTAATCTAATATTAAGTTATAATTGATTCGTATAAAGTCTACATTTTATTGCTGGTAGTAATGCAATATAAATTTAACTATTACGCACAGTCACTCATCATTGCAAATTTTATAAAAAGTGTGAATTACATTTTAACGCAGCCAAGTGAAATAGAACACCAAATTCTCTATAATTGTATTACAGAAGATAAATCTACATCATCCAGTCCAGGTTCTTAGTTATTTAATTTCTACACTGTTGAACAGTTTAAGTTCACATACATGTTTGTACGGCCTACTATACATCATATTGTTTCTGTCATTCTCTTTTGATTCGATTATATATATATATATATATATATATATTACAGACGAGCAGTCCGTATGTATAGTATGTCTATAAGACTACGAAATACTATATATATAAATTACATATAAATCTACGAAATAAATCGCAAAATGATTTTTCAGATAAGTGCCAAGGTTCCGCAGATTGCCTTCTGCATATATACAAAATCACAAAATTCGCACTCGCTCTTTATAACATCTATTAAAGATAGAACCTTGATACTGTTTTATATAGAAATTATTATGCAGGTCAGATCACTTTGGTGACTTCATTAAAATCTAATGTACATTTTTGAATAATGACTATCGAAAAGAAAATGGCAAAGTGAACAACAAAATGTTTAAAGCAGTCGATGTCGTAAAACTTAACTAATTCCTAAGTTTTACGACACCGCAAACAAGGCCGTAAAGATCATGAAATAGATTGGTTCGAACCCATTAGCGACCTAGTTTAGGAACCCAAATCAAATATCAGAACTTATGGAACGCATAGGCTTTCGACATAGATTTACGACTGCTATACTTAATGATATCTGAATTCCGAAGGGCGGCAGCGCTAAAAAGATTTTATCAAACGTTTCTCACTCTTGACCAGGTTCAATTTTACATAACTCCATCATTCACCTTTCCATTAACCAACTAGTTCTACGAATATAACTAAGGTTACATTTGATGTTAAATATGAAAACCTAGGATAACACGTGTGCCTGTTTACAAAATATTCAAGAAAATGTACAAAAATCTATCGTTTTCTTTGCCGTCTCCTAGAACATGGAATATATGTTTACAGTAATCGTGAGTCTTAAAATTTGAAGCCTTCACGGAATTTTCTCGTGAGTACGAATATATCGAATTTATCACCACGAAAATCTGATTGCGATTTATTTTAATAGCAATGGGTTATAAAAATACCTACATAACAATATAATTTATTGTGAAAAGCTTTTTGTATTGGACAGTGTTTCAACAATCACTTTTGGCCTATGTTCATTGAATCAGATTCTCTGTAGAACTCGTAGGTATAGGTATTATCTGAATAATTAACGTTTAAAAGTAACACATCTTTAGACAATACCTATAAATTAGAGTTTATGGAAGTTTACAGTAATTACGTATCAATTTTAAAACTGTTAATGTGTTTACATTCTTTTAATTTATTTGTTTACAGACAAATACAAAGGTTTAGTTCATTATAACTCACGGACTCGTTAATGTTCTTAATTTGTTTTTCTTTATTTAATTGTTTTGTTTTTAAATTGAATTATTTTGAAGGAGTAACGTTTGCTATAGCTAACTCTGCAACTGTGAAATATCGGTGTACCTACTAAACACATATTGTTCGTACCCCAAATCATAACAAATTGTCTAATATCCACGATAATTAATTACAAAATTGTATATAACTGAGTAATGTCTTGAATTTAAGGTCTCTGTATATCTTTTATTAATAGAGACAGATGTAAATTGGAATACCTACTTTATAGTTGCGTTGTAATTATAAAATTAGTTTCGGTACAGTTCTTTAAATTTCTTAGTTTTCAGGGGTGCATTAATCGTACCAAGAGAACAGTTATGTGCCAAGTAAGTATTTCCCAAATTACACACATCAAACTTTTTATATCATCTATTAGTTACTTTTCTTGCTTGCTATATGTTAATGATATCGTAAAATAATTCTGTTGCTACGCTATACGTTAAAATTATTAATTATTTTCAAACGTGGTTAAAATTTTAGATTAACTTTAAGTACCAAAATAACTGAAAATAATGATACGCAGTTGTAGTGAGCCATGTTGTATCCAGCATTTTCATACCTGTTCAGTATTAGGCCTCAGCCCTTTTAATAACAGCAAAAGCGCTTTGTGTTTACAAACTATCAGCCGGAAAACACTGTAAAGAAACGTTCCTTAGGACTCAAAGCTTTTATCCTCATTGCTTAAACGAAATTGAAGACAACCGTCGCACAATTCATATGAACCACATGCTTATCTTTCTTCGGTTACTTTCCGTTCTCAGCCTGACAGTCAGACAGCCGCATCGCCGAGAGTTTGTCCTGATATTTTGAATACAATCAGTGAACGCGACATTCAAAGCTCCACACAAGTACATATTCCGTCTAACGCACTTATGATTTCCAAGTTTTTATCTTTGCGAGCTGCGGTATTGTTAGTGGCGATGCGCGAGGTTCTGCGGGCGAGCGGGGGGCGAGGGTAGGAGAGGGGCAGTGCGCGCGCAGTATGGGCGGCGACCGACTGGCTCCGCCCCTCGCTCCCATGGCCGGCGGTGGAGGGGCGCACGGGCCCCCGTCCTCTATTTACTCTTTCAATCAGTGCGAGTGTTTGCCCCTGGCCGGCGTGCACGCGCGGGTGATGCGCTAGCCATGATCTCGCAGAAGCTGTCGTACGGCGACGTGCCAACGTCCGCGACGCTATCCTCACTATCGCCGGGCCTGGCGCCGCCCTACGTCAATGGCATGGGCTGTATGCCCTCGCAGCCTTACCCGAACCTCTACTCCAACAATATGGTTGCGGGAAGTTCGTGCATGGGCTCCCCAGGTGTGGGATACTCGCCGCCCAGCACCATGGCGTCCTGCATGGGTGGCGGTGGCGCCGTCCCGTATGGAGCCCTGCCGCGGGAGCAGGAAGCCGCGTCCCCCACTTCGGCACTCCAGCGCGCGCGCAACGATAAGACCTATCGCCGCTCCTACACACACGCAAAGCCGCCGTATTCCTACATTTCGCTGATCACGATGGCCATCCAGAACAACCCGTCGCGCATGCTTACGCTCTCGGAGATCTATCAGTTCATCATGGATCTGTTCCCGTTCTACAGACAGAACCAGCAGCGGTGGCAGAACTCGATCCGGCACTCGCTGTCGTTTAACGACTGTTTCGTGAAGGTGCCACGGACTCCAGACAAGCCAGGAAAGGGCTCCTTTTGGACGCTGCACCCGGACAGCGGCAACATGTTCGAGAATGGGTGCTTCCTGCGGCGGCAGAAAAGGTTCAAGGACGAGAAGAAAGAGTCGATACGGCAGGCGCAGAAGGCGTCGCATCCACATGGCCACCACGGAGGTTCGCACGATAAACGGGAGCATTCTCACGAGAAGAGCGGCGGCGGGCCCGGAGAGGAGAAGGAGATGCGCGATGAGTTGCTGGCCCAACTGCACGCCGCGCCGGAGCTGTGCCTGCCTGAGCACACGCCACTCGCATTGGAACACTACGCGCAGCTCAAACAAGAGCCGACAGGATACGCGCCAGCACCGCATCCCTTCAGCATCACTCGGCTCCTGCCCGGCGCGGACACCAAGACAGACCTGAAAATGTACGACGTCAATTACGGCTACGGACACGCACCCGACAACTACTATCAGTCGCCGCTGTACCATCACCACCATGCGCACCCTCAGCCGCCCTTGTGACAGTACCCCCTGGCGTAGGCGCGCCCCGGCGTCCCTTGGCCGCACCCCAGCGCACCCTGGCCGCGCCGGTAAGTGCCGTGCCGTGGCCCAACGCCCATGTTTCTTATTAAACTTAAGACTCTTCGTGAGCGTGATTTGTGTTCTTGTGATATAGGCGGCGTACCTCTTGTAAATCGTTTGTGTAAATATTTCCTAAGAGTACTCTATGTGCGAGTTTTAGTTGGCAGATGTTGGTATGCGGGCGAGCCGCCAGGCGCCGCACAGATAGGCCTAACTGAGCGCGGAACTCCCGCGGATGTGTCCTTTCCAGTCCCTTAGTCGTTCTTATACCAACTCTTATTGGAATATATTTTTCATTTACGATAACTTATTTGCTGCAGATAACAATTTCTCGATATTGAGCTGGAAATATTTGAGCTGCACATAATAGAATCTAACAATGAGATTTCAATTGCAATACGATAATAAGTTTGCATATTATATTTAACACCACAATATCTATTTACTTTCTTTTCACATACAACACCCGTGTTTAATTTGTATTTTATTGTTATTAATTAGCTTTTTTTACATTTAACTTCACACGTTTAAGCTAACGCATCTTATGACATAACGGACGTAGTAATCGCAGTAAATGCGATCGATACGATATGGTTATCACTGTCGATGCCGCCATCGATGATAAACAAACGGTATACTATTTGTTTCTTTGTAGGGAGCGCGTTGAAATCTTTTATTTAGCGCCGAGTCAACAATGGCTCTTCAATGATTGCTTTGTAATTATTTTTAGCACTGCTTAGTGAAATATTTATTTATCGGTGATTTCGAGCCCTATGTCAATTTTAAAGTTTTCGTTTGTTGAAACATTTTTGTAACGTGCCGGATTTTAGCTAAAGTTATTGAAAGTATTTTAAAAGAAATGTGTTAGGCTTATACCAAAATCAACGAATATTTACGCTTTTTCAATATTGTTACTGTAATTTCATTCCTTATAAAGACATACTTGAGCTTCTTCAGTAAGTAAGTTATGTGTACTACGAAAAATTTACAACGAAACAATAGCCGTATAATATTTTTGGTTTCATGAAATGAAATTTTAAAAGTTTACATTCTATTCATGCAAAAAACGAATTAAAAAAGAGTTGGTATAGGAATATTGATAAGTGGTGACGTCATATCGTGGACCGAACAGTGCAATGTCGTTTGTGAAACAAATGTGTATAAAATAATCATAAATTAATTAAATAGATAGGTGAAATGGAATTACTGTCCTGTCGACCATCGCATTTAGGATTGTAGATAAGTTCTGTAAATATAGACGTTAAGATAAATATATAATGACTTAAATAATGGTGTTTGGTGTGAGATAGGTACCTATCTACGCTTCTCAACATTTCATTTAAATATATATTTATATGCAAGTTTCAATTTAGCATTTTAATAATATGTATATATTACTTATTTGGCAAACGTGTAATAAAAAATTATGAAATAGAATCCCTATATACCTCTTCGATTTAAATATGCTTAAGTTATTTTAATACTCGTTGCTGTACACAATGCAAGTAATAATAACAAAAACTTAAATTTTATTATTTATAATGATGTTAAAATGAATAATCTTCATTAACTGGATCGTATAATAATTTTTCTATAAATTTATTTTATTAAAATATTCTTTTTATATTGTTTCGAGATAAACGATATTTTCATATAATATAATTAAATTTTTGATTTAAATGCAAATTTTATTTAGCAAACTTATTGGCTGCAATGATCATTTGTAACTCAAAATTAGGTGTTAGTAATTGGTACCATTTCCAAAATCTATAATATAAAGCTTACCTTCCCTGTAGTAGGTTCGTAGCAAAATATATTTATTTAATCGTTACATAATTAAATTTAATTACGTAACTACATGAATTCTATTTTTTAATTTCCACAATAATTATGATGAATACGTTTTTATTACGGAGTATATATATTATATATTGTAGAGAGCTATATATATATATATATGATTATATTACGTATGAGATTGATTCTCATAATAACAAATTCTGTTATGAACGTTATTGGTACGTATATAATTTTATAATCCAATGAAGGGAGTTTATTAGCTGATTTTAATTGTGCAAATTAACTTTGGGAGTAAATAGAGAAAATTTTCAAAAAACAAACATTTGTGAAATGCATTATTTATGTGATATAGTAAATAAAAGGAATGTTTGCGAGAGATTCTAATATATTCGAAGCAAAGCACATAAGTCTTCAGTTAAATTTGAGAGTAAAATCTTTTTCATTTAATTCGTAAAACGCTAAACTAATACAATTTCTCAATTTTGCATAAGTATCATCTGGACTGTAATATTTTTTGACACATAACTTCAGATCTATTTCACGAAGTGTTTGTTAATGACAAAATCCTTGAATTATGGCTAATTTACACTTTATCGAGATTGACCTTTACACTTGTCAAGACTAGGTACCACTCGCTATTTATCGCGACTACGGGTATAAATTAATCTATCCACGTAATCCACTTGTATTATCGTTGACTATTAAACGAAAGGCTACAAATGATAACTAGCTACGTCTATTTAACGAACATCTTCAACAATCTCATGCCTTTTCGTGTTGTCAGTTCACGGATCTTTATATTGTTAATCTGATTTAACTGCTATAAATGTAACTTCGATCAGAATATATTTTTAATAGTTCCAAATAGCATCTGTCTACTTTCGAAGAATTTAGGCTGTCGCCTGTGTACCCAATTTAATGACAGCCTCCAAAGTGGTTCTGTTTAAATTTTCCTTCTTTGAAAATGTGTAACGTCAGGTAGCAATCGATCGAAGTTGAAAATATACGGAAGCTTAAAAAGGTTTACTAAAAATTTCTAGCATGCTGAATGACACCGATCTATATTAGAGTTCCAAATACAATCGCTATTCAGTTTTACGGTATTATGATTTAACTGTAGTTATATACTTATTTAGTGCCTGTCCCGACTCAATTGGGGTTCTACAATGTGAATGTGTTCATATAATATGTAGCCTATGTCCATCCGGAATGTATCTTTCAAATGACTTGTCAAATAGGTTTTGAGGTTCCGGAGATTACCTTCCCTATATACACAAACTCGTAAAGTTCGTACTCTCTTTTTATAATTATTTATTGTATAGATTATCTGTTACATAAAAATTTAGATATTAGTAATGATTACGATACTTCATTTATTCCCTTTTCAAGGTACGTTCCACAAATTTTATAGCACCTTTTATAACGTATTAGTTTTGGTAGTTAGTATTCAAGAAATATCGCAGTTTAATGAAAAGCTTTTCGTAACTCAGACGATACTTTTAAAGTCGACTTTTTGCCTATAATTCCGTGAGGATACAAAAACATTTAGAAGCAACAACTCATATATATATAAAATTTTATACAAACACTAGAATACAGGAAGTTAGGTACGAAAATATACCTTAAAATCTAAATAAATACAAAGTACACTATTAATAGCTTCATATTCACATAAGTCGTTGTAATTGTTAATTCACTATTGAATATTTCTTAATATTAAATGTTAAGACAATGAAAGACAATGAAGAAAATTTTTATCAGTGATAAATTTGAAACATTGATATTATAAAAAAAACTTTCGTTATAGTAGTTGTTAAATCACACAAGTGTACAGAATTAAATAAAAACATTATTTTATAATGTAATTTATTTTTTTGTTATTTATCATCACGGGAAATGTTTGTGTCCACATTTGAGTACCATGAACGTAAGTTTTTAATTATAATTTAGTCAAAAATAAGTTGTTATTGTTCAATACTTATACGTTTGCCAAATATAACCATAAGCGACTTATCACAAACAAAGACATTTTATTGCTAAATTTATTCTTGTAGCTATAAATACATATTAATGTCGTATTACTCGAATCTAGATAGGATACTTATAATATCATCTGTTAGTTTCAAAGTTAATAAAATAAGTTTACAAAATATAAAGTGTTTTTATTTAGAAAAAAAAAAGAAAAATCTAAATATTTATTCCACCTAATAAATTGCATCAGAGTAAATCTAATAATTTAAAATACGCCAACAATGAATTTTAAACTACATTATAGTTATAAGAGAAAAGGGAACTTCCTCAACATATATTTCATTCAGTAAATATCATAAAACGAGTCTTATTTCAGGGAAGTGATTATTGTGTGTATTCTGATTCTATTCCGTACTAATATATTTGTAGTTTTAGTAGATAATATTTGCAAACATAATATGTTTAAATTCTTATTGTCTGCATATACAAATGTCCAATATTTTTTGGAGTTTACTTCTTAAGAATCGATTTATATGTAAGACCCTCGGTATGGAAAATTTATGAGGAGTTAAAATATGTAGAGTGTTAACTAAAATGAGTTATTACATTTATTTGCGCACTTACCTTGCGCACCTTTTACGTGAAACTCATGTACATATGTATGTGTGTACTTGTATACAGCTCGTAAGTACGCTGTATAAGTATATATATATATACATACAATACTGTACGGCGTCTATATAGATATATATTTCATATATGTATTACTCTAAAACATTTGTACTTAAGAGTAAAATCCAGTCGTGCGTCGGACCTGACATCGCAATTCGATAGGTGAACATTAGTTATTTCATTGATATTCAATTAGTTTTAAACAAGAATTTCATTTTAAACTGATATTTCTAAGCATTAACAATAATTATTTTAAAGCAACTATTAAAATAAAATAAAAAATTAAGAGCAGTATAATAATAATAATGATTAGGGTTAGGAAGTAATTCAGACGCTATTCTCAAGCTATTCTAACCCTTTGTCGAACAAAGCCGCTTCATACCTGCGGCGTGAAGCACAATGTTGTAATTTGACTAAAATGACATAAAAGACTCATACAGCCACTTTTACTGCCGGATAATTTCACTTTTGTCGGCATTGCGCAACACTGCTGCCGACGGGTTATCTATAATAACCTCTATAAAACCATAAAATAACACAAAAGGGTTAACACAGAGATGGTGTTAATTTGTTTTAAGAAATCAGCGAAACTGCACACGAACGAAAATGCAAACGTACCTACATCTTAACCATTCACGAGGCAATGTTAATGCCTATAAATGAAATGTTAGTCATCGCTAAATATATTCAAATTTACAACTAACTACTGTTTTAGATAAAGCGATGATAATGTCGTGTGTTAATGATATTCAGTGTTATATTTATGTTTATTAGTCACACTTTATTCAATCGGTAATATAATTAACAGATTGATTAATGACCGATTTTAATTTTGGGTTTTTATGGACTTGGCGTTCATTTAAAATGTTTCAAAACAAGTCAAATCAGTTCCGATCTAATCTTGATCTTCAAGTCACGGTGCTACTCGGTTAAAAGATACATCTGTCGATAATAGTGTTGTATCATAAAATTGACATTGTTGTGTGATTAAATTGGCAATTGGATTCCGATAAAATTTTGACTGTTAATTTCTTAAGATATCGAGATGCTGGTTGCTTTATTATTTTTAAAATAGTTATTTTTAATATTAGCAAATTTTGATACGTCAATGGCATTACCCACTCTGTTGACTTAGGAATTGACTTGTATGAAAGATTTACATGTGATTATACAAAATTATATTAATCAGAGCTTTTAAATATAAATAATTTCGCAGTTTTTATTACAACTTCAGACACACAGAACGAAACTTTAGTATTGACGAGTAAATTCATTAATTTTAATTTTTTAATTTTATAACTGTAAAGTTATAAAGTTAAAAATTGTGAATTGCAACTACAGTTTTTGCTTTTCTTTCACAGGAAAATAATAATATGTAATTTTATTTTATTACCTTACAAAAATCATGAAACCATCCCATAGGATATCGTACAAAGTTATTGAATTTGGAGTTATTAAAATATTTTTACGACTATCGTGATATTACGATAATATCGTGCGCTTCATATGTATGTAAAAAAGCTCAATGAAGATGATGTTTCGAAGATTTTTTCGTATGTTGTGTCTCGCTACATCGGCGTCGCGGGTGGTTTACAGCTACCATAAAACTAACCACTACAGCTGACCCGCTGTTCATTTCACAGTAAGGTTGGACGCAGCTCCATTGATACATTTGCATTTGACTTCCTTATATATCTTAATGATATCAAACACTACAGAAAATATTATATAATTATGCTGACGGATACAATATTTTTCTTCGCAATTTCTTACTTATTCGTTAGATATTTTGTGGATTATTTAAATACCTAAGTATTGAAGAACATATTATTGAATTCGCTTGATTCAATTCTAATTAATAATTATAAATGTTTACATAATGTATACGAGACATACATATGTACATTTTTTATTAGGAAACTTAATAATGATTGATTGGAGTGTGTAAAAAACAACCTTCACGTAAAATTCCGATTATTTAGGACCTTTTTGGAATATGTTTATGCAAGGACTAGTTACGAACACGTTCCTATAAATTAAACATGTGCCATTTTTACAGGGAACAAGGCAACTACAAGAGTTACTGAACACGGATCTAAAATAGGAATATCTATCCCGATAAACTAAAAATTAAGAATTTAAAACCATAAACACTCGTCAACATTACACTCTCTTATAAAAATCGCAATGTCTTGACTTGTAATACAGTATCAAAAACATTCGTTCTAAATACTCATAACACTAATAGTTACATGCAACGGTCATTGCTTTAAGACTGATATTTCCCACAAATCACTTTAATAATATTGTTACGATATGGTGTAATAAACGCAATGGAAACGTGTCACAGTGTGTGGGCGAATCGTTTTATTATTCCTTTATTTATTTCATATGTCACTCTATTCAGCTTGTTACCGGGAGGCTACCGGGCTTCGGCCACCTCCTCAAAACACTGATAACGACCATTCAAAAACTTTACAAGTCATCAAATTCAATCGCCAACCGGCAATAACTGTCATCACAAATTAACGTTAAATTAAATGTGCTCTATTACAATGTATTAAGTGATACAGTAGGAGAGTTCTTGTTTATTGAACGGCATATATAAGTTTGTTTCACCACGAGTTTTATAGTGAATCACTTGAGATTTTTTTACTTTTTTTTCGGACCGTTGCCAGCGTTGTGTTTTCGTTTTGTAAAGCTTTTTGTGTGTGCGTGTGATATTATGTCAGCGAGGCCTCGTGTCGATCTTTTGTATGTTTTGTACGATGATAATATAAATAAAATACTTTCTTTGTTACACGTAACGGTTGTGAGAACCTTTCTCGCGATGAGCATCTATAAGCAATTATTGTTTTATTTATACTGTCTATCGATATATTAAAAAATTAAATCATCACGCATTCAGAGTTTGTCAGTAAGATACGCTGTGTTGAAAGTGATATATAATCGACAAATTATCATCAACGGAAACTAAAATTTATCTCTTACAAAAATGTCTAATCGGAAATCGAGTAAGGGACCGTTTGTTATTAATGCCGAATTACTACTCACCGGGCTAAAGTTACATATAAAATAGATTCAACATTATTTATGTATTTAATAAAAATATGGTGATTATAATTGTTGTACCCGTTATGTTTCTTTTTTCAAATAATAACTATGTCTGAAGTCGCATTTTGATCTAAAATGTGATTAACGAACGTCGTAATGATATATTTAGTGAGTAATAATTGCAGAACTCATCAGTATATCGAATTAAAATCAAATGAAGTGTTTTCACGAAGAAAACTTGGGATCTCCGGGAATAATCAATCACAGTTGATGGATTATGACTGGTAATATACCTAAAACAAAGATATTAACAAATATATATATCATATAAAAAAAATTTTGAATACAAAGCTTAGTTCCTGTATAAACTATTTTTTGTAATTTCAATACTTTAACCACAACTTTACTTTACTTACATACTTGAAATTCCGAAAAATTATCATATTTTAAAATACCACTTAATTCGATTAAATGTTCAACTGCAAAATAATTTTCAAATAAATCAAATTATACAACACGTCGTGTCGAGGAACTGCAAATGGTGCCGTTACCTTACATCGTCTGTCATCATACTTCATCACAAGTGTTATTAAGCAAATCAATTACTAAAATGATATGTCGCCATCGTAATACGAATGGTAATGTACTCGTTTAACCAGTTAACCTCCGGTATGAAATGTCTAGTGAGCGATGGACATTCAATGGCAACACAAATGAGGAAGTGAATAGAAGTAGATGCATACATGTGTTGTTGTAAAATGCCGCCGGCTTATTGTCAAATGTAAAAGATTTGTAATAACATTAATTTGCTATTAAACGGCAAGGTTTTTTTTGTGTCTTTTAAAGATATTTCTACCCAATTACATGGATTGCGGATACAGCGAGACCATAATGTCCGCGATTTTAGAAGTTTAAAATTATACGCCATTATGCCAAGAGATTTTTGAAAAGTCATTTTAATTTAGTGGAAATGTTGACTTGAATCTTTTGTATATATTTTTTCTTAATTTAACATTTTTTACCATGTCAAGAAACTTTAAACTGGCGTGGATAGTTTTCTTGTGCTTTCTCTTATAGAGACAAAATGTATCGTCTGTTGCCTGTCAAGACAAGATCAAGATATTGCAGTTACCAATTTAATGACGAACTTAAAAATAAAAAGCTCAATTTTTAACCTAGCATTTGAAATATCAGAGCTATTTACAGGCTAAATATTGATATTTTATTGGATATACTATAATATGTATCACGAATGTACAATTTTAAAATTATGGTGCAACATAACTACAATATATCCACGTACTACTGGCCCTCGCTCCGAGAATGATTGTCTGTAGGTCTACTTACAATACTTACCCGTATGGCTGCATATTAATTTACATATTTATTACTTAATTGTACAAAGCTTACAAAAAGGGTGGTACAATGGGCGGACTTAATGCCTAGTGACATTCTCTACCAGTTAACCCTGGGCGCTGACGAGAGGTTGTGGCGGTGCATAAAATGTTATAAAAATGTCCCTACACTTCATATAATAATATGTATCCTAGAATATAATATATACTATATAATACAATATGACAAATATAGTACTCATACACATATAAATATACACACACACACACATATATTGTATTTCTATTGTATTGTGTATATATATATGTATATATATAACGTGGGGACAACAGCAGACTTTGATTAACCCAGTTGCTTCAAATAGAATTGCCGAACTTGTCTCTTGGAGGAGTTTATGGAAGTTGACTTTCTGATGTCTACAGGCAGGGTGTTCCAGAGCAGTGTAGATTTGACTGTGAAATAATTGCCGAAAAAACCCGTTCTGTGCGGTGGAAGATAAATTCTAAGATTGGTTGATTGGTTATGTGTTAAGCAAAGAAACATATTCACAATGGTAATTAAAAATTAAGAACTTCATTTGATAAATACCGTGTGCTCTCCGCTTACGTCTAGGTAGTTCAGAGTCTCATTCATATCTTTATACGTACAAGGTATAGCTTGTGTTATACAAGCGAGAGCTGTAAAGTTTCATCTCAAAATCATTCAGTAGTTTTACCCTGAAACAGTAACAAACATATATGTTTACAAACTTTTGCATTTATAATACATAGATATATACCCACCTTAAAAGTAAGCACAACAGACCTTTTTTTTTGTTGACGAGGGGGAAAACTTCAAAAGGTACCCGGTGCCGTGGGAGCGACGCCGGGTTATGTGGGATTTTTACCGTACTAAAACCCCCCCGGTGGCCTTCCTCGGCGTTATGATAGGACTCCGGGATCTCCATCGAAACACGACCGGAGTCCTATGAGCGCGTGCCCCGTCGGGCTCTACTCAGGATGAGCGGACGATCATCCCCGAATTTCTGGTGTTACGCCGGTATGCGGCCATACATACCGACGTCCTTCCCGGGGTCGTTGGCAGGACGGTTCAGACTTCCACCCTAGCCACCCACGACCCCGGAAGCCCCCTTTTAGTTGCCTCTTACGACAGGCAGGAGATACCGTAGCCCTATTCTGGTCCCGAGTTACAGGGACAAAACACAACAGACCTACTGACGGCCTCGAAACTATCATACTCAGAGTTAATTCATTGAAATAAACCCCAACAGGGTAAGTATGTTATATATCGATATATAAGACTCATAAACGCCTTTCAATTTCATCACGTTGATTTCAAGAACTTATCGTATCAAATTCAAAAATTTATCGTGATAAAACCAACAAGACCTTAGGTACACAGTAAGTAGTTAAATAAATCTCGTTCAAAAAAAGATTAAAAAAACTTTTATGCTCTATGAAAATATATACAATACCTACAAAAACTTGAACATATTAAAACATACTCTTTTTATTATGTAGTGAAACGATCGATTTGTTATGAGCCAAACATGTTTCTCTATTTTAAAATCTAAATGATTTCCTGATTATATATATTGGTAATCTGAGGCTACATTTGATTGTTACATTTGTACCCCACGTTTCAAACTCAAACTGACTAAAGTTTAGCGGGGTTCGAAACTGAAATCTCAGATTTTACTTTATGCATTCGTTTAATATTCATTAATATATCTTTTCGTTGGAATATTCGAGATCACCCCTGATACCAATTGGTTGAGTGAAATCTTCTATCGCGTTAGCAGCAGGCGGCGACATACTATTGAAAACTATTTGCTGAACAAACACCATCCATCAGGGACCGGCACTTAGCCGTATTGCCGCTACCCTGCATCTGTTATCATACCTATATATTTTACATAATTCGTCAAACGTCGATAGCAGAGGACTGAGTATTGGGCATTTTAGTGAGTTCAATAAGTAACTCTTTTTTATTTAATAGTGGCCCGTTCTCGCTTCATGGCGGAGAAAACACTGCGTACTTTCACCGTCAATAATTAAATGTTGTCCTTCGGTAAACTTCTTACGTTCACTGTTTATTGCTACTCGTTTTTATCAAGTTTGTAATACGTTTTTCCTACGATCCATATCCTACATACATATCCTACGATACATATCCTACGAAATGTTTTCTCGTGGAAATGAAAATCTGTGTAGAAAATTTTGATATCGTCACGTTGAAACAGAAAGATTGAGACTTTTATACTAAGGAAATATTGCTATGAAAACTGTCTATGAATTATTTACGGTTATGAATTAAGAATTATTTAATTATAAAGTTACAGCGCCCTAATTTCTGAAATTTATTTAAAATAGCTACAACTGTGGACGGTAATTCAAGCTTAAAACTTAAGGTGAGTAAACTATATAATATTTTATTTTGCAATTACGATACTATTCCAGGTTTTTACGATGTTCATGACTAGATTAGTCATCACACTATGACGAAATAAAAACCAAAAAAGTAGTCAAATTGAAATTTATTTAGATGACCATAAAATTTATTTTTAGCAACACCAAAAAATATACTTTTATTATTTCCTGAGTAAAGAGTCGTGGGCTCGATTCCAGGCCATTTTTTTGGGTCTTGATTAATGGCGAAGTCTAGATCTCTTATTTATATCCATCCATCCACGGTACCCCCTCTACAGGCAATTCTAAAGCCGGGTCTCACTGTTAAATGCTCAAACGTCTCGTGTTAATTTGAATATTAATGTAATCGACACTGTCTACAGTATTATAACTTCTAAAGGTGAGGATGAACGAAGCGATATGTCTCATTCAAATAGAAGAGGCCAGATAGGAGAAACTGATGACGAAGAAATGACTGCGTCGTCTATACCATGATAATAGGTAAATCCACGTGTGGTCAAGCGATGTTGAAACTCTATTTTTTATTCAACCGTTAAGTGCACATCGATGGTATACATATATTTAATAAATTGTATAGAAACGTCACATTGCACATCTTTACTACGCCTTTATTCCGATCTTCTGTTTGAATTGCATTTAACCTTGACGATACCTAACAATTAGCATTCCTTTCGATTTGGTATCTGAAAACCATCAATAGTTGCTTATACTCCTATTAACTCGATTACTTTTTTATACTCAGATAGATATAGATATGTGGACTATTTAAAAGTCAAATAATTAATGCGGGATTTGTTTGTGAAAAAGAATAGCTTTGAAGATTCGGTATGAGCGACGGAAAAGAAGGAAGATGGCCGTAAGACAGTGTTAAAATATACGTGCTTGCATTAGAGCAACACTTGATTAAATATGTTATACCATATTTTATACACTGTATATTTACAGGGTATCGGTGTTTTGGTTAGCGTCTATTAATTCCGAATAAGATCTGAGTACAGAGATTGAAAGCATCCTTGGTTTTATCGTTCTTCGCAACAACTTAAATCGGAACACAATGTTAATACAAAAACATTCACGCAATAATTAGCAGATATAGTTACGTCTTTTTGTTGCTTGATATTCATACTATAGTGTTTGGTTTTATCTCATTTTTCACATTTGCCCTCGCCATATTAGATATAATATAATATAAACTAAAGACGTTAAAATGTTGAATGGTTTATACAGATACTTATCGATTAAATAAAAATACGAAATGTTATAGAGGAACAATTTAAACTCATTCACAAATCTACAAATACTCAATTAGGCAAACTTTTAATATAAGAATGTGTGCTGAAACTATTATGTTCCGTCCAATTTATTAGTAGACGTATCCCATGTCGTCCACTCATGATTTATGAGACGTCAGAGAAATTGATCCACCGAAAACTTTCTAGGATGACACTTTTTTTACAATAACGTCTTCTGATCAAATGTAAAAGGTTGAAAATAAATTAAAGTAAGCTGTTCTTCTCGCTGTATTTTATAATAAAAGTTATGTCAGAGTAAATAATTGTGGTATTTAATTATATATTTAATTGCAAATGTATTTAAATTGTCCTTACAAATAATTTCATATTGTTGTTCAATATATTATTTTTAATCAACTAGGAAGTTTCCAGAATACTTAGAATTGCAAATAAGCAATTCTAATAGGATAGTAATATGTGATATTTTATCATGTAAGTAAAATAAACGATAAAAGATATAATAGCCAATACTAACCATCCAGAAACCCATACCAACTATATCACGAGGTTAAGCGATGAATTCGTTGTTTGTGTTTTGACATTTTGATTAGGCTTCTGTTGACATCCTGACTCTTGTTTCAAGTTTTTATATACCTGCTATTAAACTATTTTTATGTATTCAAGGGTATAATTCAATTCAAGGGTATAATTCATTCAAGATTTTTGGCTTTGGTGGGTAAATCATGGCAGAAAATAGGTAGACACATATTTAAATTTTCAAATATACCACTGAAGTAGCCCAATAAATATTTGAGACATTTTCCTTTACCATCAATTAATTGTAATAGATACCAACCTGCTTAATACCTAATAGATGCCTATATATACCAATGTACGTATGTTTCTTAGTATAAAGTAAAGCATCCTTGGTTTTATCGTTCTTCGCAACAATTTAAATCGGAACACAATGTTAATACAAAAATTATCTAGTTATTCATTACAAAACCCATGCTAATAAATCATCCCGTGAAATGTTCTATAATGTTTGTAATTTGTTTTATTCAAAATTTCAAGATCAGTGGTTTCGGAAATATGGAGGGCGGAAGGTAAGCAGAGCTCTTTAGTTTGATACGTGACGTCCATGGACTAATCGACAAAAGTTCTTTTATTATTTCACTCAAGAGACGAAATTTATTCACTTTTCTTTTACTTTCGGCATTGAATCTGTTTTTGGATTTCTGTTAATTGGAGTTATCTAAAATATAATATGACTACCGGGCAGAAATACAACCGGAGCGGTATCTACACATACAAATTTCACAGAACACTAATAAGTAAAAGTTTTATCATCAAACTTTGGAACCTATACTTAAAAATTTTCATATTTCCAATAGTGAACACTGAAAAGTGAAACTATCGGCCCAATTTTTCCATCGGTGGGTTGTGTACGAAGTGTTCTTATATTAGACGATATAATTGATCGGTTTATTTACTGAGCAAAGATTTCACAGTAATTGGCAAGGTTGTGTATACGCTGTATCGTATACGTCTGTTTACGAACTGTCTAATTGTCCACTCAATCATACCACTTAAGCTTCGGACGATCGCTGCAGTGAAGTGCATTCACCTTAGCGGCCGCCATTTTGTGTTATTCTATAATATTGTGTCATACGTTCGGAAATCGAAATTGGTTCCAATGCCTTTAACTTTAATGAAGTAATCATTAACTAATAAATTGGTTAACTAATCTAAATTCGGCAAGAATAATACAAATCTAATTATTTATTTACGGCCCAAAACGTTTTTTTTATACAGGATAATATCTTTAGATTAGTAACTATTTTATTTATATTACATTTGTATAGCTACAATCTTATGTCATATTCACATAATTAACCATAGTAAACAGTGTCTTGGAAACCAACGCTCAAAGCATTATTATATAAACAAACAAGTATCCACCATCCAAACAATTATTTGGTCATCGTAAGCACTGGATCGTAGTTAATTGATTGAGTACCTACGACTTATCACAGTTTGATGTCTCGAATTACTTAAGACATCATTCGGTTGCTTTTTCAACAAACAGTACGACATCAAAACTCAATATTTGAACTATTTATTAGTGTTGATTGAACAACTACTCGAAATGTAGCAAATCATCAAAACAAAGCCTGTATTTATTATTGACAGACAAACATTAAAATTTGAATCGATAACGTTTGCAAACAACCATTGATACCTAACGATGGTTTCTTTGATACCTCATATTTCCGTTCCGATTCATAACTGATATTGAAAAGGTGTTCGTGTATCTATGGTTGAGTAATATAGTAACATGTGTGTTGAGGAAACGTTAAAAGCGCTTGAGTAAGAATGGTACGTGAAGATATGGGTGCTAAAAATGTTACATGCTTTTTCTAAGAAATCGTCAACTAAAAACTGGTGTCCGTGTAGGACGGTTAGAGATGGACATTTCATCACCTGATTCGCTTAAGTTAAAAAAATCTGTTACAAATAAGTCAGGTCCCAAACAGTAATTAAATGAAAGAAAATAATATGTCATACTGGTGATAACAGTCTAAAAGTTTTGACTATGCATTAAATATTTCTTGTCTAAATTTTAGTTAGATATTTTATTGTAACATGAAATAAAAGTCTTTCATTTGACATTTACTTAACACTAACAGATTAAATAGTTATATCATTCATTTATTACTGCCATATAAAATAAAATATGTTTATTTCAGGTATAATGCGTTCACTTTTTATCGTCTCGTTTGTGTCGTATTTACTCATTGTCGCGATATCAGCGTGGGGTCAGTATCGATTCTCGGTGCGGCCGTTATCGAATAGTCGATATTTTTGTTTGCACAGCCCCATCAATGAGAGAGGCTCGAGTGTATCTTGCGTATTTGAGCAATAACTTGTTTGATAATGCTTTACAGTGCTTGCACTGTGATTAGTCCCGCCTCTCTAGATTGCGCTTGTGATTTTTTGTTTTATCTATTAGAACTCAATTGCGGCTGATTTTCAACGTTAGCTACAGTAAACGTTTGTTTTGTCAATGATGAGTGACGTGTTCATCAGAAGCTGATCCCGTTTTCTAACTGATCAACACGATTAATTACTTATTCTGCTTAGTATATTTTCTTTAGACCCTACTCAACGTAAACATAATAAAAGCAAATTTTGCGATTATTATTTTTTTTCTTATACTGTTCCTTTCCAGTGTTCCCTAATATTATACAACGATATCTTAATTGTAGAATTATGCGTTGAAATTATCCCGCATCTCTTCCCCTAATTTATCCGACATAATCCTACCGAATCGGACCGCAATGAGAAATCCCGAACAAGGCGTATCTCCTTACCGTAGCACTTACCGCATTTGGGTCCCATGTAATAAAATACTAACCTCCGACGATGTAATATAAAAGCCGATCGCATTAGCTAAAGGAGCCATTATTAAAAAGTATCGAGTTTCCGAACGCAGTCGCCGCGGCGGCCAATCAGGGGCGACAGTTAGCGCGACGGCCAATCGTAGAGCGCTCTGTTTTCTTTTTTATTGTAGATCCAGTTAATGGATTGTTCTTCATTTTGATTTATGTGTTGTTTCGTTTTTGTTAGTCTGTTGTTTGTGGCTACGGCAGTATTCGAATAAAAAATCATAAGAAACGTCTCGTTTATGACTTATTATAAACGTATCGTTTGTACGATTCAAAATATTTTACAGCAAGGAACGCAATTAAAATAGCCTCGGACAAATTGCTGCAATAGATCAAGTGTGTGATTTTAAATAGGTCTATTACCAGGTCTCAAGGATATTTCCTGTAATGCACTTCACATTTGTTTAGTTGTTAGACACGTACTTGTTTACGAGTATTATGCTTATAAAATTACCAAAAACACGTTATTTACTAATTTCTATGAGTTAGTATTATTTATTTAAGATATTTTCTAAGTTGATATTTCATTAGCAGATGCAGATCATGCGTATTAATAGACTTCCAATTGTAATTTGTATCGTAACCATCGTAAAGATACTAGAAGGACCACTGGAAATATAAAATTACTTATCTAATAACACTGAAATAAATGTAAACGTATGCGATTTTGATTTTTGTATTGACGTTTCTGATTTTCTATAAATATTTGTCATAGAAATTACAATAAACAAACCCCAGAAAACAAATTATAAATACCCACGACCGATGATCACCGTTTATGTGTCAGCTCTGGAGCCCTATCTCAACAAGCGATATCAACCATCCGGAGTACACGGTCATCCATACCTATAAATTAAGTTGTGCTAGATTTAAATGAAAAGTTTTAAAATAATTAAATACTAAAATTGCATCATAGTAATGTTTTTCTGTAAACAGCCGACAAACGAGAAGCTGGGCCTCTGGACTGGAAGATGGTAAGTGGTGAATCATCTTAATCTTCACCGAGGCGTTACCAGACACGTTGAAAGCAAACACTTTGTATGTATGCGGTGGATAATTAATTTCTGGAACCACGGCAAGTATTTGGATTTTTTTCAATATTACAAAAGTACAGGATTCCCATTGGACATAGGTTTCATACCGTCATATATACATATAATTGTTTAACCTAAACGAAGTCGGGGCGGGCCGCTCGTACTTGATAAGTCAAATAAGTATTTTCCTTTAACGAATAGTCTATGAAACCTGTTGCAGTGACTGTAAGCGTAAATCCTTGTATTTACATAATGTAGTAAAATTAAATTTTACTATATGATAAATTCGTTAATATTACTTTTTAAATAAACAGACTTTAGCGCGTCAGTCTCATCCAGCACGCTATACACCAATGGCGGGCAGACATGCGCAGTGAACTCAGTCAATACTACGCCGCCTGCAACGGATACAAGGGCTTTAGATGGTAATGATATGAATTTGTTGACGTATACTCTGTTTTCTTTATAAGAAACAACTTTTAAAAGAAGTTACATAGCTATAATCGACCATAGGTTTTAACAATAAGTACCGCGTTTTGTCGAGATATTTCGTTGACATGGTTTTATGTTAGTTTATTTAGTGATTTTGAATATTTGGATTAGTAAGAGGATTCTGGATGGATTTCATAATATTGTATATGTTTTATACGTTTAGCAGCACTGGGTAGTTTAGTGGGGCAAAATAAATTTCTTTCTTTGAAAGGTAAGTTCTGTTTGCAGTGAGTTACACATGTGTATAGAATGCTAGCCCCTCTACTTGGAGTACTATTGTGGAGGAAGTCCCAGGTCTCTTTAACCTGTGCACTGGGTTATTAATGGGTTGAAGCAAAACCTTCTTTTTGTGACATTATTTCATTATTACGACAAACAGTAAAACTATATGGAATACAAGATTGCTTGTTATTTCAAAATCAATAATATTTTTTGTTAAAAACTAGTAACTATTAGGAGCGGTAGAAAATTTCGCGGAAGCGGATTCTATCCTAAGTATCGTAGTAACATAAGCTCTAAGTATGCCAATAAGCGTATGAATCGAAAAATTCAAAAAAATATATGTTATAGTTTAATTACAAACTCTACCTGCACTAAAATTTCCAAAATTATTTGATGTACTGATTCGAACCCCGCTACAGATTACAGACTAAAAATTCACTTCCATTGTTCAACTCATAAAAAC
>PDGT01000039.1:578292-777891 GCA_003671415.1 Megathymus violae | reverse complement strand
ATTATGTATAACAAATTTACCCTCCTAATATTCAAACATTAACTTCTTAAAATGTATATACTTACTCACTCGCTAGAGCGTAAACCATGTAAGAGGCCATGAATATCCATGGTATCCATAAACCCAAACCTACCTTTCGGCTTTTGATGTACCTTATTTACTTACGGTGGAGGCTACGGCGACAGCTCCCTCCTGTTGGAGGTCAGTGGGCTTTGTACCACTCAGTTTATTGTCGACGGTACTGTCGTGGCATAGTTGTTTACTTTGCCCAGTTACCATCCTCCCTTTAAAAATATTTTAGCATGTTGACAACGCGAGGCAGGTAAAAAGCGGATGACATTTTAACCGGCTAAATATTGATGATGCCTTTGGTCAAGGATGTTGTCAAGCGATAGTACTTAATCATTACCATAATTACATTATTTGGTGGTCGTTTGGATAATATGGGTATACACTGTAAAGACGTAACAAATAACCAAGACACGAGAACAATGTATCTTTACTGTAACTGATAGGTGCTCATAATTATTGTACCTAATTTCGCTATTTCGATTCAATTACATGGATCGTGCTCACGGCGAGATTATAGTGTCACGAAGTACCGCTTGACAGGTAACACATGACAGACATTCATGACAAATGAATCAACATTACGTCCAGTTCGTTTTACGTTCTTAGATATTATATAACACACAAGATACTAACGACATCTTCACACACTGAACTCGACACTATTTTCAACAGACATAAACTAACTGCTGGATTCCATTACAGTTATAATATAACATGTCCGCAATAATATATACATTTAAAATAATAAATTTAGTCATCTCTCAAGTGTCTTCCCTGGTTAGGAATCAAACCCAGATGCCTTCGCTCATTAGGCAGTGACTACGAGGTAGGTACGAGATACTTATAGGTCGTGTAAGAAAAATTTAAGAGCATAAAAATGTTATTGTCGCGCGTTGTAAATTCTAGTTAAGGAAGACTTCGAAAAGCTAACAGGGAAATGTTAGCTCATTATTGTTTAAGCCGGCGGACTGTAACTCCAATTTAATATTAGCCGACTCTCTTTGACATAACTTTTTCTACGAAACAGGGTAATTTACATGTACGTATTTACACAGAACGAAATTAAATTAAGAATTATTCAACTTCTTATTTAGATAACTTAATTAATACGGCGTTCGCAAATGACGTCAGCTTTTAAAAGCAAATGAAGTACAACCTTTGTGTCTGGGGCAGCTGAAAGAAAATTATTCAAAAGATATCCAAAAAGATTTCTTAACTAAAAACGGTAAAATGTAATTCTATATATATATATTGGTCGAGAACGTCAGACCTCCGCCCAATATGTAATACCGCAAGGAAGTTACCTTTCTCTGGCTCTGTACGCCTTGTACACAAACGATAGTCCCACTCTTGAGGGTCACTTCCGAAAGTCGGAACGGGACGCTGTGTTCGCGTTGTTCATAGATGACAGTGCGTTCTTTCTGCCGTCCCGCCGTGCTGAGCTCGCCGGCAGCAGGTTGCAGCTTGGTGGATAAGAGATGGTATGGCAACCGACCGTTAACTACTTGGTATGTATCATTGACAGCTCGCTATGGATCTCACAACACTGCGACAACGTCTTGTTCCCCAGAGTCGTGCCGTGCGAGGTCGTTCCGTCCAGTGTCGAAATGACGACTCCCTCTCCGAGTGCAATGAATGGAGTACAAAAAGAGGTAATAAATAATGACGGTGATTGATTTAACTTGATTATTATTTTCTAAGAATGATATCCACAAGGTACGAGTAACTATCGGTATATTATCATCAAAGGGCACAATTGCTCCGATTAATATTACAATTCATTTTTCTTTGATACATTTTTCAATATTAAACATAACGATTGTTTAATGAGATGAAGAAATGAGCCTGAGTGAGTTCAATTGAGTAGAAACATCGATTCGGACTAATCACAACGCGACGCTTCGGCCGAAACATGTCAAATTGAACCAAGAATATTGTGTGATTAATGAATAATAAACCATTTTAATTTTTATGAGATTAAATATGATATGATAATGAAATAATACGAATTTTAATGATATTGCTATTCTTTTCAGAGGTTTATTTATCTGATATAGCTGTTGAAAGAAATTATATTGTTGTATTTCAGGTTACTTTAAATTATTTAATGTAACCGTGATACGGTTTAAATAATGCTCGAGTCCACGGCCTTCAGAGGAAGTAACTTATTTTTATGCAATTGTGATTCACGGCTAAAGAATGAATACTGTTGTTCAATCGTAGACAGACAATGGAGGCATAGTTCGTATAATTCCTGTGTATATGCTCTGAAATGTATTTTATAGAATACCGAGAGACTGGCTATTCTAGGTCCGTGCTCGGGGCTTTATAGTTGGTCTTAACCAAATCTGGGTCACCAATTAAACTTTTTAGCAGTTCTGACTATTAAGTCTAGTGCTGTTGGTGATATAAAATTGGCTTGATAATACTTTTGACAAGCTTTGAATAGGGCTGCTTTTCTATTTGATGTTATCTAGGGATATATGCCAGATGAAGTATGTTTAGGTAACAACTTAACTGAGCTCCGTTGCAACTCTACCATAAAATTAGTTATATGTGCATTCACAAGTATTTTGATGATAAGTGGTTACTGAAGTTGCTGAACATCCACTTTATATAACTGCTGCAGCTTAGATCAATGTTATAAACTTTAAACCGGACTCCGCAGTCCATACTTCTATAATATTTATACATGTATGGAATTAGAACTCCATTTTCATATTTGGAAGAGAGGAAACTTGGCGATCTTAACAGAAAAACGAAGGTTACATAATTCTTCTTCTTTTTCTTATAGAGATTTTCTGTAAAAGTGTTACATTAAATTTCATTCATAATTTTTTTGACAACCCGAAATCAAAATGTAAATCTACATACCGCGGTAATATTTATGACAAATACGTGTCAGAAGTTTTTGTTTTCAGTCATTTATCACGTTACTCGTCCCTTGATAATTAAGTTTATTGTATAAAAAATATGAAATATTTGTTATATGACTAATATTTAAAAAAAACATTATTCTTTGTTTATGTCAGAGATGTTTGAATCAAACAAATTATTAAATAATTACAAATATTTAATTGTTGTACGCAATAAATCTATTTAAGTTTATAAGAAAATACTGTATCTGTGTATTACATTATTTTCTTACAATCTAATTGCCCTCTTTTCGTTTTAGAAAAACTACGCCTTATAATATATTAGTGAAAACCATAACGAAATCCGTTAAGCCGTCCCTAAGATTAGCGCGAACAAACGCACAGACGAGCAGATAAAAACTCTTACAGCTGTTGTTTTGTGTTCGACTGCGTTAATAAAAGCCCTTAATAATAGTTATTCTCATATATTCTGTATATACAGAATGTGATCAGTTAGAATTTTATTATATGTATAGATGTTTGAATACTGTTGCATTGGATTCTAGAAAAATGGTTTTATTTACGAATAATATTCCTATTTTCCAAAAAGAAAGAAACGGTAATATTACCGTAAGTACCGTAGTATTGAATTAAATTTTTAAATTCCTGGTTCACTCTCGTTGACATTGTTTCGCCCAACAATTAAGGTGCAATTTAAAAAAAATCTTTATTCAGCAAAGGATGTCGGCGGGTCTGCGTCGCTTCGTTGGAAGTCGGTAATTTGTTCAAATTTTCTTTTAAAATTTTCTCTCGATGTCCGTTTAATGGAGTACCTGACTTATGTTTATTCTGAATTCTTAATTCGATTTAATTGTCTACTTTAAATCGGATTTCCTTAATTTTGTTCTTAAATTACTCTGAGAAATGAATTGGAAGTTACTGCTTGATATTTCAATAAAAAACAAAACTTTGTTGTTACGAACTTTATTTATATTCTAAATAGAAATAATAAGCAAATTTATCTGTCGGTAGTATTGATTTGTGTTGACTGTATGAGCTTTGAGCAGTATAGTCAATTGATTTGAAAGTCGATCTCCCGCACCGATTTTGAGTTCAAACCCTGTACGTACTTGCCTCTAATAATGTAAACTATGTGCATACCTATTACAAATTAATTGTCACTCGCTTTGGTGAAGGAAAACATCGTGAGGAAACCTGCACACCCGAGAGTTTTCCACGATGTTCTCGAAGGTGTATGAAGTCTGTCAACCCACATTTGGCCAGCGTGGCGGACTATGGACTTAAACCCGTTTAAAAATCGTGAAAGGGACCTCGAGCCCAGCAATGGGACAATCATGGGTTCTAATGATAATAGTATTGTAAAATTTATTATGAAATTGTAACTAGTTTAATATGTTTGTACATACTTAAAAGTTATTAAATAAATGGTTAGGTTGTAATATAGGAACTTTAACTTTAAGTCAGTATTGATTGAGTCTAATTATAAGTCAGTATTGATTTTGTAATTAACCTTTGTTCCTAGGCACAGGCAAAAATTACTGAGCCGATTTTGATGCAATTGTCACTGTTCAAAAGCTTATAAATAATCTAAATGACTGTTACAATGTAATCTTTGCATTGCACACACTTTAATAAATATAAAGACATTGTACAAAGATGACTGAATTCTTCTGGCTGACACAAGAATAAACTAAAAGAAATCTTAATGAATACATGGCAGAGTTGAGAATAAATATATTTTACTGAACGTCCAAGAGTTACTTGCAATCCCACAAACATGACTCTCATTAACATAAAAAATATACTATGTAAAAACACTTTATAACTTTTGATTATGTTATTCGAATAATTTAACACCTTTGGAGGCCTACCTATATTTACAACAGTCCACAGGTACAAATCCAACCGTCAGAGACCCGACAACCATAACACACGCCTATTATCACCTGGCATCAGCGTCCCGTGTTATCAGTTCTCATTAGATAAGCCGAGCGACATCCCGGAACCGCCGTGTAAACACACTTATCTGGAAAGCCACGTAGTTCGAGAATAACTCGAGAATCAGAGCCTCTAAGAATATTCTTTGTTGTTAAATTAATATTAAATTGTTATGCAGGATACGTTAAATCAAATATTGTAGATTGCTTACTACTTATAATGTGAAAAATTACTGGTTATCTATTTAAAAAAAGTGTGTTTTTTATTGTTTCAGTAGGTTTTGTGCATCCCTTCTGGTTGCTTATTAATCTATCTATATCTATAATTATCTAAGTGTACCAAGTAACTACTTTTTTTGTAAATAGCCAACAAACGAGCAGACGAGCCACCTGATGGTAAGTGGTCACCGTCGCCCATGAACATCAGTAAGACTAAAGGTATCACTGATGGCTTATCGGTCAAGAAATAAGAAGAAAGAGAGTACTGGCTCTCAAGCAAGGTACAGCAAAAGGTTTTTCTCAAAAGCTTTTGATTCAATATAAATGCTATAATTTGATTATATTCATTACAGACATTAACTGTTACATGAACCTGGGTCTCCTCTGACCATGAGAGAGGATAAAGCAATGGTTCGCCATGCTGGCTGAGTGCGGACTGACTGACTTCAGTCCTTTACGAATGTTGTAAAGTAGCCTCAGTTATGTAGGTTTCCTCATAAAGCAATTGATAATTACTAATATTATAAAGAGAGAGTGAGACTTTTGTGAGTTTGTTTATATGCGGAAAGTAATCTCCGGAACCGCAGAACCTATTTAAAAAAAATTTTTACCTTTTGAATGGTACTATAGTTCAGAAGGTCATAAGCTATACAGTAGTAGTAAAATATTCTCCATCTCTCTGTTTGAATGCGCTTGTCTCAAAAACTACGACTCGGATTTTCAAAAGGGCTTTTATCAAAAAATTGACTGACTCACGAGAAAGGTTTAGTTAAATAACATTAGAGGAATAATTATAAAACGCCTGATAAAACTGAGGGTTCGATAACTCTTTGTGAACGTAAAAATGAATTTCTAAGTCCTATGCGAAGCGAGGGTAGGTTACTAGTCATTTATAAAATACAAAATACGGTTATTTAACAAGGTGCCACGTAGGGGTTGCTTTCGGTTCGAGAGTGTACGGAGAGAGTTGCATTCCATTATTTATGATGGTAGAATACGGCTTCTTGGATCCTGTAATGTACTTAGCACCCGACAATTTAATCACAAAAAGTAACTGTTTCACATATTCGGTTTTCTCTAAGAATAAAGGTTTACATTACGCGGGTTGAACTGCATACACCTTCGAAAATATTTCCCATAAAATCCTTGATATTACTCTGTTCGTATTAAACTATGTTCAAATAATAAAACCTTATGTAATAACCAAATATAATAGTCACGCATAATGTTCTTTTAAAACTCTTAGACGTTAAAAATTAAGGCAACCTCACAGTCACGTAATAATGTTGATGTTGTTAATATTATTTCTGTATGTAGGAAGGTAGGTACATACATAGGTACAAAACAAGTCGCAATGCTGGACGGACCTCATCGTGAGGCGTTCCGCGCCATTGCTCGCCGCCATCTTGCCTTTAAGTACCGATAGCAAAATAAAAACAATAAATAATATAAATTACGGACAGATTCATCAACTTTGTATATTTTTAATTATACTTTTGAATTGCTTGGGGTTACTGGGAAAGGTTTTTGAAATAAAATAAATAAAGAAGTACTGTGTTTTAATAACTAAATTTTGTAAAAGAGCTCCTTTGTATTTCTATTTAATAATTCGTTCATTTAAAATAGTTTTAAAAACAATTTTTTCTGCCCACTTCAGACATCTTTTATTTAGCCTCCTGGAATGCTGCTAGCACATCGTAATAGATTATTCGAACTAATTTTTAATTTAAAAAATAAAAAAGACTATATCATCGTTACAAGAAGAGTGACTCAAAAATTAAACCACTGTGTTGTCCAGGAAGTATCAGGTTGTGAGTCTTGATATAGTCTTCGAACTCCCATGTTTGACCACGTGTTGCTTATAGCATTGAATACTTCTGGCAAAATTTTCAACGTTGATGATATTTTCATTTTATTAAGGATACTAGGTTACCCGTCAAATTGATAAAAAGGAATAATCAAATACATCCATGCAAAGATTGAGAGCCATCGCCTAACTTTGGAAGGGATTGGCTCATTTTGAGTCAACCAAATCATCGACTGACGTTTCGTATGTGAATCGTATTATTAACGCATTATTCACTATCCGTAAATTTAGTAAACACCCAGAACCGAACCCGCTTTTAAACTTGGGTAACGTTGCGCGGCACCTTCCGCGAAACTAACCTCCTCACATGAAGGTCTCATCTGCAATATGTGCTGATGCTAAATATTTCTGTATATATAGTAATTATTTTTTGTAAAAGTTTTTGTGTGGCCTTATATCAATAAATATATTAAAATATTTATTATTTATGTTTGACAACGCATCTAAGTATATATGTAGGTTGTTATTGAAAACAAATGTGTAGATGCATTTATACCTTTGATTACGACTACCGCACAATTTGCAATTTTTCAAACACAAAAATATTTGAAATAAAGTGTTATTTCAAAAAAGAAAAAAAAAAACAAAAAGAAACAATATACGACTGAGAATCGTCGGCGTTTCTATAATGCTATAACGTGGTCCGTCGGCTTTGCGATCTACAATACTTCGGTGTTACTTTTGGTCTACTGAAGTCTAGCGATCGACGGTGACCACTTAAAATCAGGTGGTTCGTCTATCCCTTTGTCGACTAGCTTTATAATAAAATAAACTCAGCACTCTATGAAAGTGATTGAATACACCATTAAAAAAAATTGAATACACCGTAAGAAAGCGATTTTTAACTTGCTATTCCATGCTTGCTATAGTACTTATGGCTTTGACTTCGACCCATTAGCCTACTATAAGGCAGGGTATTTATGTTCTCGTAGCCGAAGTGATCCTAAGTTTGCATCACAGCAATGCTCTAGTGCAATTAGACCTAGTGAGTTCCACTGTTTCATTACCAATTGAAGTTTCGGACCTCTGTATAACTCTCTCTCTGTATTACGTCTGTATTACTGTGTGTTGCCTCTGTATTTGATACAGGTTAATCTCAGCTATAATACGATAACAACTATGATAGGCTGCTGGATGTGCCTTGAGATGCATGTAAGCGCTCAAGAAATCTTGCCACAAGTGGTCATCCACCAACGACTGACCATCCCCTCGGTTGCTTAACAGGGTCAATCACCTAAGCTGTGATTAAGTGCCACAAACCGCCGGGTTCTTCCCCCCTTATATCTGAGAACAAACTGTGGCCAAAATGAGTTTGTTATGGGCTGTGAGACAATTATAACTGAACTTTTCTGTACACCGTCGTTCGCTTATCAGACCAAATATTTTCGAAATCGGACGAGCCGGTTTTGGAGTTTTTTCGTCTCGCCATCTCAGTTGAACAAACAAAGACAAGTGTGCGCTTCAAGGAAATACCTTGAGAAAATGGCGGTTTTCCATATTTGCACCGTGTCTTCTCTACACCTCCTCATATGAATAAATATGAAATTATTTTAAACATTTAAAGTTCATAATAGCTTGAATCGGTAATATTAGGCAATTCTTGGACGGTAATTATTGGGTACAAGGTAGGATAAACTAGCGTATTTCTCAATACATGTATCACGAGACATTATACTCCTCTTAGTCATGAAGGATTAGAAGCAAATGAGATATATTTGAAAACTAATTGGAACTAACTCTTTAAAGATTATATTTTTAAGTCAATATAATTCAAACGAAAAAACAAGTTACCTGATAGTAAGGATTCACCGCTGCTCAAAGACATCCGGAATACCAAAGAAAAAAGAACTCATTTTTTAATAAGCCTCCGACGCCCCAATACGCGAAAATTATGTTTTCATTCTAGAAGTAAAGTGATGAAAAAATCCCACAGCTATATCAATATAACGTGTCCAATTTTATTCTTCATTCAATTAAACATGTAATGTTGCAATCAGGTACATAACTCACTAGTAAGTGTCCTCCCTTAGGAAACATTATTTTTCGCAAGAATAACGGATAGACATTACAATCTGGAGTGGCATGGAGGTGGCGAATCGATAGAAGCGCGGTCAGATAAATTTCAAGTACTATATCCGTTACATAGGGCTGGTACTACTAGATTTTCTTTTTATGTCCTGTAATTTCTCGTTTATCAACTGTAGCAATTGTAGTATCGAATAGAAAAAAATGCGTTGCATATATCATTCATAAATTTCAATTGTTATTTGAATTGTTATGAATTATTAATACACGTAAACTACAAAGTTATAGTTAAGACGTTCAAAATTGTTCATACGACACGTACGTATTATGAGGTTCCTAAAAATATATTTACATATAATAAAATTCTAGCTGATCGCTTTCTGTACATGAATGATATAGTATAAGAAAAAAATATTAGGGACCTTGATTAATGCAATAGAACACAAAACATTACTTCTTAGGATTATTGTCTGTTTGTCTGTGCGTTTGTGCACGGTTATCTCAGAAAAGGGCTTAACCGATATTGTTTTGGTTTTCACTAATGTATTGTAGTAAGCTTCACTTAATATTTAAAGTTCGTTTCATGTCGATTCGTTCATAAATAAAAAAGTTATAAATTAATTTAAAACAATGTAGGTACTATTTCTTAGCGTAAGGAGAAGTTTTTCCGAAGCGAAGCGAGGCAGTTTGGTAGTTTTTAATATGCCGACTATTTAAAATTAGGACTCCACGTCAGTTTTACCGAAAGTTACCCTAAGTATGCCCGTTCGTATACACATATCTAACACACACACACTTGCGGCATAGCGTGCCTACCGCCTGTCATACCGCCAAGCGACGTCTGCATAGCATTTGTTTTCATCAAGTGACAAAAAAATAGCACCTTATATTGTAAAATGATGTAAAAATACTTCTTCCACCCAAACAAACGTTAATGTACTCATATATTAGAGAATGAACAGTTACGTGAACATTGACAGGACACTACTTCGTATTGGACGTCATCGAAGCTATGGCATTTTTTATAGTCCATGCACTATTAATATTACTTACACAGTTACTAATGGCAGAGCAACCATTGAAATTGTTATCAGCCCTACACGGGTGCAGCGACCACCTTGATAGTAAACTTGTCGATTACGGGTTCGACGACCGATACCACTGCACTTCTACTGACACTGAAAGCTTATGGATTGAAATTGGTAACTGAATTTCATTGTACTTTCTTACAATCTACCCTGAACACTACGGACGTAAGAACGATTTAATTAATCATTTTTTTTTATAATTGTCAATTGATCGTCATAATGGATTTTTAAATATTATCTATTGCTGTGTTGTAATCATACAAAAATGTTGTTTTTTCTCAATTACTTTGTTTTACATTAAGTACGTAGGAAATTATAAATGTACTAGGGAATCCGGCGGGTGTTTTCATGTAGAAACATTTAATCGGTCCAATTTTATATATAAAGATAACATTGCGAGTGATGACCTTGTCGAAGCTCCCATCAAAATGGGTAAAGAATTCTTGGAAAATATTTTCCTCAGGATTTTATTAAAAACGGAGAATTAAATTTAAAACCATTTGTGTGCCTGTAGAATAATAACTCGTATCAAATAAGAGATAAAATCCACTGCGCTATCAATACCCGTATTACATCAAGAAAACCAATAATACCATTCACATGCAATACGGCTCAACGGTTTGTTTCACCCTATATTTGAAAAATTAAAAAAATACAAACATAAACGAAACATATTTAATAATAGCAAACAGCGCTCGCTTCGCTTCAGAAAAACTACGAATTACGCCTACAAATACCACCTGCGTTGTTTTAGGACTGGATTTTTCTGTGTGATTTAGAAATATATTCATTTTTTTTTACTTATGGACGGATTAAAAATGAAACGAATTAAATTAATTAAATATTAAGTGATTCTTAGTGCATTACATAAGTAAAAACCATAACGAAATTGGTTAAGCCGATTTTGCGATTAACCCGCATAAACGCACAGACAAACAGACACAAATTTTAACAACAATTGTTTTGGGTTCTATTGCATTAATAAAGGCCCCTAATATAGTTTTTCTTTATACATATATATTTAAATCATTATAATTTTATTATATGTATAATAAATAGTTTCGCTACATCACCAAGTTGAGATAGATAAAAATATTGCAATAATTATGTTATGTGGATTCACTGCAACATAGCATACCGATATAATAAGTCACGTTGCTATCCATTTGAGTCAATGTTTGTATGCTTATGTTACTCAAAGGATTGGTTTCATTCAGCGCTCATGTTATTTTAATTCTCTTTAAGTGGGAGTTTACTGCGTTGAAAATAAAGTCTAATTTCCACTGATTGCTATATCTTGAGATACTAGCACAGTACTGTTTTAAAAAATTAAAACATTACTAGACCTCCGATTGGAGCGAAGATTTTTATCGCATATAGAAGTAGTTTTCTATGAAAGTATATTATTTATTATATTGTTAGAAATTTAAGAAAATATAACACATAAGTTGAAGTATGAACGGCGATGAAAATACCTAAGAAAGAAGATGTCCAAACCTCAAATATAACCGTGACCCTGAGTCATCCACCCCCTCCACAACTTTTTTTAAGTTGAGTCCTTCCAAGCTCGTCATCTAGTCCTCGTGAAATTGATTGATCCTTCGAGCAATGTTTTAATTTGGTAACAATGTGTGACATAATTACAACGCATTATTAATGCAATTATGCAGCCTTACTCCCAACGCTTTCGAGCTTAAATCAGTCGAGGTGATTTCGATCATATGTCAATTTCGTACTCTTGAACGTCTACGCTAGCGCACGATCGAACGGTGGTTCAAATTGGAACTAAAAATCGTTAGGATCGAATAAAGATCGAAAAAAGCGCACCGCCCACACTTCCTGACAGTCGTCAATCGAGTAGCAGGATCGAAATCAAACGTCAAAATTCACGGTAACAAAAAAGGTTCTTTGTTTGTTTCCAGTTTTGCATTTTGTTTAATTTTATTTGGGTGTTTCTAAAGTACGCCTCGCCTTACATCATTATTTAATGTTTTGGAGGAAGCGCATCCTATAGATATTCGAGGAAGGACAAACTTTCTTAGAATGCGACGATATAACTCTCGGGCACTTGCAATGGATAGTGAAGAATTCCAGAGGAATTATCGTTTGTCCAAGGATATGAGTGAATATTTCAATATATTCCGCGACGTCACGGAGTTGAGTTACGAAATAATGCGTCGTTATACTAAATATTAGTTTAATAAATAATTAGTTTATCTGAAAAACATAAAAAAACATTCACACCAACGCGTTTTTAAAATTTGACAACAAATATTTTGTCAAAATAATATGATAGTTTCATGATCACAGATTAGTTAATAGTAGTTGTAACGATGCAGATTAATTAAAGTGATTTTAATTACTTTTGTCAAACGAAAACACAATTTATATTCATTTCTCTATCAAAATTCATATAAACAAATAGTAAATACAAGGTTTTTTAAAAGAAAGCTATTGAATTTAGCATTTTTAAAATATTTATATGTGAAATAGTCATGTACTTCGCACACATTTTGACGACGCCATAGCCCAGTTGGTAGTGACCCTGCCTGCCGAGCGAGAGGTCCCGGGTTCGATTTCCGGCCGGGGCAGACATTTATGTGACAGATAAATGTTTGTTCTCGGGTCATGGGTGTTTGTGATGTCATATATGTGTATGTCCATGCCACCTGCCACACAGGGAATCCTAGTGCGGGGGTGTGAATGTGTAAACGTTTATTTAAAGGTTTATTTATTTACACTTGACTGTGACGTCACTAACCGGATACACTTAACGACGCTGATAACGTTCGATCGTAAGTCGATCTTGATATTGCTTCGATTTGGTTCGGGAGTACGAACTTTACATCGAGTTCGAATCAGATTCGAGTTCGGATCAGGAACAAAAACAAAACCAAAACGTTTTCGGGAGTAAGGCCCCTGTTTTCTCGTATTAAAACATATTATGCTCTACTTCTATTACCAAATTAGTTTTTCAAATTCAAAATCATTTAATCATATAGGTATTCTGTAAATACACTTATGAACGTCTTTTTTTCCTTCTACCACCGTTTCGAATAGGTGTTTTAACAATGAGGAGAATAAACGGCGAAAGAAACTCCTCAGCACATCTTTTAAACGATCCATGGTAATTACAAAAGTTTAAACCTATGCGGAACTGGTTTCGACACTATTATTTCATCCTTGTTATTAATGTACTCATCTGTACTATCCTTTGCTTATAAGTTGTATTTTAATGGGTCGCTTAAAATTTCCAATGGACAATTCGCGTTTTTTATCAAACTATTGGAATAACCAAATACACCAAGATTTTTATTACGGCCGCTTACCAAATACGCGTGTAATATAAAAAAATGCCACTAGCATGGGAATCTACTCTGTCGCATGTCCGATGTTGATCTCCTTTATCGATCGCTATCACTACTGACAGAGTTTGGCTTATTATTATGCGCTTCTGTATTACTGATAGCTTAACTTGCCATGCACAGAGCCCTAACTTCCGTCAGAGACTGGCCGCAGAGGGGCGTATCAAAGGCGCCGCTGACCAGGGCCACTACATGTTTAATGTAATGTGATATGAGCCGCCATTGCTCATGGCCAACAGCTATTAACTTCCTCGGTATAAAATTTACGGGCATGTACGCTGCACTCTTGTTAATTTGAACTGTTAAATATATATATATATATATATATAATTTAATTTCACTTCATTTCTTCACATTTCATCGGCTTTCGAAACTATAAATTAAGTATTTTTTTACCCTTTAATCTTCCTTAGTCTTGTGTTTTTTTATGTCATCTACAATACGAGTAATCTTAGTGCAGGGACACGAGCTGTAACGTTTATTTATCTGACTAAGGATTATTGTAACATCAAATTCATGATCAGTAACCTCGTCCAGCATTGGTGCTTTTACTTTGCAAAACGGTATTGGAATTCCTCCTACTATTCCAATATGATTTTGTAAAGTATACGTGATTCAATATCGTATCAAAAAATGTTTTTTGGGAACACTCATGTCAATTATTCCATAGTTTGTCCTCGAATTCATAATTATAATTACTGTTCAACAATGCTAGAAAGCTATTTTATACTTTTGCTTATTTGTCTTTGACGTGGAAATTTGAAAATGTTTTAATCAAACGAGCACAGACCATTCCCTCTGAAATAGGCTGAGCGAGACTGAGAGAATATTAGATGACTCAATTTTACATAATCTGTGGAACGAGAGACTTATGTCTCGCATAGAATTAGAGCTCGCTAAGATTTTTGTCCTGGTATCCGCTTGTATATGTCCATAGTAATATTTACTAGTAACATTGTAACATTACTAGTAACAGTTACATAGTAAAATTTACTATAAGAATTTAAGGAGTAGGAGAAAATAAAATAAATATTTTATTATTCTCGTAACACGTAAATGTTCAAATTCAAAATCATTTAATAATTTAGGTATTTTAAAAAATGCACTTAATTTGTTGTTTCTGTTACCGCTTCGAAAAGGTGCTTAGAGCACCTTTTAAGGCATTAGTTTAAACACCTTTAAGGAGAAGAAACGGCGAAAGGAACTACTCCGCACATCTTTCAAAACAACATATGGCAATTACAAAGTAAGTTTTGACCTGCACGGAACTGGTTTCGGTATTACTATTTCCAGGCGTCTTTGTCATTAATATCATTGTAAAAACGAACTCCAATTTTTGAGAAACCTTTTGAAGGCGATATGAAGACGTAACCATATTATGCCTGTTTTTGTTTCAGGATTATATCACTTTTCTGCTCGTACATTTTTTTCGAATAAATAATACTATATATAATATTTAACTAGTAATCTCGTGAATCATTATTGCTTAACTAGTTTGTACCTAACAACTTATAGATTATTTTTATAAATTATTATGTATCCTATCTATATATTATAAAGATTCATCACAATTACTGTAAATATTTGAGTCTCGTGTTCTTAGACTATTATTTGCTTAGTACGTTTATGTTACACCGATCTATAGAATAACTGGATAAGATTACCAAAATCATTTAATATAGATATATACATATTGTTTAATTGGTAGGTTACAGAGTTTATTTCTTTTAGTTTCAGTTGCACAAATATACACTAAATATACTCGGGTCATAAATACATGTATCTAATTGTACAAAAATTACTATTAATTTGTTAATCATATCTAAGTATAACATACTCGTACTTCCACAACATTGTATAACATTATAACTTGTATATCATCTGTAATAAATCTTACCTTGCCAACGTTTGTTAATCAAAAATGCGTTCACAACATATGAATACATAATTTTTATATTTAGTCAAGTAAATATGATGATTTCAAAGACAACTATTCTGCCCTCTGTCAGCCTTATCTTTCGTAGCCTATATGAAGAACAGCGGTGTGAGGCCACTTCTCAAAAATTTATTACCATGTTAGCCTGGTGAATTTTAGTAAAACACCATTGCAGGCACTCACAACAAGACCGCTTCGCATGTAGGTGCTAACGTTTCGGGGAACTTATATGGAGTTGGCGTTACGAGAAATATGTGAAGTACCTAGCAAGATACCTTCTTGAAGTATATACATATATTTTATGTATTATTATTTACATATATTTCGTTGAAAACGATTGTACTAGATCGTAGTGAGTATTCTTGAATGTTTTTAGTGTCTGAGAATGTAAATATGGCAGGAGAAATACCAGCATTGTCGTGACGACCTAATCTGCGCCGTTCTGCGTCTGCTATTGTACGAGTTGTAACGAAATACCAAAGCATTAAAGACAAACAAGGCAGTAAAATAGCCTATAATCCATGTTTACAGTAAACAGTAAATTAAAAGTATAAAAGTAAACATTTACACACTCACACCCTCACTTTAGGATTCCATATAATGCGGATAGTATGGACGCACACAAATATAATAGGACAAACACCCATCACCCGATAAAAAATATTTATCTGTCAGACATTTAGTCTGCCCAGGCAGAGAATCGAAACCAGGACCCCTGCTGGTTAGACAGGGTCGTTCCCAACTGGGTTACGGGGCCGTCCACCAGACAAACGAAGACGAACGAAGAAGATACCAGACACTTCCTAGGTTGAAGAAACGTATTTGTTGATAGTAAGTGATCGAGTAAAGCCACAACGTGGTCGGTCGTTGGATTGGTGACAGCCAATCGCAAATTTCTTGAACCTTCCGTACTTTGGAATGCACATCGATTTATTGGGAGAAGCATGCTGGGATACATCTTTTTATTAATATGATATTACATTATTACTTTGATATTACATGATACTTTGTAAACCATAATTATTTACTGATCGACCGCTCAAATACGTTAATTGATAAAAACTAATATTAAGTGAATGAAATTGTGATCTGTTTTAAATCATGTAGTAATTATTTTTGAAATTGATTTGAATTATTGAAATTCAAATTAGTACCTAGTTGTAATTGTAGAGTGAATTAATTTTACAATTGAATAAATATGTACAATCAAGTCAACTAAGCCTAGGTCAAAGCTCAACAGACAAGCCATAGGATAAGGCGCCGAATAAGTATCATCGTGTGATGAAGAGTTAGTGGATATGAAATGTAGAAACACATAGTGTTGTGAGTAAACACGTTGTGAATAGGGTTCTTTTGTCTAAGCATACAGACATGCGACTGTCCGCCAACACCATTTCAAAGTAAAAAAGATCTGGAGACGTATGTATGATCGCCAACAGATGAGTTGGAAAATTTTAGAAAAATCTACGAATTTCTTTAGAAGATAAAAATTATAAGATACAATAGACAATAGGCTTTTACCAAGTTAGTGTACTTTACGTAAGTTGTACTAAAGTAAAAAAACGAGAGATGTCGTTAGACACCCGGTTGGAACGAAATTCTTATAAATATATTTATGTGTTAAATAATAGGCTCAATGAGACAAATGGACAATGTTTGAAAATAATAAACTTGAAAATAATATATTCCTCAAAGTTAAATGAAAATATTGATTATTTTGTCAATATTTTCATTGCATAAAATAAAATATACTCATAACACTATAAATAGTAATATTAATACTTATATCAAGTTAAATAATATTATTAACATACTTTTCTAAGTTTGTATTGCACATACTTGCTGGATATTTCATTTCTGGAATCTTAATTGGACAATTACCAAAATAAGGCATACTACTTAAATAAATTATTTTAACGAAATTTCCACCCATTCAGTATTTACAATAGGTTATACAACCGATCGCAAACGATACTAGTACTCATATACACACTTATGTATATACATATATGAAATAAAGTGATAGAGGGAGAGATAAAGCCGCGGAAGGGGATATATTTTTTTTTTCCGTACGTGACAATTTCTATCAGTTAACTCCTACCACGCATAGGTACATCTTGCCAAAAAAGAAAAATTAAAACACGAATTAAGTAAAAGATTACTTAGGCTGCCTTAATATTTCAGTTTACTATGTTACCTGTATTATTTCCGTTGTTATACAGAATTTAAGTTATGGTTTAACTAAAGGATCTGGTTGTCAACTCATTATTCTCGTTTCTTAATGGGACATAAATCATGTTAGGTCGTCAATTGGATGGTTGTATGAACAAAAATAATTTACCTTCACATAAATTTGTTACTAAAAAGTTTAAATAAACGAAACTCGTCCTCCCGACAGTACTTGCCAATAACTGGCCAAAGTAAATATTGATGGAAGCGAGACAACGCTACGTCGGTTTTTGAGAATTTCGTATGAAGGTTGTTTGTGTGTTTCCGACCGCCGTCTGTTTGTATGCCCGTGTTTCGATCTGCCTGATACCCACAAATACTGTCCGACCAAGAACAGGTTATTGAGGCTTTTTCTATTACTTCGTGTTTGACTTGTACTGCTCTGTATATGAACACATACGATCCTTAAATTTACAAATATCGACTTACTCGTATAATATCGATTAATGTTGAAATCTCGGAATTGAAAGTGATCAATACAATGTTATTATACTGAGGCAGTTTGAAGCGTCACATGTGTGGCATAAGAACTTCTGACATCTACTTTGGTTACTAACCCCTCCACTAATTTCCTTTTGGAGCCACGTAATTGTATGGTCTAGACATATTCAATATAAGAAAGAATCATAAAATCATACCTAGAAGGCCTAACCTGCCATGCCCCGTATATGGGTTGAATCACCTACTGTTATATTCTAAATAGTATTTACAAGAAACCATAGCCTTATTTACAATAATCAATAGTCACTTATTAAGTGAGATTAAGCCGGTTTGAAATGATTAGAACATTCCAAAAACATTACCGATTTGAACATGTTTTGCGAGTTAAATTCGTACAGTTACTAACTCGTGGTGACTCATTTCACCCATATTTTGTGCTAGGCACCAACCACGTCCTAATAAAATCTAATCGTTAGTCCACATAATTTTACGGACATATTAATAATAATTAATTTAATATGTTATGATTTGTTTCTAAAATATATATAATTTAGGTTTACAAACCCACTATTACGCATTAGAATAGCGTGGCGAATTATCGTCTCAAACGTTCACATGAGCCAAAGCCATGATTACAAATGATCTTAGAACCAAACAACAATTAATTTTTGTAAGCTTAACGATTATATAATTGTAGAACGGTAAAGCTTCAAAGAATATTAAGATGTACTTTTGAAATGTATGTAAAAAGTCTCAAAACGCACAGAATTGTAAATGCACAATGCTTCGTGCTTGACACCGTTGTCGAGTTTTATCACACACTCACGTTCTCCCAATAAGAGTGCAACAAGCCAACGAGGTGCTAATCTACTTGCCAACTCTAATGAGACCCGGTAATCACCCACAAAGGAAGTGGCTGAAGTGAGCCACTTGCAATATGGCCGAAGTTCTGCCAAAGAGCTTTAGTGATGGGCTTCGATGACGCTTGTTATAACGTTGCGGTCGATCTATCGTATAGATTAGAATATGTTTAGTAAAACTTACTTCTTACTTACTTACTTATAATTTATAAATTATAATATCCGTTATATTGTGATGAATTACTTTCTTTTTCCGTACATGGTACAAACGATACCTGATAGAACCGTAAGTATCTCTTTACTATTATATTTTTTCTTCGTTAACTGTCTTATTTTATTCCACTGCCCTAAATTTGTACGGAAGTGAATGCTTCTAGGGTTATTTCTACATTGGACTTTTTAAAAATAAAGTCAAAAATACGTCCAAATCACATTCGATACGTGCGTCTGATGGCCAGCAAACTCCTCCGGTATAGATTGGCTCGGGCTTAAGGATGAATGATTCCCTGTTTCATCCAATGGCTTATGAGCAATTCAGAAGTTACTTTTTAACAAAAACCTTCTCTGTTCGTAGATCTGTCGTGGACTAGTTAATTTAAAAATCATTTTCACATTCTCAGTAACTCGCTTTGATTACAGTATTAATTAATATTCCCTTAGCGGTTTTAAACTAACTCAACTGGATTTAGGAGCAGAAGCATAAGAGATGGAAACACGTAAGCTTTTAAAGAGATTATTAAAGAAAATTTGACTCTAATAGCGTTTTTATATTCAAGCTTACAACTTATAATATAATAGCTTATAATATAAGCTAATTATTTTAGTACTAAGTAATTTAGTATATGTTATATAATATGCAGGACGAGAATCTATCAGTCAGCAATGAAAGTCCAGCGTGGGTGTAGTGGCCCTGGCTGAACTCCAAAACACTAGAGTCCTTGGTATCGCTAAATGAGTATACCGTGTAAATAACTATGTCAAATGTAGTCACGTATTATATAAACACAAACAATAGAATGGTTAACAAGCGTCTAAATATAATTATCAAATTCTCTATCTCCTTTGTCTACAATTTTCCGCGAAACAATTCCCAAACATACATAAATTGCTTAATAAAACGTATTTACTATCTTCCATTCCTGTGTTAATATTTTGATTTATCTAGTTTGTAGATGGAGCTGCAATCGCAGTTTTAATCAATATTCCCTTAGCGCTTTGTTACCTGAAGAGGCAAGAGGCAGAGCTATGAGAGGCACAAACAAGGCAGCCTTTGACGTGTTGTCAAAGAGAACTGAGGCACAGCAGAGCTTTGACGGAATTGTCTACAGATTCACCGACAGGGGTAGTCACATGTTTTATTCATGCGCTTGTGTGCGGGAAAATAAACGAAATATGTAAGCATGCTTGTGGTAACTTTATACTGTATGATACTTAAGGTTTTATCGGGTATCCTTTGTACCATATTTGCATCTTAAAGTCTTTGGGTTAGACCTGCTCGTAATATTATGCGTATGTACCGTATGTGTAAATGGTGAAGCGTTCATAGCCTGTCAATCTTGACCAATCGATAGAATTGAAAACCTATCTCCACCTTTCTATTATACTTTGTCCAACATCCGACATTCTATTTACGAGAACGTTCAACTAACTTTTCGACAAATCAATAAAAGGTAAATTGCTAATGTTATTCGATTATTAATTATTATTAAACAGACTAGATAGGGTTTGAAAATTGTGATCGTAAATTACTTTTTTTGTGTTATTATTACATAAGAGGTAGTCGAATGTTTGCTACGATCGGATAGAAAGCCAGTGGAGATTTAAACAAGTTACGGAGTGAAATAATATATCGCTGGGAGACATTTAAGCAATCGTTAACTGCACGTTGAGTGGCGCGATGGACTATTGCTTGAACCTCTCTCAACCTTAGCAATGAGACAATTATGAGTCGTGAAGATGAAAAAAATAAAACATTAGCGTACTTAAGTGGGACTTTTGACCAACTTGTTCCTCCAAGCGTTCCACAAAGAAGTAAGTACATACTGCAATAACTCCATGGAGTTAATATCTTCGCAAAAGCTGGTACTCATAGCGATTTGGACGTTTAATAAAAAGCACACAATACGCGATCCACTACACGGAGATCGTTTCTCTTCTATTTTATTTTTAATATAAAACCCCCCCACGACCGCACTTCGGTACAGATTAGAAAATAGAGAGACAACTCAATATACTTTTACCGAGTTTATATTATTCCTTCATAATATATTTATACAACATTAGTTTATTCAATCATACACAAATAAAATAAACGCGTGTATAATCACACCCTCGCGCTAGGATTCTTTATTTTTCTTGTGGCATGCACACACACGAATGGGACATCACAAACAAATACGACTTGATAACAAACATTTCAATGTCACGTAAATACGTCTACGTCCAGAAATCGAACTCTGCAACGGTCATTAACAACCGAGATGATGATAAATTGATATTTTTGCAAATTTATTTCCTTACAATTTTAAAATTAAATTTTTACTGTGTTTATAATTAGATTATATTAAATCCCAACTCGTTTAGATTCGTTGTAATTATCAAATAAAGCTGCTAGCATTAAGTAGACCATTTCTATTTTACGTATTTATAAGTCGCAATAAAGTTTCGATAGATCACCAAATAAATTACGCTTCTTGACATCAAATATAATTATTTATTGGATTATTATTTTTTAGTTTGTATTGAAATCAAGAAATACACCGCATTCCGCACGCGCTTAGTCTGCGTGTGTTTGTAGTTGTCTCTGTGTCTAGCCACTCTGTACAATGCGGCGCATTTCCGCGGAGGCAAGTGAAGGGTCCTCCACAGCTATTATTGGGATTCGGATGGCTTGCCTCTTCATCATCAGCATCTCTAGAGAAATCTGGTACAGGGTTAGACTACGTCGTATAGAAAGCAAGGACCTGAACAAAGAAGCAAAAGATACAGTATACACTACTGCTGTTGTATTGGGAGTAAACATGGTACGCCACAAAACTCATCTATTATTATTATTATTATACTATTTCATATCTATCGATGTATAATAAGAGACTATTAAAGTTTCTACAATAATTACTATTTTACATGATAATCTGTATTTATGAAGGTTTATTTAAGGCTTCCATATGTCAGATCCTTATCGAGTTGTACGCGGGCAATTTTCAACGATCGCGTGCGCCCTTCCATGTGGACGGGTGGTTTAAGATATAAGATAGAGGGATCCCTACTGTATTAACAACTTCCATATGTATGAACATATTTTTATTACATTACTAGCAACCCGCTTAGGTTTTACAACGGTGCAATTTAATAACGAAAAACAAATCACAAGTAGGTACGCTTAGCAGCGTGACATTTTTTATTGAATTGTTGCTACAACAATACCATCCAAATTTGGGATTATTCTGGTCGAATTTCCAAAAAAAAAAACAACACAATCCTTGTCCATATAATTTAAAACACAACAGCAAAAAACAATCAACCAAGTCGGTCAAGTCGTTCATAAGTGATGATCTTTTATATATGTACATGCAGTAATTTATTTATATATAGTAATAAAATAATATTAAATTACCAAGCGTTGTGATGTAGCCAAAATGTCATCATAATTGTTATCCTAATTATGGTTTACAATTTAATCGAGACGAGAACAATAAAATAACGTTCCTAAGAGAAAGATCATTCGGAATTTTATACGTTTTGCAATAGTAAAAAATGTTGATCATAAAACTAAAACATTTTTAAGTACAAATGCCATACAATTAGTACAAATACATCGCAAGTAAGTACAATAAATACTCGCTGTATAAACGAATAATTCACAAAATCGAAAAGTATTTTTTAAGTTATCCATGATATTTACTTGTCAACTTAAAACAACACTCGGGTGAGGATCGAACCTGGATTACCGCACTAATCAGGACGTCACTAGTAATTGTATTGTGGCAACTTTTCAATGACTTGAAAGCACAGTAGCGCTTTTTTCATGACTTGGGCAACACGCTGAATGTTATCTAATGGGCAGTGGATGGCGCAGGCAATTATAAAGGCTCTGTAAAGTTTAATAGGGGCTAATGTCGAGTTCTAAGGTGATTTATACACTGCCCAACTTTAATTGTTAACCATTGAACTGAATAATTTGGGTGGCAGGGCAAGGTAATCCTGACTGTAATTCAAGGGTAAAATAATATTTTTATCCAGTAAATAAATGTTTATAATTAAACTTTATTTCATTTTTTAAAATATTTATCATTTTCAGATAATGTTATTATTATACATATATGTCGTATATATTATGTTATCATGTATGTACATATAAAATTTGTAAAACAACTTTATTCTAATCCATGTTTGTCCGTCTAATGCTTCTAACTCAAGTTACTACTCCAATTGCCATTAAGGCATCTACCAACGGACTCGCGTACTTAATTTTTGCCATTTAACAAATACAATAGGTACAATATCTTCCAAACAAAATATAAATAAATATTTTAATAACCTTACCAGAAAACGTAATTATCATAATAGTTTATCTTTTTCAAAACAATCTCCATCGGGGCATACAGTAAACATAAACAGGTGTTAGGGAATGGCGTATGGCTAATAGTTGAAAATTCAAAGTTCTACTTAAACAGGTCGAGCAAACACTACGCCATCTGGCGACGTCTGTGCGATACTTGCGCTCCGCTTTCCCTTGAATATAGCGTGACTGAGTAGACTTGATCACTATTATTTTGCGATTAACCTACGATCGAGAGGTAACTCATTGCCATAAAGAAAATTAACTCTTTATATAAAAATTTAATGTATTTCACTTTTATCCATCTGTCCACAAAATCGTTTCTTTTCGAGTGAATAAATATAACAATGAAGTAAAAAAAAATATTAGTTAAATTATGGAAAAATAAATATATAAATTATTATTATTATGCTTGCAAATTTATAGTTACATATGCTTTTATTCTATTTAGATATATCACAATTTGCCATGCAAATAAGTTTTTATCAAAATTTTTAACCTAATAAATAATGAAACAACCATTATAAACTATGACCAAATCACTACAACTAGCATCACAATCACAACACAATTAGTTTCATATCGTAAAACTTTATGAAGTATGTGAAAACATTAATCTGTATTTTGTAACAGAATTTGGTCAGTTATGTTACATTAAACTGATCAGCTTAGTAATTTACATCAAATTTTTTTTGTTTAAACAAGTTCAAACAGAAACGCGAGTGATTTATTTGAAACTGTCAAGCTATGTTAGCGTGTGCGTGTACTTGTCTTGCGAGGGGGCAATAATTGACAGGTTCAAGGAGCGCGACATGCGAAAACATGGCAAAAATTTATTGCTGTCAAACTACTTGTGCCGATCGACCGGTGATTATATCGTCGCGTTGTGGTAGGTGGTACCTACATGGTGTGTGACATGTACTTTGACATGATCTTATTATATTATTGAAGTGAATTTTGGCAGCGATTCGACAGCTGAGAATTGAGAGTAAAATTGTTTCAAGGACGCATCACGTTTAAGCTTATTTCGTTACATGACAAAGAAGAAAGATATTGCTACGACTCCACAAGAGATGAGTGAAAGAGAGTGACGTATTCTCACAATACAAAGCGTTAGAATAAGGTAGTGATGTGTATACATGCGTTGTAGATGTACCAACCAGATGCTGTGTCAGATCATGTACGTTAAAAGACGATTGCAATATAAATTTGGCTTTTTTGTTATTAATATATAAGTGGAAGACGAGCATGCATCCTGGCCTTTTTACGTCGACACGCAAAAAGCGAACAGAAAGATCCGTAACATAAAAGGAATAATCAAAGCGTTGATGCGTTGTCATGTGAATCCAAACTATAATCCTAAATAACATGGGTTACAGAAATATTACTCCTGATGACCGAAGGAAATCACTTTTTTATAAAGTGGCTTTTAGTGAGCCAGTTAACATGTTGATACGTCTTTTGCCAGAACTTAAGGGCTGTTAAACTAGTTGTACAATGACTAAATTAGTATGTATGTAAATTCTTATAAATCGAACTACTGACCATGAGATATACTAAGAGGATGAAGTGCTTACACGAAGGCATGTTTATCGTAGACTGTGACACTGTGACAGACTGTGAACTGTTTTGTAGGGTTTGATTATAGAGCAAGTCTATTCTTGTATTTGAGGATTTCCAAAGCATACAACGACGTTACACCAGCGCACAATTAGTGCCACAAGCTTCTTAATAAATTTGGGCATGAAGAGTATCTTTTAATTGTTAGTAAATAACACAAAAAAGTAATAAAATGAAATTAAAATCAAGCGACAAATATAGGTTTATAAATAAGTATTTTCGAAACTTTAAAGTTCTTTATTTGCTTTTGTGATATTAAAATACTACGGATTACAATTAATAATGATAATGAATAAAATTATTAGAAAATACTCAAACAAATGAAACGAAACGTTTAAAGAAACGTTCTCATTCCGAGTGGTCCCAGCGGGCTTTTGCGTACAGCTTCGGCTCCAAAAACCTGCAACGCTCCCCTAAGCAATTGTTAAAGTACTTATTGTTTTATAGACTCGTATATGATATTGAAAGTGAACTCTACATTGGTTTCTTTTTACTACCATTTATAATTTTATAATTACCGTCCAGACGGAAGTTTTCCATAAGCTGAACCTAAATTTGCTAAGTTGGTTCTGGTTAGTCTATCATTAAATTATTCATAGAATATACTGTGCGTTTATATAAAAAAAATTAAAGTATTTTTCAATAAAGATAATACGACATCCAAATTTACCGTTTTATTATGTTTTTTTAGGGATATTACTTACATTTAAAGTAATCAAATTTCACAGCAATTGTCATTACCAATTGATTTTATTTTTGAATACATTGTAGTTTCGTATGTCTGTAATGCACTTTATATCATAGCGTAAATACCTTACAGCTTCCTAATATACATTAGTGACTGTTTAATAGTGGGTTTTCACTATAATCTATCGAAACCATCACCACGGGAAAATCTTTCCGCAATCGGCGTCTGAGATGGACTACTTTCAAAAAAAGTTCTATATAGTTATTTTGCTGTTAAAAGTAAATAAAAATGATTATTTTTCCAATAAATAATAAGCGGTATTAATATTGACCGGGGGTGCGCGCATATGGCTAACATTACAGCTTTTATTAACTGTGGCTGTCAGTCAATTTGGAGTATTAGCGTTCAGCCGGGCCCTGGCTGCAGGCCTAGCTTATATATACAGGATGGTTTACATAGTGCATATACATTATCCACTATTGTTAATAAACTTTTGTTTATTCAAACGGACATTCAAATGTGAAACTCGTTATAAATCAATAATAATCGCTGGTTATTGTTGCTGATTTTTGAAAAAGAAAGTCACTTCATATCCAATGACGGTTTTATTTTAAGTAAATTCAGTATAATGTTTACTATAAGGTATAATAGAGTAGCATAAGTAACAAAAATAAATGGCATATGTGGCTTGTTTAAAATAACAATTTATTTATTTAAATTAGTGGAATGCTAACAAGAATGCATTGAAATTTGAGTAAATTATTGTAATTGTTTTTCCCAATATATGTTGGATAGATTAAAAGCATAATTTTCTTTAGTTAAAATCATCCTGTACATAAAAATAAACCGGGACCGCAGGCGTTTAGCCGACAAGCATTGTTCCGTCCCTCCATTATCCGACTCCCGCGCACCCTGTATTTTGTAAAATGTCATAATTGATTTAGTTGCGCGTGAAATTCCGTGGTGAATACGCGCTTATTTTGATTTTCGCGCTCCGATTGATTATAATAATGTTTCGATAGTTAAATGAAATATCAAGGTTGAATACAGGACGGAGATCAGTTATTAAATATTATGACACTCTGTTATGAAAATCAAATCACATCAGACGTATACATAACATTCCTGGTATACAAAAAGCTTCCCTTCTTAAAAATCCAAATCATTTAATAATGTACATTTTTTTTTCTCATAAGTCAATTTTCAATTTTTACTCATATTCATCGCGCGCTTTTTATTTTGAAACAAAATTACTGTTTAGAAAAACATCTGTCTCATATTCAGGCATTAGTTATTGACGATGTCTTTCTTCTATACTTTACAGTGTATTAAACACTATTTACAATATTTTAAAAAACACTTAAACAACTTCGTTGTATTTTAACCACCTCGTTACTATTTTAACTCAATACTAAACTTCGACGCCCACGCACAAAGAAATCAAAGAATGAAATTGTATCAACAAACGCAGATGCTATTTGTCAGTCCAATAGTTCAATTGCCCTGCACAAAACAATAACCCTACAATCCCCACATAAAACAAGTGGGGCTGCCCCAAATAAAATAGCGATAATTTATTCAGACGCGTCGCAATAATCCGGCCCACATCGTGTGATCCGCGATCAAATACGAACAATAAAAATCTCAGCACTCCCTCGAGGGAGCGCCGTGAAGCTGCACATGTGACGTACACAATACGATAAAGGTTTCAGGAAAACTTAGTTATTGCTCGGCAATGACATTTGAGTGTTATTTTTTTTAACTGTCTGATTTTAGTGACTAAGTCTACCGTGAAGCAAAAATAAGGGATTTGCGACACTTACTACTGATGCATTTTATCTTTATCACTGGTAATACATCTGTAATAAACTTGATTATTTTTTTAATTATCAAATATTCTACGATTACTTATTATTAAATGTAAAAACATTTTATGATATAAGTACGCAAAATGAAAAAGATATAAAAAAATTCAAGGTTACTTGTATTCTATTATCTAAAACTAGAATTATGTCTAATAGCAATCGTTTTAGGAACATTAATTTAGTGTTTAGTGCGACAAATCTTAGTTACAGACCGTCAGTCGTCAGCATTGCGCAAGCTCCCTGTCTCCCTCTATAACGCCACGGGGTGCTGACCGAAAACAACACGATTTGTATTTATATCTAAACCGTTCTTTTGTCGTGCGATTAGCAGCGTATTGTTGTGTACGGGGCGCGCTAAACGCGGGGCTCTTACGGGGCTTAGTTCGTGTAGACACCCTTTCATTGCAAGGTTGATAGAAATTGATTTGAGGAGGGATGTAGTAATCGCAGTCGTTGTAATATTTAGCGATAAAATGTGTACGCACGGAAATTAAACGTAATCATATTCAAACGTTTCAAATACTGATTTTAAATTTTTCATTCGCAGTACTTCTCTACGCATTTTGATTTGATATACAAAAAAGCTATGTTCGTGTATTTCATTCATGACATAGGAATTAATGTGGTTATCTACATTTTTATTTTTAATTCAAAACGTTTTGTTTTCCTCTGTATTTACTTTAAGGAAATAAGGAAACGTTCCTTAAATTACTATTATATTATATAATATAATATTATATATATAATATTACCGGCCCGTCCAGACATCATTCGGGATTAACAATTAATTATAATACATGTACATTTAATACATAGCCTAAGTCCATCCGAAACAATGTACTTTATAAATAATCAAAGAATTTTTCAAATACGTGTCGTGGTTCCAGTGATTACTTTCCGCATATACACATACTTAAAATATTCGTGCATTACCTTTATAATATTAATATATATAGTAAAGCAATAAGACTGAAAATATACAATTATTCATTTCAAATAATTTCACTGATATTTTCGATTGGAGTCGAATAAGCTCTACGCATTTCGAACTCTAGTGTCCTGTACAAATGTTCCGTAAAAGAGCCAAACTCTTATAACGCAACTATATTTCATACCCCGTTTTAATTTTGTATTCTTAATTTGTTAATATTCATCATTTGAATTAAATTCTTAGTTTTTGGTAAAAAATCTATTAATTCTAATCTCAAATAATAGCCACAAAACATTCAATTGTCATGGACTTTAATAGACATTGATGTGTATAAAATAATATAATAATATTTAGCTATATACCTATAAAGTCAACGTTATTTAATTAAATCTCTTTCATCTTAAAAACTGTTCTCATCTAACTAACGTACAAAGATAGGTACTCGTTTTTCATAAAGTAGCCTCTTGTATAATGTATACAGTATAGTAGATACTTTGTAGGAGCCATCGTCTCATCTTGCGAAATTAAGTTTCAAATATTAAATTCGCTTTATGAAAGACACCCTTCCGCTAGCAGAAGCTTCGTTTAAAGAACTTTGAAGAGGCATGAAACTACATAGGATTTAGATGGGTTATACGTAGAAGCTTATAAAGTTGCGACTTACAGAAATTATATTCCATTTTTAATAAACCAATTGTTCATGCTTTAAGTTCTTTACAAGGAGTACATTATACTCAAAAACTGGAAAACATATATATAAAGCAGGTTTCAGCTGTCCGTTTAATTAAGGATGTATGCATTTGGTGATACTAAATAAAGATTTAGACTTTATGTCCACACAACAAGTGTGTAAACGTAAAAAAAAAGAAATCCCCATGGTAGTCAGGTGTGTACGTAAGAAAAACACAAACAACTATATGCTAGATTAATAAACGTCTTTACCTATATATGTAGTTGCAGCTTTATCGTACTGGCCCTTTAAATATTATTTATTTATATTTGCCTACGAGTTATAATTTCAAATTAATATCGTTTTTAAACTGTGGAATTACATTTTCAAATTCACGTACATATTTATTTATTGATCAGTGTTTTCTTTTCATCATATTAAAACCTGTTTCAAGAGCAAGGACACATTATATAGAATATGACTAATTATGGAATATGAATATGAGTTCTATCGTTGTAGTAATGCGGCGAAAATGGCATGCGATGTTAACAAAGCATACGGAACAAACACTCAAAACGAACGCATGACTTGTTTTTGGTTTAAACGCTTCTGATCTCAAAATTTTGATCTGAAAATTGAACACCGTGATCGTCCAAAAACTATGAGGAAGAATCACGTGTTGAAGGTGATTATGGAACTGAACAGAGCTCAATTGTGTACAGGTTCACAATTTTTTGAGATAGTGTATATAGACTTGGTCATCTTTGCTGTTATTCAATTCAAAAACGTATGATACATTCCACCTAATGTTTATCATAAACTATATATATATATACATACCTATAAGTTATTGGGGCATCGAGCTTTATGCCATAATGTGATAGCTTTAAATTTTTGTTTAACTCAGTCTTGACACGTTCTTATGAGCCCCACAACATATACTTCCGAGAAATCGTGATCTGAACATCACTTGATGAATCTGAAAACCACAGACAAGTATTTGTGTTCGTCTTTCTTTACGTTTGGCCGCCCGTCCCTCTGTAAAGCGTAACTTTTTACTGTCACTAGTCTCCACTGTTTTACTTGTTACTAGTCTGTAGTTTGTTATTAAAGTTTTAACAGTCTTCTCTTAGCACTAAAAAGAATAAACGAAATAGTGCGCAAGTGTGGCAGAGAAAGGAATACTAGAAGGGAGGGAGAGAATTGAGTTATTTTCGACGAGATTACCTTATGGTAAGAAAGATTTCATCATCTGAATTTAACGCAGAGAAAATCACGTTTTCAGCCATCATCAAATAAATAAATTAATAACGATTGCACGCTACATTCGCGAGCAAATATACGCGCGAGTCGTCAACTTGCCGCAATCGTGTCGCGAGCGCGTCCGTTGTCGCTATCTCGCGAATACACTACGACCAACATAGAACCCGAATGAATAAATTTACACGCAAACAAATTAAGACACCGTTCTTCTTATGAATGTTTCATGTTCTTGGTATGAGTCTTTTGCTTGCCATATTTATGGGTTATGTTGTTTTTTGAATACGATTGACATTTATAATTTTTTACCATACAGAAAGTAATTAAGGGTGCCTGGGATGTATAGTGTACAGTGTGAGTTCTTGGAGGAACTTGGAAGGATCTGTGGCGTATCCTGTAAAATAAACTTAAAAACTAACATACAAATTAGAAAATAAATAAAATATATACAATTACTAAACTTAATTCCATCAAGCGGCCGAGGACGCAATGGAAACGCAGACGGTTGCTTGTGAAGACAAAGGCTGACGTCATATCGCCTGACCACTGCACTGTGCGCCGGCGCGTCCCGCCGCAGTAGTCTGAGCCTTGTCTTGCCGCGAAGCGCACGCCACTTTGCTTAGCCTCCGCTCGGTTAATTATTGTTTTCGTACGGCTTCCACTTATCTATTATTCGTTCTAAACTCTTCCTTCTGTTTCCTACTTACCTACTACGAACTTTGTACTATGCTCTTCCATTGACATGCTAATATTCATACTTGCTTGTGTTGTACAACTATAATAAACTTTGAACATTTATGTGAAGTGTCATTATTATCATCAACACCCACAGATCTATTCTTAGACAATCATATTTTTTTAGTTTTAATTTCAACCCATTATCGTTACACTGAAGTCATGTCTGTTAACAGGGGGTTGGAAGCCATTATAGTACAAGTGGAGGACTTGATAATCAACTCAAGTGTTAGAAGAATTCGATGCGTCTGACTGCTGTAATAACAATAACTATTATCGCGACTTAACGTATCTTTCTTACGAATAAAAGCGCTTGATAATTTTCCACATGAGACCCATCCAAATGAGTTGCTAATTCTATTGATTACTTACAACATAAGCTGTCTGCTTAAAAACGCTTTTATCGCTAACATGTATACAGTAAACAGGCATACAGCTAGTGTAATTAACGGAAATTTTTAAAGATTTGTAAATCGACTTTTTCTGTTCGTGTAACCTTAGAGGGTTTTTCGCTTCGGTGAAAAAAAACATCGTAAGGAGAAATATTATCTGAAAGTGATGTTCTCAAAGGTCTGTGATATCAGTAATGGTGTGATCAGTCGGCAGAGGAATGACCTGACGGGCCAATCGAAGGTTAATTCTGATAGAATGAAAGATAAACCCACTTTATTGCTTCATTATGTACATAATACAGGTATTATCATAGTTCATACCCTAGATTTCTAGGGTACACTTGTATGTATAGAGGCATATTATGTAGAAGACGATTTTATCTTAACTTCATTCATAATTTTATTACAGTTGTTAATCATTTTTGTATTAGAAAATTATTTAAAAAAATAAATGTTGTAATGATTTGACAGTTATGGCGATGATAACGTCACCGAATGAAGAGATACGTTTATTTAACAAAACATCATCGAAATTCTATTTAAACATAGGTGATAAAAATACAGCAATTAAAGCCTCTCTTCAACTATTGTCAGGCTTAAGGCACACCACGGTATTTAGGGCGTCGACACACCTGCGCAAACACGACGCTGTGAATAATTAAAAACCCGAGTGATATATCAGACCCACACTAACACGCATAGCATATGAGCGTGCCGTTATGATAAAATTAAATAATCGTCACGAAAGTCGTGCATGAAGCCTCCTGGGATGTAATTACAAACCATTTGATAGTTCACGTGATAAAATTCTTTGTCAATTTAACCCAGCGACGTCAAGCTTAGACAATAAGAGGTTATGTGACTAACAGTGACCAACCCCGTAAAATAGATTCTTCTATAATGATATATTCCTGTTTGGTCAGTAATAAAGTTTGTGACCGTCAATAACGTCAAAACACCAGACACATATTCACCTGGCATAGATTGCAATCCAGGCAATGCAAAGATATTTGTAATAACTGTTTTATGTACATATATTATCTATATTCGATACATTACATATACATTCGATTCATATTCGATACGAGTATATATTTCCCATACCAAGTACCAATTCTCAAGCTGAACTCTCATTGCAAATATAACGAACTTTTAGACAAATTTACATCCCCTCCTTTATTCTTCATTCAATTACCAAATACGTCTTGGTTATATAAGCTGCTACTATTCGCAATTTCTATCTTCAACCATTTTGGCTGGGCGTTGATGAATCGATTAATTATAGAAGTAAATGTATATATAACACAGAAAAACATTAAGTAAACCTATGAAGCGATGTGTTCCATCAATTATTTTCTAAGATCAGTCTAATAAAAATCTCTTGATAATCCGAGCGTCGCAGCGAACAGCGCAAAAAGCAAATAACAATCGCATCCATGAAATACCCACATCGAATCAAAAAACGTACTAAATATAGGGGAGGGTTGTCTCCAAGGAATGCCGTGTTTACACCGCATCTCATTAAGACTACCCTATGTTGATCTCCGTGAATTTGTTGGACCATAAAAAATAAATAAACCAGCCCCAACTATGCGTTTCATTGTTATACCGATGTGGTGTTTACGAAGATCTAAGGGGCAATTGATTTTACAGTGTTCCATATTGGAATCTTATAAATGTTAATGTTTTGCAACAGTCAAAACTTCTAGCTAAATTGCCTTTTTAGCCCATCAAAATTTTGAAGCAACTATCTAGTTAAGAAGGGTCTACTTAAGAAGGCACAAAACAACCGGCAAGAAACTTCCAAGGATAATATTTTTCTACCCACGATTATAGATATGATTTAATATCAAATATATATGTATGATAAAGTATCAAAACACGTCCATTCTTACTATTGAAATATTCATCTAGTATTGTAACGATCCGATAATGTGAGTTCCGTTAAGTCAGGCGGAATTTTTATTTCGAAATTTTACACATGAAACAGACTTTAGTATAATCATGTCCAAATCTTATACCATTTAACTCTTTAACTTTACTGCCATTATTAAAACAGTGGATTCATCCTTTTTAACAAAATTATGACAGTTTCAGCGAGAGATATTAACACGGGAACAATAGATTCATAGGCGATAAACGCGACCTTTGCCAATTCAAACATAAATCTCGGATCAAATCCCGCGTGACGAATCCTTCGGAACCAACGATCGCTTAGACGGGTATAATGCCCCTTAATAAAGATTAATTTAGGGTGTGTCTCGCTTACGAGCCCTTTAGCTTAGAAACAAAACGTCATAAGTCTAAATAACTTCCTCGCGTACTTCGACATTTTACTTTAGCCCGTACATTCGTAATTTTAACAGTTTAATGTGTGATTGTAATAATTTGTAGGTGGATAATAGAAACGACATGTGCCCTGGCCAAATGACAAGCTTATTTAAGTTAATGCACCGGTTTTAAATGTTGCCAATTTAAATCACACGTCAACGTTTTGGGGTGATGATAATGAGTCGATACGTTTCAATTTACGTTATTGCACGCTGACCCTTGTTGGTTAATTTATTGACTTTTATGTAACTTGCTAAACTCTGTCACGATTCTCAATGGCTATTATTATAAGCAATAAATATATGTAATAGTTTTATTTTTATATTAATAAACGGTTTCAATGTACGTTATAAAGAAGTGAAATGATCAACTTATAACTAAACAGACATTAATTTTTACGTAGTTATATTCCTAGGCTTGTGCTTTTAAAAGATGACTATATATGGCGCACTTTTAAACTTTTGTCATCATTCATCTCACTTTCTCTCTTGTTTTATTTCAATCTAGTAACGTGCCCTCGTTGCGCTTTAGCTATTTTGCTTCCCGCATTCATAAAATAGTAATCGTATCTTAAATAATGATTTCTCTTTTTATTAGGTGCTTTATCATTTTTCCTAACGTCATATACCCAAACCTTTCTTGTGAATCAATCTATCGACTGCTCAAAAACCGTATAATAATCCGTGTGCAGTTTTGAGTTTACCGCATCCAGAAAGGCAGAGAATTTATTTAATACTTTATTTGTTTTGTATCGTGAAATGTTTTTTCTAATAGATGCGTGGTTCCAGAGATTACCTTCCGCATATATGTACACAACCTCACAAAATTCTATCTCATTTGTTTGTTTTATCTTCATCCATTAAACGTCTACTGCAAGGAATGGACCTCTCCTCGTGATTAAAGAAGAATAAAACGTAGCTGCCATATTGATCAATCTTCGATTACATAAAATTGAAATTCGTATAGGATATATATAAATCATATACTAATATTTATATTGTGCATTACACTTGTATGGAAGTATATTTTATAGCTTATTTATTTCCTAACTATAACTCAATTAAGTAATGACATAAAGCAATAATTATAATTAGTAAGTATTGAAGCGAGCAGCGGATATTTCCACCCATTTTCAATTAATTACAACCGCATCGTGCTGTTGTAGCCAACAAAGGTACATACTTGTAATAGTAGGTACTATACCTACTTATAGCACGGATTATTTGAAGACCTAGGTATAAAATCCATTATAAAGTTACTATGCCTGTTAAGTCAATATTGTAAAAATATACTAAAAATAGTTTGTAACTGTGTAATTTTTTCAGATAGTGAAATTTCGGTAATACACTATTCTGTTAAAATTCGTTTTGGTTTTCCGAATATTTCTCAAAAAATGCAGCTGTAAACGCTGTAAAAAACGGACCAGCGAGCTTGCTAGGTAGCTTGCGTAATTTTGAGCAAATTACGTAAGATGGAGTTGAAAAGAGAACACATGAAGAAAGTGAACAAGCGAAAATAGTGCAATAAAGTGAAGTGACTATGTTATTTTATTTTTGAGAAAAAGCTATAAAATCCGTATCTAAGAAGTTAAAAGGATTCCTTGATATTTATTAATTACCGAATTGTAGTTGTAATCACTGCATGGGCCATGCCACCAAATCGGCACTGTATTTTATTTTTCTTTTATTATTATTTTTATTTATTCACGAAATCCACAGCTTGTAACAATGAATTTACGCTCTAAACTTATAACATAGGTCTTGAAGCCAATTACGGATTTCCAATATACTTATTAAGCTAAAAACGTCACAAAGTATTCACCACATTATTTAAAAATAGATGTATGAAATATAAAAATATATTTAAAAGTAACAAAGCGCTCGAAATTTGTTTAAACGCGGAAGAGTGTGAATGTGAGACAGAGTGAAAATGTGTTTGTGGGAACGTGACACAAAGTTTAATTATATAACGATATTCTAAAATAAATAAATAAATAAATATAAACATGATGAATGTAAATTGTAATGTATATGTACCCAATTAGTACCTGCAATAATAACTTTCTTGCCTTTATATTATTACTACTATTTACTATTTAAATGTTTATATTAGTTTATAATTTGACATATTCTTACAAAGAACCTTGGCAACTTCACGTTTGAATGAACTTTTGCTTGAGTGAAATATATCAATTGTATTAAATGTTTTATTATAAATTCTGTGAAGCCTATTGACAATCGAATTTTGATCATAGTTATAGTTCTTTTATGGGCGGTAGCAAAAAGTGCCGTATGTCTAGTTCGTGTATTTGGAACACAAAAACATAAAATTTGTAACGCTAATTCACAACAGTCTATGTAGTTATTACATATGCCATATAATATAGAAAGGACATATCAATTAAGGTTCGTCTACTTTGAATAGGCATGCAATTGTAGTGGAGGCTAGACTCGCTGGCATCTGAAAAGCGGCGGGGAAATCGAAATTGTAGGTGCTTTAAAAATTTTAACTGAACATTCTCCAGCTTTAGAATATAGGTACGTCACATATTAAGGATTCCATATTATGCCACAATACTCGAGAATACTTCTGACATTAGTAAAGAATATTACTCGTAAACATCCAATGTCTGAAAAGGGCTTACTGACTCGTAAAACAAAACCTAAGTTTTTGTATGCTTTCGCGACTATTGTATCGTATTTTTTCAGATAGTTCTTTTAGACTTCTACCAAATTTTAGACTGTAAAAGTTTACTAGTTGTAACTGGACATATTGCTCTCTAGTTAGTTTCGTTCTATAATAATACGTAAGCAACGTAAAACAATAACTATACGCCAGAAAATGGCCGCTACGATAATAAGTTTCACCATAAATTCTCAAACTCTAAACTTGTAGCAAGTAGCGTTATAAATCGGGCGAGCTTGTTGAGTTTCTTGGTAAGTAAGTTTGGGGTTCTTGAGGCAGGGTTCTAATCCTGGGGAGGCAGGGGCAGGCACGTGCTTGCTATCGCGCCGCCGCAGACGTGACTCTTGTCCCTTGGTTCGCAGTTATGTTGTAAGAATGATATACATACGAGTAACTACGAGTATATACGGTGCTCGTACCGGTAATGGACATTTTTAGAAACATTTTGAAATAAAGTAACTTACAATCCATATTCAAATGTAGGAGTTCAATATTAATTACTAAAAGTTTACAAGTTTTACTAACAAATTAAATCGACTAGTCTCTGCTCTGTTCTAGAAGCGATGGACGGGTATTAATACGGTCAATTCTTCCAAGTATGTTCATGAAATGTTATTAATAAATTAATTATCTTAAACTTCATCACCGCTTACCATCAGGTGGGATTGTTATCAAGCATTAACTTATTTTATGTAGGAAAATATATTAAACTTAATTAAACGTATACCTTAAATGAACTTATTCTGATGTTAAGGGTTAATTTTGAGATGTAAATAAAAAATATATATACTATTGTTTAGAGTATTATAGGCCATAGCAAGATTAAAAATATATTAATTAAAAAATATGTAAACCACCATACACCACCTAGCTATATCTCTGTTATAATTGAAAATGCATTGTGCATTAAACTAAAAAAAACACAACATATACTCGTACATTCTTATCCATAGCTTACAATAACTATACAAAAACCCTAAGTTAATGTTTGATAAAGCTTTTCTCCAAAGCAGAAAAGTATAGATCTTTTCATTTATTTAAAATAAACACGCCATTTTCATTGCATATTAACTTTAATAAGGTAATATAAACAAATTATTCTGATAATAATTTTAAATCAATTATGACAATCTTGATATCGGCGCGTCTTCTTAATAGTTCTTTATACATGTACAAAATTATAAATTAATCGATTGTAAGCTTCAATGTTATAAAAACGTATAAGTTAATTAAGTACACAATTAATTATCTTTTAAATATTTTTATACGCTAAAGTATACAAAGACAGCCAATTACAAGAGAACAGTGTTGCCGTACTGTGACATCAAGATAGCTTTTAATTTGGGGTTGTTTTATTACAAGACATTAAGGTTTGCACTGCAGGGGTGATACATAAATATTAAAAGAGACGGGCCTTGAGATTGCTGAGTATTTGAAGCAAATTTACAGTTACATTACATTACATTACAGTTACATTACAGTTAGATTACAGTTGTTATTGTGTTTTTTGTAAAATAATATTAATAAAGTAAATGTATCATCCTGAATCAAAATAGTATCAAGAATAACAACACTGAAGTGTTCCATCGTTGCATTATAATAATCTATATATATAAAAGAAAGTGGTGTTAGTTACACTACTTATAACTAAAGAACGGATGAACCGATTTGGCTGAAAATTGGTGGAGAGGTAGCTTAGAACCAGGAGACGGACATAGGATACTTTTTATCCCGTTCGACCGCATTTCCGTGAAGTAAGTATAAAACGTGGTATAACAAAAACGCATCTGACATGGAATAACAAAACACAAATTACAGCTAAACGTAATTTTGTCTATGGTTAAGTATGGTAAAAAATTTGACAATTATAAAAATGATACCTAAACGTAATTGATAATATAAATTTTGTAAGAAATATATAATCATCAGTAATTTGTATTCTCTTTGAATCATCATTAACAATGCCGCGACCAAGACGATCGAATCTTTCCCGACAAAGCCGTAATGCAAGAAGGATACGAAACAGCGAGGCAGCCCGTGAAACGGCTCGGTTGGCAATGCGAAATCGTCGAGCGAATAACAGAGATGAAGAAGTAAATAATTTTCGACGCACAAGAAGAAATGATTTGAATCGAGCAGCGTTTCGATATGATTTCAGCACTAATTACTACTTGCATCCTAGCGTTTGCATTGGGCCAAAGGAAGTTGTTTGCGAGTATTGTGACGCATTGAAGTTTTCAGGAGAAACTTCCGGATTGTGCTGCCTTAGTCGAAAAGTGAAATTGCCATTATTGACTCCGCCACCTGAGCCATTGCATTCATTGCTTGTGGCAAAACACCAGAATCACGTCATTTTCTTGCAAACAGTCAAAAATACAATGGTTGTTTCCGAATGACCTCCTTTGGGGCAGACATTATCGAAGAACGAGGATTTAATCCGGCATTTAAGGTATTTATATCTTTATTTTTGTACTTACATACAATATAGTAGATGAATAAGTTACTATACTTATTCCTACATATTATGTTTGCCGATCATACAAAAAAATGTTTATAAATCAGAAATACTGACTATGCTTTTTATTTTATAGATACAAGGACAGATTCACCATCGAATTGGATCATTGCAACCTCTCGAAGATGCACAGCATAGATTTTTACAAATATACTTCATGGGTAACATGGAAGAACAACTTGATCGACGTTAAGAGATAAATGCAGCAATGAAAAGAGCAATTCTTCAAGATCTGCACCAACTGCTTCATGAACATCATGCGTTGGTCAGGCTGTTCAAGAGTGCTTTGGAACGCATGCCAAATGATGACTACAAAGAGCAGATAAACGACCATCTGGAACACACGAACGAACATTTAACGCTCCAACAATAGATGAAGTAGCCATCCTGATTGTTGGTGAAAACTTGGAAAGACGCGATATTGTGCTTACACGTCCCGGCATGTTCACGGGTCGGAAGACCATCTGCGCTGTTTGTACTTGCATCTGATAATAAAACGAAAAATGTCGTGTATCACAAGGTGCTTAACTGAAGAGTGCAACATATGCGCCAAAATACATGAACAATGAAGAATCATTAAAGTACTTGATTTTTTATATTTATATTTCCTAATAAAGAATTGAATTGAATAAAATCAAAAATCTGCTTATTTATTGACTCTAAGGCGGAACAGAGTTCGCCGGGCCAGCTAGTATATAATAAATATATAATAGCCATTGGTCCATCTCGTCGTGATAATATTAATTCAGGATATCTTAAATAATTTTTCAAAGAAATGAAATTAAAACTCTTATTCAAAATTGATTTATAGAGACTCTTTTCGAAATTCAAAGATCGCCATCGCATAGGTCGCAGTATGTCTCTTGCGAGAGCGGTTCCAGAAGAAGCCTTATCGTTTCTCCTAAGGAGTTTATAGGTATGGTAGATACTGAATATCTTATATTCAACTAAAAGGTTAACTAACTTCATATAGGGACATGACTACGTATATTATTTATTTAATAGAAAAAACTATTTTCAATAAAATATATAACTAATTATCAATGATAAATCAAGTCAAACCATCTTATCTTAGCAGATACAATGTAAGCATTTCGGATAGGGGATAAGGGACCATTTGACTGACGATCGAAATTCAGGAATATGGTCTCTATTCTTAACCAAATACGAATCGTAGATGTTTTGGAAGCCTTTAAGTTTATTTTATTGCTTGGGAAGAAAAAGAGACTGAGTAAGTAATATATCTGTTGGAATGGGAAGACGATTGCGGATTACTAAGAAAAACAATAATATTAGAAAAGAAAACAAAGGTATAATAAAATAATATCTAAAAGTTCTAAACAGAACTAAAATGGGTAATTTTTAATGTAAATAGTTAACAAACCAGTAGAGGGTCAACTGGTCACCCGGTCACTATGGACACGTTACTAATGTCACCATGGACCAAAAAGGAAGCAGAGCGTCGCTTTTTAACTGGCTTTCAGACATTGCAACGCTGAAAGATTTATGGTTGATGCCAGAAGGAGAGAGATAGCCAAGCAGGCAAGTAAAATATCCTAGAGGATTAAATTGGATTGTATAGATAGACAACCTCCAACTGGAGACACCTGGTGCATTGCCTCGCCTTTGGGATTATGGAAATCCATTGGCAATGGCTATCGACTATAAGATATATTCTTTTTTTAATTAATTGAATAATATTAACTATATCCAAGTACGACGTCCTGGAGATAGACGTGGAGTGTCCTGTCAAACCACGGCCGACCCCAAAAACCCTTACGGAAACATCCTCGTATCACTGACATTAAGTGTTTCAATCTTGCACTAGCTACAATGTGGCACGTATCGGCCACAGCGGCGCCACGCGATATTGTATTAACGTATTCCTTTTAATATCTTGCCGAGTTGCGCACACACGTGCGTATGTTTGTGCCACGCGGCCGCCACACGCAAGCCACGCGGCGCCTCGAGGACCCACACCTACCAGCACTAATTTCATACGGAAATATAATGAGGGTGGATGAGGTTCGAGATTCGAATCGTTTGCTCATTTTGCTCCTTTTTATACACGCCATAACTAATCAGAATGATAAATAGTTTGCTTCAGTCCTTTGACAGCCCAATTCTGAGCACCGGTTTCTCTTCATAAAAGTGCAGGCACAGAAAGTACTCCACCGCTGCTCTATTTCTATTTGTTGGAGATATTATTAGGGAAAAGTCTGAAATTCTTATGCCACCCGATGGCTTATAATATGATTATTTGGCTTTGTATCGATAAAAATTAAACGTGATCTCTGAAAAACAAACGTTCGATAAATTTTCCTCCTAGCGATCACCCAATATATGCTTAGTAAGGAAATTACGAATATATCATTGGGTGCATTGACATTTTAAGTTGCATTAATTACGGTATAAAAATACGTACTTTCCTTTTTTTTTTAAAATAAGTTTATGATTGATTAATCGATAACTTGAGTAAGCGCCAGCTTTAGAATTTATCGAGAATCAATCAATCGCTTGCAAAGACGTTTAATGAAGAACGATATATATAGTGTAAAGTTAAATCTTAGTGCTCAGAAGTAGAACCTACCAACCATGATCTTATTGAGCACTAAGTCCATCAACAGGTAATATTTTAAATTAACTAGTTGTTGCTCACAGCTTCGTCCCGATTCTTTAAATCTTACCCGATCAGAAAATAAAACAACCAAGACATATTCACCAATAATTTCTTAAGCAATTATTTTTTCAGGGAACTCAAAGATTTGGGACTTCTCTCTTTATATCAAACTCATTTTTTTACGTTGTGTGCGTGCTTGAAATAAATTATTGATCCCACAAAATATTGAGAATATAAAATAATTCTTTATAATATTTTCAAAAGGAAATTCTGCAAACTGGCAACCTTGGCCTTTTTGCCTTTATCTGTGTAGCTGTAGCTTTGATGTTAGTTACCCTGCTTACCGTTCCAGCAGTTTTGGGGTCGATGATTGAAGTTTAATTCTCATCCGATCATATATGTACTAATTGTTCTCCGATTATCAATTTAAAATATATTTGAAAATCGTGACCCAAGTTTTTCTATTATTATTTATAATTCTCAGAACATATACGAGCCCAGCAGTGGGAAGATAGTGGACGAAGACGATCACATTTTTTGTTGTTCCCTTTTCCCTTTATTTAGGAGCAAATAGCCCCGGACGCAAACAATATCCACGTCAGTCCCCATCAATGAGACATACAAGCGAGCGGCACGGCGTGTAATTGAAAACAAACATGCGTTGTTTTGTCCCCTATCAATCAAAAACAATGTCGCGTCGATAGCATTACGCCGTATTCTTAGTTCTGCTGCTGATCCTTCAACATTCATGGTATAAGTACTTCATTTTTCTGTTAAGTATAAAAAAGACAAACAGACAACGATGAGAATGAATCTGGTCAAGTTCATATTAAACTCGTTTGAGGCAGGACTTCGTTTAATTTATGTAAAACGGAATAGATTATTCACAATTGTAAGAAGATGATAATTTTCCATTAAGATTTTTTAAAATTTACAATTTTTTTTAAGATAAAAAAAATTGAAAACTTGTATTCGACATATTTAATGATCCTCTAATTATAACCTATTTCAAATTCACCCCTTCAATGTTAACCTAAAACTAGAATTCGTTTACAGTCTATTCATCAGTGAGCCATCAAACTGTATCTGTTAAATTATATCTATATAGTACATTTTTACTGGTATCCGTTACATACATACATGTATACATTACACACACGTATACATTACGATATACAGATCTTATTAACATGAAAAATTGAATTTTTAAACTGAATTAGAAATTCAGAATACTGCTTTGACGGCTATTATCCAACACTTTAATATTCCACCTTCAAGAAAAGTATACATTTCTGCTCATCAAGTTATGTGTGGCATGATTTAACATTATAACACTATATTAATATCTGCCACTTTAGGCTTATACGCCCGTTATTCATGACATGCAGACAAAAAAGAAATAACATAAAAAATGCAAAAAGTTACAACTTTTTCTAACTTAATAATTCGGTACTTTAGCCGTTTTAACTATGTAGTTAAATTCACGATCAAAGCGAGGCCGAAAAAGATATGGAATAGGCATAAGATGGCGAGACGTGCGATGCAAGTCAGACTATTTTACAGGGTGAATGAACGCGAGTAGATACGTGAAAGTAATCGTTCGTTAAAGGCTTTGTCCGTTGGGCTTGAATTTTGAAACCGCGCAGTGTTATTGTTCTGTTAACAATACCTACCTGTTTTTGATATTAATAGTGTACAATTAACTTAACGATTGACGTGATATTTAATCTCCAAATTGACAAGATTACGAAATATACAACGATCAAAAACACAAAAGTACAACAACTAAAAATATATAATAAAAAACCCCAACAACGTAAAAAGCGAATTTGAAAAATCATGGAAACACGACGATACAAGGCATCCAACGCGGCGGCGCCCTACAGTGGGATGAGGCCCATGCACGGTGAATTCGGGACTCCAGGAATTCCTCCTTGCCCGGGCATTTTACTCGAGGGGGTCAATGGCCCCCTGATGATGTAACCTCCGTTGTTGCATTTCTCGCTTAACGCAGCCTAGCAGTCACCACCCTGATGGTCGGGGGGATCGGCCCTGTGATCTCACGCGGTAGCATTTGACCGTCAGGTGGTCGACTGTGGAGGGGCAGATGTGTGGATGGAAACAAGATGTCTTATTTCTTTATATAATCCCACAAGCCGCAAATACAGCTTTGTTTCCATTTTTTTAAGTTTTATTTATGTTGTTGAGTTTTTATTATAGAAATTGATGCACAAGGAAATTGGAATAGAGACGGCATCATTATGACGGCTTGTATGATTGAGAAAGAAAGGCTGCAGTGCCCTTTTCATCAATTAGGACTCAAAGCATATGTTTAATCAATTAACGCGACCTAGTACTACGATTAATTGATTATTTTATTCGAAGTAGATTTAACAAAAACTTATCAAACGTCTAAGTGCGCTGCTACATCAATTAGCCTGTCTATAAACAGTCTTGGAAGACGCGACAAGAAACTTTCAAGTTAATATTTACCACGCACTGCTGTAACAAACAATATTTGTAAAGAACCTACTATTTCTTCTTATCTTTACAATAATCATCCAGTTTATATGAATCTTTCAACATAAGAATGTCTTTGACACGAGTTGTCGATTTACAATGAGTCTAAAACCTTTCACTTTTAATTCTAGATTGTGAAATCCATTATGTGGGCTTAGTTTGCGTGAATTTTTATATTAAATGAACACATTCTCGCTGAGAACGATTACCTATGTTGTAGAATTCTGTACTAAAATTTTTATATTCATCTCTGTACTCGGGAGTCGTCTATGATCGAACACAAACAAGACTATTTGAAAAGGATTTCCGATATCTATAGGTCGCATTTATATTAGTGATTCGAACGTTGACCTTCTCCAAGCAGAACCGAGGTTCGAGGACTGCAGGAACATACATGATTATCACTTATTCCGGTGAAGGAAAACAACATGAGGAACCCTGCATACCTGAAAATTCTCCACAATCTTCTCGAAGGTGTGGTGAGATATCTGTTAATTTCCACTTAATCAACATGTTGAACTATGGCCTGAAGTCTTCTTAATATGAAAGAAAATCCGATCTCCAACAACTGGACAGTAATGGATCGATGATGAACAGCATGCCTACTTATTACTTCTGTATTAATATGAAGTATTAAAATTGATTCAAATACCAAGTATATCTTAACAATTGCAACTTATAAAATATAACACTAGAATGTTATAATTGAACTAATAACAGTTGTTTAAGATACAACATTCTACGAGTACAACTAGCATCGCATGAGATATAAATATCTATAACGGAATTAATGTTACCCTAACCCTAGAGGAAGTCTGTTAATGCGTGGGCGGGACTTAGGGGTGGATTTAAATGTATGAGAATATAAGACCTTATTGCCATTCTTATTGCGTTACATACAAATATTTTAAGACACCATATAAGAACACCTATTACAATTATTATAATTTATGTGCATGATGTTCGCTCGACCTTATACTCCATAATAATCACTAAGATTTTATATGTTTTTATAAGCTATGGACGTTATGGATCACGTAAATGGTCAACCACGAACCTAAATATACTGCTAACAATATGTAATCTTGTAGCAAAGGAGTTTCAAGAACTATTTAACAAAACACATTTTTTTCTAAATACCTACATATAGATTTGTGAAGCCTAATCAACATTCGTTGTAAAAGACTTTACATATGAAGAATGCGCACAATTATCATTATCATCATCAGTACCCATACCCCAGGCCGAGCTCGAGCTCCTCTCTCAATGTGAGGGATTAAGGCTACAGTCTACCGTGCTGACAATATGCGGATTGACAGAATTCACACAATCTATGTAGTACTCTAGAAGACCAAATTTTTTTCTTTCCTATATTCTCCTTCACCGAATAACGTAATTTTTTTGTTTTACCAATTACATTACAACTTTTCACATACGGACCTACGGATAATTATGTAAACGATTCGTACTCTCACAATCGACTGAGAGAGTAGACAGGGAATTTTAACAACCTGCCTTTGGTTTTATTTGATTTGTTCGCATGCGGCACGAGTCTAGGAACTGTTTTAATATTTCATTAGAACTAGGCACTCTGTTTTAATAGCTTTCAATTTAATGTCTTTATTGCAGTTACGTCGATTGTCTGAACGTTCGTGTTTCTGTGTGTGTTGTGTTTTGTTGAGTTTGATATTGGGTGTATTAACATTTTTATGTGCATGATGTTTCTTATTTCAATTAATTTCATATTTATTGTATTCCATGTTATATTGGCAAGTGTTAAAGAAAGAGAATAATTAACAGATTGTGAAAGATCATGTATAGTATACAACACATAGAAAAGACGACGGTATTTTCTGCCATGATGTGAAATGGAATAGTTCCTGTCTGCCTAGCGAGGACCAGCTGGGCCGCTCGATTCTCGACCGCGGTAGACGTTTATGTAACAGATAAATGCTTGTTTTGTCATATCAATTTGTGATATCATATTTGTGTATGGCCACACTGTGTCCTATACTGTTGTACCACTCGCAACACCGGGAGTCCTATACTGTTGTACAGTACTCTGTACTGTTTTACCGCAAATATTAGGAGCGAAAGGGTGCAACAATTAAACTTTGTAATAGGTCACATATCAACTGAGAGACGTTAATTAATTAAGACATATAATTAATTAATTAAAATTAACATTTTAATAAAAATATTATATATAGATTATATATTATTGTATATACAGAGGTAGATACATTGACTGTAAAAATGGTTGTAAGTAACAAACTAAGGTTATAATTTGGTTGGAGTTTACCGTACGGTAATTAAAGTAATTAATACGGGAGTAGGGGGTAGTCGGTTCGAGTCTGAGTAACCCCATCATATCGCTTATTTGAAACACAAATATTTGCCCCTGATGAAACTTTTCCACCGTCTCGGGGCTTTATTAATATTTTATTATTTTGTCTTGTACCTCCATTTCAGAAATTTCCAACTTCCCTTGTTACAAACTCTCGCTTCTAAAGCGATTATACCTATTTTAAATTAAAATACTGTGTAAACTTCAAACGCGCTGTCGAAAAGGTTTCTGGGAATCAGAATTAAAGAATAGCCTGTGAATAACGCATATAAAATAGATGGGTTGTAATATATTTCACTATTAACAACACTTTATGTATTTATCTACCAGCCTTTTGAAGTCCACTGGTCATAGGCCTCTCTTGTTTGGTTCTACTCCGACCACAGCCCCAGTTCCTTTGAATCCAACGACTCCCTGCTAAATAATTCTACAAAAATAAAACAGATATATATTTAATATATAAGTGTATAATTCAATAAGTAAATATGTAAGTTTATAAGTATTTTGGTTTATATTTACATTAATATCAGGCACCAAAAACAGTTTTGAAAATAACCTTTTCTTTTTGAACAACTCACTCTATTATATATGATGCTGAAATATATTTACATAATTAATTATATATTGAGAATTTAATCGTTGAGCAAAATTTCCATCAATAAAACATAAAATGAGCCACCCACTTATCGAATTTCTTATATTGCCGAAATCACGAAAAATTTATATCTCCTAATGTTAACTTTCTTCTAAATGTATAGATATTTTATATAGAAACGACAACTGAATATTTTATACAAAAATATGATAAAATTATGCCTGATTCTAATTATTCCTTTTTGATTAAGTTTATTTCCCTAAATATTTTCCAGTTTTTGATTAATCTATATGATTATAAATATGTTTTTAACCCTAGGATAACCCTTAGGTTTTTCAACTCTTAAATTCGCATTTAACAAAATTCTAATTGTAAATTTCAACTAGCTTCAAAAAATCTGTATTAATCTATTCATGCTATTTCACTTTGAAGTACTTTTTCACTGCTTTTTTTTTGTAACTCTTTCTTTCTTTGTTTCTATTATGTATTCTGTGTGTTCGTGTAGAGAAAACAAATTTGTGTTCACAAGAACAAGTTTGTTTAGCCTAAAATGAAGGAGTACAAATTAAAATTATTCTCAATATAAACCTATTACAAGTTCGTTGTGCAAAGTATTACGTACTAGTCGATTCTGTGAAGCTTAAAGTTTTTGTGAATTTTATACAACTTTAGATTAAACGAAGGTTTACCGGAACATAAGAAAGTTTGGTTGTTAATTAATTACAAATTTTTGAGGATATTAATGAAGAAATTGTTCTAAAATTTATTTTAAAATCTTTATTGGACGGTTCTTGTCTAGCATCGATAATTGATTTAATTAATCCCTTCTAAAATAATAATTAACAATTAAATTTTAAACAGACATGTTTATTTAACTAAAAATAATAACATGTGCTTTCCTTCGGGATTCATATTTCTTGTTTTACGTTCACTGTTGCCCATTTTGTCTTTTTAGGTTTCGGTTGTTTTGCTATAGATTTTTGTTAGGTCTATGAATGATTGGAGAGGAAGGGCGGTAACGTCACCTATCGTTTGACACAGATGCTCACCGGACATGGCTGTTTCGCTGAGTATCTGTGTCGGATGGGGCGTGAGGCGACAACACAATGTCATCACTGTGAAGGGGACCGGGATGACGCACAACACACGCTCGAGAAATGTCCTGCATGGGCGTCCGAGCGGCGCGTTCTGTTGGAACGGATCGGAAGCGATCTTTCTCCACCAACCATAGTCAGAGTTATGCTGGCGGAAACAGCTGCACGGTAGGCTGTGGTCTCCTTCTGCGAAACCGTTATGGTAAAGAAGGAGACTGCCGAGCGGGATCGGGAGAGGGCCGATCCCGCTCGGAGGCGGCAACGGCGGGACGGACGATATCCCCGTCCCGAATCATTTCATGTATAGTCCCAAGAGTGGGGACCCGGGACCACAGGCCCCGAGAAGTCACTTTCAACGCAGGGGAGATACCGGTGCGTTCATATGAGATCCCGGTGCCTCCCCATATGCGTCGGGTAGCCAAGGCGGTTTTAGTAGATACGAATCCCACATAACCCGGTTATTAAAAAAAAAAAGGTCTATGAATGATAAATACCTATTGACAATTTACTTATTTCAAGAAATACTTAGATTTATCTCTATCTAAAAGTATTCCAGATTAACCTATATATAAAATTTATAAATATTCCAAGTACCTCTTTAATTTACCCAGTAGTTTCTAAATGACACCTTAGAAAACAGAGAGCTAGACAATAATTCAAATTTGTTTTGGATTCCAAGGTAAAAAAATTAAAAGTAACAATTAAAACAGTTGTCGTTTCGGCATAGGTGGGTATATTTTTATGTAGGTAAATAGACGAGTAACGAGCATACGAGCAACCTAATGCTAAGTGGTCACCGTCGGTCATAGACATTAGTAACACCAAAGGCATCACTGATGCCTTGTCGACCAAGAAAGGGAGAAAAAAAACACTGGGTCTCAAGCCCTCAGCCTCAGCCGAAAACGAGGAAATATTTTTATATAACATAAAAATGTATCTCGACTAAAGGCATACATTTTTAGTAAAGTAAATTTTTCAATCACATTATTATTTTTGATATTATTCACAACATATGGGATTAATCTAAGTAAGCAGAAAATAAATAAATAACAGTTGCATGAAGATTACCAACATAGGGCTTGGCATTGCTTGATTGCGCTAAGGAAATATGATTGTTGTTAAATGAAATTAAACTTCTTATATGTTTACAATAAGGTCGAAAATAATTAATAGTATTAAATCTGGTGTCGTTTCATCTTACTACAATATATATCAGCTCTACGGTCATGGTATTAAGAACTAAAATCGATTAAATTTGTATCAATACTACACACATCTTTTGTGATATTTGTAAAAGTTTTACGCAGTTCTCAAGGACCCTTGATGTTGCTAGGATATGACATGCGAAGACTTCAAGTGATCAAGACTTGGTCTTTCGAATGCATAGCTCTGTTATTGTACTCGAGATTTGGTATTGACACTTATATTATGCGACGTATTCTATTTTGCTGATGGGTTATTTTTTGTTTGCACTTACATCATATTTTCAAAACTATCATACTTTTATTATATTAACAGCTTTATATGTCATTTTTACAACTGAGCCCCTCACTAAATAATATTATACGCGAATGGCCTGAATAACTCATTAGTAATGTATTACATGACACGTGACTTTGGAGTTCACGTTGGTCTCAGGTCAAGTGGTTGAAAAATAATTTTCTTTCTGAAATTGTATTCCTACATTTTTTAGCTTTTCCAAATACATACACTTTATAGAATACATAACATAGGCTATCTGAAATCTGAATATTCTGCCAGATCACGATGAACAGAAGAGAGGCGAAAAAAAGCGAAGGGAAGAGAAGAACAAATTCCATTCATTTTCCACTTATCAAATATTCATAAACTTCGATCGTAAAACTAACTTAAAAAAAGTAATTATGAATCTTAATATTTTTTTATAATAATTCATTGTAAATATTTACTTGCAAAATTTTACTTGTATTTTGTATTCTCACCTCATAAAATACCGGATCGTTCTGATATCGCCCATACCGCTGTAATCCTGATATAAATCATGTGTCGCGAATTTATGAGCCCACCGAGATCACACATCTAAATATATTCATGGCATATTTTATGAATGTTATATTTAAAAATTAACGGATTTTCCTTTGGCCGTATCTGGAATAACTTAGTAATTATTGCCTAATGCATAATTTTTTCTTTACTTTTCATGAACGTAAGAAAGTCTATAACTTTCCTGTTAAACCTTGATTTTACGAAACTATAATTATCAGTATAAATTACAACGAAACTAATCTAAATTTAATGTAATAATTTGATTGAATAAACGCCGTCATTAAGTAAAAAAACTGAACAAAAGAATTCTGAACACAGATAACCTATTGTCCCGCCAACACGTGGCGGTGTTGTCATATCACTAAACATTTTTTCTATTTAATATTCTCGATTCTTACTACGGCGACATGTTATTATTATTCTATGCTCCATTCACTTTTCTTTGTGGACAAAGAGCCATCGGAATTACGAAATGAAAGGAAACATAGAAAAGGAACAGAGGATGCCAGAAGAAAAATGCTACGCGCATTCAAAGCGTATTTCGGATGTAAAACAAACTGACATCGAATGTAAATACCATTGTTGTAAGTTCTCATCCTACAAATACCATCTAAAATGGAAATTTAATAAGGTTTTTGATGAATAGGCTGACAAATACTTCGTTTAAATGTTTCATGGTATACTAAATTAATAGTTTGTAATAGTTTTCGATTAACAAAAGTACCTACAAAAGCAAGACACCGTGCCCGTTCGGATCTACAAGTCGAATTCACTATGGGCTGGCTGCAGTGTCGCTGTACTAAAAGGCATGCAGTCTAACTAATATGAAATGCTGCAGTCCACAAATTTTCGACCTATAGCGGACATACCATAGACAGTATCGGGACGACCCCATAGCCCAGTTGGTAGTGACCCTGCCTGCCGAGTGAGTTGCCGGGTTTGATTCCCGGCTGAGGCAGACTTTTATGTGACAGATAAATGTTTGTTCTCGGGTCATGGGTGTTTATGATGTCATATATGTGTATGTCCACGCTAGCCGCAATACAGGGAATCCTAGTGCTGGGGTGTGAGTTTGTAAACATTAAAAGAAGTATCGACCACAACTAGTGTTAATTAGATGTTAACTACAGATCTATAAAAATGTTAATAGTTTAAAGACACTATTTTTAGCTGTCTATTGATAGGAACAATTGATAATAATTCAATTGTACTCTCAAAAGTTTACCTTGGTATACCCGCGCCAAATAATGATAGTACAAAGCAGCACCTGAAAAATCCTAATTGAATTAGGAGATTTTGAAATTGTAGACTCTTAAATGTTAATTTGATAATAGATCTTAGACTTATACCATAAAAAAGGTAATTGCACAGTAGAACCCTGAGCAAAGAATTCTTTTACATCTATGCTAATCCAACTTTTGTTTCCTTGTAAGATTTTGTGGAGTCAAAACGCATCACTTGCCGTATTGGTATTGTACAAAAGTATGTCCAATTGTGGTTTTTAAAAAAGAATCGAATATTTAACTCCTTTTATTTAACTATATGCATGCAACGACCGTGTGTATGTCCGTTTATTCACGGTGACACAAACATGTCACGGTCCTGTGACCGACAAAGTAACGGATGCGTTTTCTATAATTATATTAAAAAAATCTTGCCCCTTTTGTTCCTAGAAATAAGACTTATATTTCAATGGATTATATTATAGTGACGGCAAAATTTGTTTTGTTGTATTGAAAACGGATCTCGAGTTTTAGTTACGTAAGGTGCCCTGCGCGTGAGTGGAAACCGCTGCCGTTGTTCCACGAACGCATATGTTAATATTGTCTACGTAAATAAAAATGGTGGATCGGAATACTAATTGCTGATGAGCATTTAAAAATTGGAACAAAAAATTGAGCTCTATGATAAAATGCGAAACGATCTCATGAGAGTCTAGTTGTTGCAACTAGAAAACACTCTATTTCTAGTCTGATGATCTTCAAATTGCTGGACAGATTTTTTTAATCATAGCTTAAAATATTTTAAGTATATTAATGCACCATTCAATGAACAAAAAATAAATAAAAATCTGGTCATCCGCTTGGAACTTACGTTATCACATACAAATAGGTATAATAGATAAGCAAACAGGTGCCTCTGTGTACCGAACGACGGCTCCGAGTTTCAGCTGCAAACGAAGGTATTATTATATCCATTTTCTTGTGTATTTCTATGTAGAAAATGCTACACCGAGTTTAGTCATCATGAAATTTATTTATAGTAAGCTAAAACGTAAACGTTTATTTAAAACCATTTTACTGGGTAATACTTGTTTTGACTAAAAAGTATTTTTACCTGCAACATATATGAGATGGTCGTGTTAAGTATTTATATTTCAATTTGCTGAAAAACCGGAATGAGTCAGCCTGTACTTAAATATGGAACAAGGTGAGAGCTATGAGGCGGATGTGGGATTATGAAAATTATTCAAGCTAATTTTACATCACTTCGAGAACTAATTTATGTACTGCTTATAATATTTTTACTGACGACTGAAGCGCTCATATCCGGGGGGTTGAGTGAATCATATGTGTTAGCTGTAAAAAAAAAAACCAGAGGGCACAATAGGCTGCCAGTTTCAATTGCTTAGTTACAGAGCATTCGTTAAGTATGCGCAGAGGTTGCGACATAAAGATTTTCGATACTTGGATCGACCATTAATGCCTTCATCAATTCACAATGAAGCAGTGAATAAATTTAATATGTTTCCTCAATTACATGGCTTTTCATGGTTTTTAACGGACCTCATAAATGGAAGCGGTCCTATTTTCGAGTATATGTGATTTTTTTTATTATATTATTGTGTTAAACTGAGATTTTTAAAACCAGTCACATTTGATATCGGCAACATAATGAAACGCCTTCTTCTAGGCATTACTGGCAATACAAAACATAAAGTCCACGTTGGTACAAATACACATCAGTAACACATTACCCATTTCACGGATGGTCATTCAAGACCCGTGTTTACTAGCTTAAATATCTTAGTAGCTGCGGTACAGGAAGGCTGGAAGCTTTGAATGCACTCGTAAATAGCGTGACGCAAACACAAGTGCGCCAGAATAGTTCCTTGCGTTCCCGAAATGATGCCAAAACTTACCGTGTTCAAATAGTTTTTAGGAGTTTGTATTGAGAACGATAAATCCGCTATGCTTCAGTGGACATGTTTAGCATTTGACTGCTTAATTTTCATAGACAGCAATTTCGTTAACCAAAGGACGTTAATGGTTAAAAATTATGAAACTCCGATGGCAGAGGCCTTCTCCTCAGCGGCTTCAATTTCCGGCCTGGGTAGTTATTTACGTGACAGATTAATTTTGAAGATGTGATATCTCATTTGTGTAAATCCAAAAATCTATGACATTCGTGTTCGTTTATTCGTGCTGTAGATTCTACAACATGGTCGCGCCGAGACCGTGGAGTTGGGGAAAAATTCTGAATAGGTGATACTTGACAGACACCAATCAGATAAGCCCGTCAACTTTACATTTAGTTCGTTTTACGTCTTTTGGTACCATACCATACCATATCTTTGATGCCACATTCGGTCAAATGTATCATATCCGTGATGATATAAGCTAAAAAATAAATTATAATCAAATGTTAGTTTAATTAATTGAAATCTGGTTGCCTTCAAATTAATAATTTTTAGGTTGGCAACTGAATGTTCTACGGATTCGCACCGACACAGCGTACAGTACCATGAAGATCATGGTTTTTTAATTAAGAAGAAGTGTTATGGAATATTGCTAATAAACATAGAAATCAAACAAATCGTACGTTTAAACACTCACTACCTGTTTCATCATTACTGTTTTTGTGAAAGAACCTGTGCTTCGAATACGTAAGACTTTCGGAACAATCAAAGTATGTAGTCTATTAGTCACGCCCAAATAATATCGATTTGTAAATATTACACAATGCAGTACGAGCATTGAAGAATAATTGATCAAGTTAAACGTTGGAGAAAGAGTAGTATACATCGATAAATACAATCAAACAAGTATTGAGGAAAAATACGTATATATCTACTGCGTCAACAGATTTAAAAAATGACAGATATTTAAAAAAACCGGATTCAATTTGAAGAAGGTGAACTTTTTGGTTTCGTCTCCTAGGTTTTAATCATAAGGTTGGTATATTTTCTTCAAATCGAAGTGTAACTAAACGGGAAGTATACCCTAACAAACAAAAAGGAGTTTTTAAATCGGTCATTAAATGACGCAGTTCTGAGGTAATAAACATAAAAAAATTACAAAAGATTTGAGAACCTCCAACTTTTTTGAAGTCGCTTAAAAATTGTTTTAAATAGAAGTGATATTCGCACAAATGAGTTTTTATAGTTAATAACAGGCATAGAAATTTGGAGATTCGTGTTATTTTACAAACTTAGTTTTACTTAATGACATAAATTTTATTCATTTATATTTTGAGCTCATAACAAGTTAGTTGTATAGAATATTCGTTACATTTATACTATTTTTATTGGTGTCGATATATTTCATTGATAAATTTTTTATTTGAAAAAATTTGTGGTACCTATTCGTCAACAGGCGTTCGACAGTACGAAAGCGTTTGACTTCAATATCTGTAAATCAAAGAACAAATTTTTATCCCATATCAATAAGAAGCTTCAAATCGAACTGAAGTATTAATTGAAAAATAACTTACATCATACATTATCGTATAAAAGTGAATCTCATAATACACCACACACGTCTTCTACAAGAATTTGTAAAAAAACTTTAATAGAAATCTGTTTACTATAATATTTATTATACAATCATATATTGCGAGACTAATTACATAAGTGTATAAAAAATTACAATTACACATATTTCTATACTCGGTTTCTACCTGTAATATTTCCGGTACCAATAAAACTTCTTGCCAATTTGACACGCCCAAATCAAAATACATTGTCGATATTTGAAAGGCAACGACAGGCTACAACCTAACAAAATATGGACAGTTGAAAATGCATCAGTTCACACAGTTAATCATGTTTATATTATAATAAAATCCACACCTGATACCTTTAACTGAAGAATACTATTCGCTCGTGTTATTAATTTATGAAGAATGTGAAATGAATAAAACCTACACCCACTAAATATTTACATACCTAAAAGTTCTTCATATTCCGTAACATATTTTGCAGTCTAATCGGTGCTTGGAGATTAATATCATTGATCAACTAAAAAAGGTAACTAAGAATGATAAGAAAATAGTAATCTTGTAGAACCAAAATACGTGCATAAATGAGAATCAGCATACGCATCGGATTGACTGAATTTTACCTGTAAATTCTTTCACAGTACATGTTTGGGTATGTTGTTTTAATTTCATTACGCTTTAGGCGTTCATGCTGGTTCATTATATAGTTATTCAGCAAAACATCAGAAAAACATCCGGAAATGCCACAGGATCTTGCGATTCGCCACGCCCAAATCAAAATATATCATCGGGTTGCAAAAAGCGACTTAAGAATTTTATTACAGTAAGAAAAAAAATCGCATCATTCGCACAATCAATCAAGCGCTGATCCAATAAACCTCAACGATGCGCTTATGAATGGGATTGGATCTGATCCATTGTCGGACGGCCGGCGGCGAGGTTGGCGACTGACGATCGTTTGTTGCACAATGTACGGTGAGCGGAAGTAAACGGAACGGTGTCTCCGCTCAATGGAGCCGATACGTTTAGGGACTACAGAGGTCGCCATGCAAAATGTACCGTCTGCAATATCAATTACACTTTATGTGAATTATTATTATAATTTTAATGATCGAATAAAAATTAGTTAGATAATAATTGATGCATCTGTCAATAATAGAACTCTTGAACTACTTCCACGATTGAGGTCTTTAAGGTTCTTTTTTTTGGGTTGGAAATTGTTGACGGTTATTTTTGACAGTCAGAGGTATTTCAATAGGTACGGGTCAGGATACTGTAGCCTGTTTCTTTAAATCGAAGGATTATTGTGCAATTACGTAAAAGTACGAATTATTTAAAAAAAGATTGTAACAGATTGTAAGATCCTAATTATCAACGTCCACTGATTTTCACTGTGATCGCTCGTTTGTTAAATTGTATTATTTAAAGAGTACAAGAGAAACAAAAGTTAATAAAGAATTATTACTTTGCTAGATCTAACACAATTAGTTCAATGTAACGTTGACTCTGACGAAGCCTAGTACCCTCACCTATCTCTTTATCGTGCGAATTCATCAGTAGATTTTTTTTTGTAAACGACAATGTACCCCCATTACTTGCAAGTTTACAAAGATTTTAAAATCTTTAACATTAATAGCGATCACTAAATTCGACGGCTGTGAGCACACTTTTCAATTTGCTAATGTCGTGTTCCACCACTCATTAGTCTTACTACTTGCCGGTAGTTTATAAGGTGTGTGTGAATGTAACTAGAATCAAATGTCGCAGCGAGTAAAATAGTGACTGACCGGCGATAACGCTCGGGTAACAAATAAAAATAAAACCATAAAACACGATATTTCAAATGATGGGAATTTGTCTAGTCCTAATTTAGATTAGCCTGACTTATGCCAATCATTGCCATAACGTAATATAATCGCTTTTCTTTAAATTTAAAAGCAAACTATCATTTTTATCAAGAAACACTATGTTGGAATGGAATCTTAACAAAATAAAAACGACTCACTCGATTGCAAACGTCTCTGCGAAACTATCATTGCACACGCTCCTGCTTCCAGTAGACGAACCAGCTTGACTTATGCGGCGGTCGGACGATATCATCCTTTTGTCACAACTTGCCATAATTGAAGCACTTAACAGGTGTTGCTGGTCCAGATGATCTTTCTCTCTTCTGTTCTTCTTCAAACATGTTATCGCTTGCAGGGCCTGTGTCAGCTTGTCTCATGAAATCTCACTCATGTGGGTCGTGTTGGTTACATCCCACATCTAATGATGATGGTTTGAAGCGGGTGACTCGTCATCAGAGCGGTCGGCCATAGTGGAGATCCAAAATAATATTCGCAACACTTAACGCAATCATTCGTTTAATCGATGGCACAAACAGATTTTAAATCGACTCAAGGATTAATTAGATTAATCAAGATTAGAAACGTAATGAGTTCGATGACACGTAGTGTTAGTCCACACAACCGTTCACAGATTGTGTCGATCGCAACACTAAGGAACGTCACCCTACCGAGTCCGACGAGGTAATGAGCCCAAGTAGTTTTTGTTTTTTGGCCAGAGAATTGGAAATGGTCTACCCTCCGGAGATGCGCGGGAGGGGGATGGTGAATGTTCATGCATACCAGCGCAGCCGACTGCGCTGGTTATGTGGGACTCCTGATAAACCTAGGGGCCTACCCACTATACATCACTCGAGGTTGGTTTTGGCCATACGGACTCTAAACCTTCATCTGATGCGACCTCCCTTAGGGAAGAGAGACGCTAGCAGTGCTCCCTAGGAAGCATCCGCACGTGAAGTAGACACTGAAGGTGCCCTCTGAATGGGGCTTGTAACAACATCGTCTATACGATGAGTACTATCTGAATTGATTGAAGTTTCGGGCTTATGGAGGGCTGCCAAAAGGCACTCCAGGTCAGATGAGAACTGATTGGGGGTATCTGTGAGGACGTTCCCCGGCCTCCTGACATTGTAACAGGATGGGGAAGGGGTGGTATAGTCCGCTGCTTCCTTTATCAAGGGATTAAAGTGCTTCTTTGAGGACTCGAAAAACGTCTCTGAGAAGCGCTTGGTAAGCTGTTGGATAGTCGGGAGTTCTAAATCCCTGTGCAGTTCAGCGTTCCTAATGCACCACTGGGCATAAGTTGCTCTCCTACAGAAGAGGTTCTGGACTGTTTGGATCATGGGCATGACGCTGAGATTCGCATGCGTGAAGACAGGCGCTACGTACGTCATGACCGGTCAGATGCATACCTTGTAAAGCGTTCGCTTACTCCTAAGGGACAACTCACTGTGCCTCCGTAGCATACTGCTAAGTCGGCACATATAAAAACGGGTTGTGTTTATCACTCTTTGTACGTGAGGTAGGAAAGTGAGCCTAGAATCAAGCGTCACTCCCAAATATTTGGTCGTGGGCTTATATCCCTTATAAGGACTCCTAATAATTTGACTTGGGTGATCACCTTAGTCACGTCTGACTTTTTGATGAAAGCAGATTGCGGAGCTCTTCTCCGGGTTGTCCTCGATGCGCCATTTGGTAAGCCAATCTCCTAATTCGTTAACCGAGTGTTGGAGTCTAGTGAGCGCCGCTTTCAACATATGACTCTGATAATAAAGAGCTGTGTCGTCGCCGAAGAGTGAGGGCTGCACTCCGTTAGTCGGGATGGGTATATCATTGGTGTACAATATGTACAATAATAGCGAGAGCACTGAACCCTGGAGGACCCCCGCCCTGAGCGGGCGTGGGGAGGAGAGGACGCCCTCGTATTTAAAACAAAAGGTACGATCCTGAAGATAGGAAGCCACCATGCGTACAATATGATCTGAAAGACTTAGATAGTAGAGTTTATAAAGGAATCCTCCATGCTAGACTTTATCAAAAGCCTTGGCCACGTCGAAGAAGACTCCTACTGTCTTTTTACGTTTTGGATAAAAACCGCTTAGTAAGTACTCTACTATGCGGTGGACTTGTTCGGGGCACGAGTGTTTTTCTCCGAAACCGAATTGGTGTGGTATAATCAGTGGGGTGTCCGCCCAGGTAGTGGGAATCAGTCGGCTTTATAGGGTTTAACGTGTGATGTCACGAAATGCAATAACAAGCCGTTCGGCTGTCATACCACCAAACTGACAAACGTCACCACTGTCATCGACCACACTCAAGTAGCCAGAAGCTGCTTGACATTTGACAATAGATGTCGCCATAATTTTTCTTTTTTTTTTATGTTAATAGTCGACAAACGAGCAGACGAGCCCCCTGATGGTAAGTGGTCACCGTCGCCCATGGTAATCAGCAAGACCGAAGGTATCACTGATGCGTTGTCGGCCAGGAAATGAAAAGAAGGTTAGAAAGAAAGTACTGGCTCTCAAGGCCCCAGCCGGAACACGACGAGTCTTTTGGCGGCTGACTCAAGCAGGAGGGTGGTAGCTAGCCAGGCAGGCTTCACGGAAAGATAATAATACCAGTAATAGTATTAATGACTTAATAATAATACTGATAATATAATCCTTACGTGAAGCCCTACCACCAAACAGGCTGGCTTCTGTCGCCTCTTACGGCACCCTGTTCTGCCAGCATGTGATTGGGGGGAGTATTCTAAGTCGCCCCAATACGGCCATAAGGTTGATGCTGCGACATATATATTTTTATAACAAAAAATATTTTGTTTTCATCTTATTGCTTCTAATGTTCGTTTTCATCTTGCTTGATTTTTCTTCTCACCATAGAATTTAAATCACGCTGAACATGATTATCTATATTATTTTATCTAAATAATTTTATGTTTGTATTTCTATAGTTTTACAATATTCATACCACTATAAGAATATTTATTTAATGAAGATTATTTTAAATTTGATGTAAATTTTACAACACACCTATTGCAAGTTGTTTTTGTGACCTTACCTTTTCTAATGTCTACAAAGTATAACTGTTTAAAAACGCTCAGAGAAAAATATTTTACAACAATACAACGCCCCTCATTCAACTAGACTCGCATTGTTGGAATCCTTGTAGAAAAAAATCGCGCCCACCGTTGCCAACCTATAAAATTAAACATTCCATAAAAGGTCGAAGTAATAATGAAATATGTATTACACGGGTATAATGTTGTTAGCTGCCGTTTAGATGTGAATGGGGCCTTTTGATGCTGCGTTTGACTCGCTCCTTTTGTTGGGAATTGTGCGTGAAATCGGTCGAGAATCATGATTGATTTACTGAAGGTCTAGGAAGATATTGTCCATTCACTAAGCGATTGATGGTTTTACTAATTACAGGGGTGAGTTTTATAAGTCGATTATAGTGAAAAAGGTTTTAGGGAGGCGCATATATTTGAAAGACAATGATATCACCGAGGCTTAAAATTAATTATGACTTAAATAATGTTGACATATGTTGACAGAGTGTTGGAAATGAAGTATAATGTTAAGATATCGGTGATTACAGCCGTTAGTTTAGTGAGTTCATTGACGTTAGTTAGTTGACTATGATACTGTTATACTAAAACTCATAAATGGTTAGTTACTAAACAAAAACAAGAAATCGATTAACATGTACAGGAGAAAATTGTATGCACCGTTTTGTCATCAATAAATTCGCTTTATTAAAACGAACAATTACAAATAAAACCTTTATTGATTAATTATGCTGGTATATATGTCCGTCATTAATTAGTAGAATTAATTAATTGATACACGTTACTTATGTAAATATCGCCGCTATAATTTGTAGGATTGTAATATTAGACACAAGACCGTCCGTAGAAATCTTTGCTTTCTAAAACCCGAATTGGGTTTACGCAATCGGGATCTCTCGAAAATCATTTAAAATTAATCTTTATGTCTGGCGTATTAAGGGTTAACATCTGATACTCTTGAATATCCAGTACAGTCTCAAGGCACTTTCGTTGGATTGCTGAGAAGTAAAGCCGGTTTACACTAATTAGTGTTAATCAAATAATGTCCTCTTTGACTTCATAACAAGCCGTTTCCGTCTCGTAATGGAAAATGTGGGTGTGATTTCCCATACATATATTCACAATTTGGAATACGTTGGAAGAAAAAATCTCGATTTGACGAGCCTAGCCTGATGGCACATTATAACAACTTAAGAGTAGTCCATTGGTTTTCATAGACGAAAAGTCGACACAGTCTTCATATTGCGTCATTTTAGCAGGGTTATTTCATTATTCTCTAGTATTGTATTTCAATGTTCACAAATACTTTTAGTTATGAAGAAACATCACCGTCACGCCCCGTGTTATTGACATCTCTGTTAATCGATAATATGAAAAAAATTCATAAGATGTGATAATAGTACTTACTGTCTTAAAGCATGCTAATACTAAGCAATGGCTGTTTAGTGGTGTATTTGTATGTCAATATAAGAATAGCAACAGACAGGCCATCTAATGATATGTGGTCACCACCACCCATGGACATCCGTAAAACCATAACCATAACCAAAGAAGAAATCGGGAAACCTGCTTATTACTGGGTATCCGTCGCTGCAAATGAGACAAAAATATTTTGCAGTTTCATATAGCTATCAATCTCTTTGGTAGCTAGCCAGACGTGTACAAAAATCATGTGGGAGCACCCTTGCGATTTAATTGGGTGGTACAATGCCCAACGACCTCCAATGGAAAGGAGCGGTTTCCATTACCTCGACTGGTGGCCATCGTTACCATCCATACTGTCCCACTGCTGAATACGAGCCCATAGTCAGTCACGCTGTCCCAGTGAGGATTAATAGAATTCACACACCTCTGAGAAGATTGTGGAGAAGACTCAGGTATATAGATTTCCTTAAGATGTCTTCTTTCACAACAATCTAAGCATTACATCCAGCACATTGTTTTGTTCATCTTTTAATAGAATTCTATTTTTGTAGCGAGCCATTTCCATGATGCGGAAGCTGCGCCATACCGCCTGTGCTGAAAATTACCGAAACATTTCCCTTCGTGACTAATTTCAAGAAGTTCGTTAGCGTCTTCACTAAATATTAAGATAGCTGTGTCTTATGCAATGCAAACATGATTTGATACACTGTTTCATAGTTTAATATTACGTATGATGTACATATGTGTATTCAACAGATATAAGAAGCTCTGTTTAAACTCGATTTCATGGCAACCTCCTCTGCTCAATGTGTACGACTGCTGACTAATGCATGAGGCCATCGATCTAGATTCCCCCTGTTGAAAGTCTATGTGCTCTGTACCCATTTTAATCTGGAGAGTACTCGTGTAGTCTTTTTACTCCCTGGCTTTTTAACTTCTTTCTAAAATCAACAGCAAAAAGGTTTCAACAGCCAAATTTCAGATGTACATGGACGACGTAGACAACCTTCCATCACATCTTATGCTTTGTAGACGTTTTTATTATTATACTTATGGTGCGTAAAGAGTGAAATCCAGTCTAGTGCTCATAGAGAGAGTGCTCCATTATATGGTTAATATTTTAACTTACAACAACAACAATAATAATAAAACTCTAAACTGTACACCAATATAAGTTTTACATAAGATTCTAGAAATAGTGGTACAACAGGCGGCCTAATCGCTTACTTAATTAAGTTAGTGGTTGATTATAATTGGCCGTATTGGTGCGGCCTACAATACTCGCTCAAATTCCATGCTGGCAGAACAGGGTGTCGTAAAAGGCGACAGAAGCTAGCCAGCCGCTTCGCGTAAGAATTATTTTATCAAAATTATTTTTAAGTTATTACTGGTATTATGACCTTTGAATGAAGCTTGCCGGGCTAACTATAATCCTCCTGCGTAAGTCAACCGTCAAACGACTCGTCGTGTTCCGACTGGGGGCTTGATATTCAGTACTTTATTTCTTACTTTCTTCTCATTTTCCGACCGAAAACTTATCAGTGATACCTTTGGTTTTGCTGATGTCTATGGGTGACGGTGACCACTCACCATCAGGTGGCTCGTCTGGTCGTTTGTTGGCTATTTACATTAAAAAAAAATTACGATAGGTGGAGTATAGTACAGTGTAGTATAATGCTAAAGCGCACGCAAGGAGCCTATCACTAGTCTTGTAATCGGGCAATAACACCGACGCATGCAAGCAATTTCAGTCACAGTACGAATTAAAAGTGATAAGGCAAACGAGGAAATGCAGAAGGATTGTTAGCAACGTAAGGATGGATGGGTATTTGAAGTGCGCTATGACGTCCGATGATGGAAAGGGGATGGGAGAATTAGATCATACAATTTTTGTGCACACTGCACACCATACGCTTTTTATCTAGCTATTACCATACAGAGAATACATTACTGTAACGATATTTTATATTAATATGGATAAAGCTTAACTTTCGTTCTTACTGAAACTATTTAATTTACGTCACAATGAAATTATGTGACTGACACGATACTTATATAGTTGAATGATTAGACCAATGACAACATAATTGGGGTTATTAAAAACTTTAGGCATTTTACAAATTCTACAAACACAGGAAATCACAAGGCTCAAAGTGTGACGCTAATTTATGAGCGATAGACTTAAAGATGAGCGTTACGTTGAAATCTTGACGAGATAGAAAGAGGTTGTGCCGACAGTACAGCGTGTTTACAAAAAACAACAAAGGGAAATAAACCTAAAAATGAAAGGAAAAGACAAAAGAAAGGGAAGAACAAAAAATAGTCCATAGTCAACTGCTTAAACACATTCTAAAGATGTAACAAAAATGTATTGATACGTTTCGTTCTGATTCGTGATAGTTTTAGTGCGTCCCAGGTATATTCTCCTATACTATATATACATGTATATATATATTATAATTATTATGTTTATTCTTGACTTTGTAAATCTTTCTTAAATAAAATAATAATAAAAAATTCTTTCTTACTTTCTTCTCATTTCCTGGCCGACAGCGCATCAGTGATACCTATCTTTGGTTTTTCTGATGTCCATGGACGACCGGGACCACCTAACATCAGGTGGTAACGTGAATCGTCAATTAAGCATAAATATTCAAGTTTTTGATCATGCTGTATAATGTCAAGATAAATCAAGACGCCGTTATCGTCAGACAACTGTGCGGATGACGAGTGACGAGTCCGTGGAATATTCCCAGTAATTAACAATAGGTTAGTTCGCAAACGGCATGTTACACGTTGGATGCAAGTTTTGATGTTTCTGCATTTTTATTTCACAGTTAATCAAGGCTCATTGGTAGGGTAAATAGAAATAGAAATATTACTATATGAAATAAATATTTTATGGCTTCTGCTTTCATAGGGTTTTTATTGATACAAAAATAGCTAACAGGCTCAAATGTTTTAACACTGAAACATTGAAAGTCGTTGGACACTCAACATTTTGACCTCTTCGGGGGACAGACAACTTGGTACGAGGGTAATTATTTATATTATATATATTATTATTTATTATATATTTTATTATTTATATATTCCTATCTGTGAAGACAAATCCGTCTTCTGCATTAAACTTCAAAACGATCCCCATTTTAAATGGAAAAATAAAATTACATTATTCGCAAAAAAATTGGCAACCCAATTAACAGGATCGCTTGTGTCAGGACCTTCCACAGAAAAAGCATACGTGACGAATAAAGAAGATAACCTCCCCCTGTTTGATAGTAATAAAAAATTGTTTCCTATTTCCACTTACAACAATATTCAATATTTACCCGTATTGGAGCGGCTTAGAATACTCCCCTCAATCCCATGCTGGCAGAACAGGATGTCGTAAGAGGCGACAGAAGCCAGCTTGCTTGGTGGTAGGGCTTTGCGTATGGATTGTATCATCAATATTATTATTAAATAATTAATATTATTACTGATATTATTATCTTCCCGTGAATTCTGCCTGGCCAGCTACCACCCTCCTGCTTGAGTCAGCCGCTAAACGACTCATTGTGTTCCAACTGGGAGCTTGAGAGCCAGTACTTGCTTTCTAACCTTCTCATTTCCTGGGCGACAACGCATCAGTGATGATACCTTTGGTCTTGCTGATGTCCATGGGTGACGGTGACCACTTACCATCAGGTGGCTCGTCTACTCGTTTGTCGGCTATTAACATAAAAAATATCGACAATTACAAAAATACATCATACCAGACAACGATGTATGTATGTGAAAATATTTGCAAGTTATATTAATACTTGTCTTACGCGTATCTTTTGATTCAACAGTAGTCGAACTATAGTAAATAAGTACGTTGCAATCATGAACCACTTATTCTAATCAAATATTAAATATTTGCCTCAATAAACGTTCAACAGTCAATGTTTACAAGTAAAATAATATCTAAGTCTCGACAAATTAATTTTGTACATTGCCCGAATATACTGATAAATACCGTCAATACATTAAATGTGATACATATTTAAGTACATTTCAAATGGGATAATAGTCTTAACAATCGATTTTCAGTACAAAACGCCCCAAGAATACTGCGAAACAATTTATCATGGAGATTAAGCCAACCTCTTGATGCTGTACGCTGCTAAATTACGCCTGTGTCAGTGTCACGTGACCCATCTCTTTGTATGCCGCTTGCTTTTTTACCACTCAGATTAAACCCGGCGGTACTTGTCATGTGGTAAAATTCTTTACCCGCCTGACTAATTACCTGCCTATCCTCCTCGTAAAAACGTGTCGAACGTGAACTTGAAACGTGAATGTTGATCTGGGACGCCTCAGTGATGCACCACTTACCATCAGGTTGTTTATCTGTACTATTGTCGGTTATTGACATAAAAAGCAATATTTTAAACTTTAGATATCCTGGTCCCGAATATTTTATAATGCCATTCTCTACAAAATAATGTACTTGACGATAATTAATACTTACAAATTTCAGTTCTTGTTACTAGATTTAGATTTAAGGAACTCCGGAATCACACATTATACTATTTTGTTTCACTACTTTATTTCACTTCCTATTGAATTGAACCTGCTTTAAAATTGAAATCGAAAATGTTCAATCTGAATAATATAGGTTTAATTAAATTTTAGTTCGTTGTTTCCATCGTCAAATTATGACATCTCTTCTGTAAGAAGCAGTCTTGGTAGAAGAGCGGCAGGGAATTTCGAAGGAGAATATCATCTAATTACATTTACAAAGAATACTTATTACTAATTATGGTTGTATTTTCAACTCCTGTCCGAGCTGTTGTGTCTTTAGAATACACATTCATCATTCAAATTACATATTTTTATCACAAATTATAGAAACTTAGGATGCTATTCCACTCCACTAGACTTATATATACTAGTATTTGATGCTATAAATTGCGTCAAATGTATACAAATACTAATTATCGCGTGTGACCAGCAAACGTTCCAATTTGATTAAAGCGTTAATAGAATTTGTACGTCTAATTCTTAAGGCAAATTATAATAATGTGGATACTAGCGGCTTCTACCCATTGGCAACTCCGTGCTGCTTCAGTACGAATTGGTAACTTCTTCATAAATATTTAGTTAACGAAGTCCCGAAAGGTTGTCAGAAGAAAAAGAAGATAAGTCAGAAATATTTTTATTTAATACCTACCCTATGGACACTTCAATGGTCCACTACCATGACCTATTTACGATCATAAATCTAATTCCTAAGAGCGCGCCTAATTTTGCTTAACATGATCGATGGACTGGGAAATAAGAGTGCATCTGGCAGTCGCGTTTATCGTACGAGGTAAATTAAACCTCGTACAATAACTAGACGTAAGTTACTTACTGTAGATGCATCTGCACTACCTAATAATAAAACTGTAACGGTGTCAAATCTGTACATGGAATATTTTTGGGAATGAATAATTATTGGGCATATTTTTAACTTATTTTAAGGATCTTAACTTGGGATACTTTCCATCTCGGGATATGCTCCCGCGAAATTTTTCGAAGCAAAACGAGAACAGATTATTAGTTTGTAATAAAACCAATAGATTATGTAGGCATATGTTATAAGTAATAAAAGTGTTACTAACACGTCTATAGCTTAAACGATCAACCTACTTCTCAATACTTTAATGTGGCATGGCCTTAAATCAACGTAAAATTCCACACTTTGTACGATGTGGGCCGGTACCGCGGTGCAACTCGGTCTTCGTGTATAATTCATTAACACTTCTCAGCGTGATCCTCGGCACGCAGCAACCGGACTCGGATTAAAGGGTTGACCTTTCTTATTTATGACCGATAAAATCTATAGAAAAAACCCTACGCTGGATTACAAAGTAGTTATAAATTCACGCATATTTTCTATTGGAGTATCTACGCAGAAATCGTCGTCCGCCAAACGCTGTTTCAAGTTAGTGGAACTCAGTTATAATAATCATAAACAATAAGTCAAAAGAATCACGTAGACGGCGTTCCTCTTCAGTTGTAACTTTATGCACTCTTGTCGTAGAGAAACTTGCATAATATTTAGTAAACGATTTAGCCCGCACCACAACCTTTATACAAAGTGACTATCTTAGCCACCCATCCTCAAAAAACTAGTATTTCTGAAGTTTAAAGTAGGTTTGATAGATACACGGCGACTTAGCTGAGACTTTTATTTAAATAATATCTCTTTATACGTACGTACATAACTCATCTCCTTCCTTTCAATTCTATCCGCGTTTTTGTATACAAATCAAGCGAAGATATTTTTAAGAACTGAAAATTACATAATCGTATAAATTACTAAAAAGACAGAACGACATCATATCCAAAGAAATTTATTTCCATATTGTAATTTTCCACATCATTTGTCCCTGAGTCGTGCAAGATGGCGGCTACGGTGCTAACGTTTCTGGCAAACATAATTATTGCAAGTCGCACGTCCACACTCTGTTTGATTTGGCTTATGAGACAACTGTAGCTTATGGCCGTTGCAAAATGGCATAAAAATAATATACACTATTTGGTTATATTTGCTCACCACATTCCTTTAAAAAACAACAATATCTTACTTCTATTTACCTCATAATTTTCATTGATTTACTCTTTTTGCCCCCATTGTTTACTACATAAAATTAAATACACAAGAAATTTGAATACTAGCGGTCACCCATCCAACTACCGACCGCAGCCGGAGTTCCTCAAGTCCTTCAATTTCTAACTATCTAACTATGAAGCGTTTTAGCAGGTACATATAGTGCGAATTTCAAATTAGGCTGGTTCGATATGAATATTTTGTTTTTGACCACTTAACACCAAAATAACTGAATTCTCCGTGAAAAGAATTTTGAAGAGAAATAAAGCATATAGACTGCGATCCTATCCACTAAAAGCGAGGCGAGAATAAATATATTCTATAAACGAATAAATGATAATAACAGCGATGTAAATTTGAATCTTCAAAATTACAGCTACAAAGACGGGGTGATATGTCACGAACGTGATTTAAATATTCATACAATGTTAAACTATTCAGAGAGGTTTTATCCCAAACATTGTCCTATAAACAACAATAAGAGATTATCGATATAAAACCATGTTAAAATGAGTCAGTCGATTCTAACAATAATATTAATTAATTAAAATATTAAATAATGCACTATAATACTTGACAAACAAGTGACAAACAACAACAAACAACAAACAGTGACGTGGAAAATCTATTCCAGTCATTCACATACCATATAAAAATGTCAATGAAAGCGCCTCGTCTATATTGGAACGTTGTTCAAGATGAAGTAATGACTATTCAGCATATGTCGGATCGTTCGATGGTGAAAAGGGAATGAGGGAATTAGGTCATGCAATTCCTGAGTACATTTACCAAAATGTATCTTAAAGAATCCTGGAAGACATATTGATTGCAATTGAAAAATCTCTATACATAGATAGACTCTGCCATTAAAAATTATTAAACTAATTTTATATTCAAATACTGTAGTTTTCATCTGATGTCTTGATCGGATGATGATTTCTATTCTTCTTCTTCTTCTTCTGTAATAAACAAATCAATAATAATAATAGTAATAATATTTGTTTATTCCAACAATATCTTTACGTTATAATTTTGTAATTGTAACCTACATATTTTGTAATGTTAGTTTATACATGTATGCACATAGTCTTATTATCGTGTCTGACAGAATAACTAAAAATAATTATTTTCATCAATATCATACAGTCCAACAACATCAATTACATGAGGCTCGCTAAACAAATATGTATTTGACGTGAAGTGATATATCTATCGTTGTAGACTAGAATTGAAAACACAAACATTGACCGGACTTGCGTTTTAAGGTAAAATGGCGCGTTTGCTTTGCTAGATGGGAAATCATTTTTTATTGATATCGACTAGGTGTTAAGTGCCAACTTAAACAAGGCTACAATTCTAATTGAATAGGTCACAGACAAATTTTTAAGGACTGATTTTAGTTTTGTTACGTGTGTTGTGGATGTGAAATGACTGTTCGTACAGTATCTTAAACATCTAAAGGACTTTTTTCTATTATGTAATTAACTTTATATATTATACCTATAAATATATACACACATATACACATAGTTTATTTTGAAGTTTCCCGTTGTTTTCTTAGTTTATTATCATTTATTTTATGTATTGTCTTTTTTTTAAATCTATAACTGGTAACTAGGAAACTAGGGACTCTCAGTTCGCGCATAACAGCTCAGGGAGAAGGGTGCGGCTAAAAACAGTGCTGATTCTGCGTCGGCTACTACTGAGCCGCCCCTTTTTGCCTTTATATCTGTAGTTATAAGTAATTTGTTTTTATTGTCTGAGTACGTTGTTTTTCTTAAACTCTAAGTTAATTTTAATCGGACAGGATTTTGATAGATAAATATGCCTTGCAGGGCATATTAAGGCGTAAGGTCGTTAAACCTTGTTGAAAACTTAGAGTATTACTTGGTGCTTGATGCTTGTGAGAAGTTAACCTCATAATATATGGCTCATAAATCCTCGCACAACTAAAGAGGGAGAGGCCATAGCGCACCACGCTGACCAAATTCAGATTGACAGTCTTCAGCACCTTCAGGCACGATTGAAACATTGCACAGAACTTCCAGATATGCAGGTGTCATTACGTAATTTTCACCGAAAAAAGTGGTAATCTCTAAGACACATATAGCGCCGTATATAAGATTCTAACATGGGCCCACTTTCCAAAATCGAAGATCGATTTTACCACTAGCTTGGTGTTTAAAGCTGATGGGTTTATTTTAACTACTTCGAAGATATCAAATATATAACTATCGTTGCATCTCAAAATACCGAATATTAACTTTTAGTACTTTCCAATTTACGAATTCATTCATTTCATGAATTCCCCAAAAGCTATAAAGCAACAAAACAAACAAACGCACACGTATTCCCATACGTATGTATGTACATAGGCCGACAGATTATCAGTTTCAGCGACAAATTACACAAGTGGTAGCGTTGTTACGGGCCGAAAGCGCTTCAAATATAAATATTATGTTTATATATTGATAGAGTTGAGCGTTCGTCAAACAGTGCCGTGTACGGTGCCAATATTAACTCTAGTTATCAGGCCTGAACCTGACTCCCAAGGTCACTGTCAGGGGTAACGGCACACATTTGTCGAACAAATATTGAAAATGTTTTTCGAAAAGTCGCCACCTGTGGAGCTGGCTTATTTCACAAATATTGCGTAATTGGTGTCGTTCGATTACAGGTCGCTGTCTCTATCTAGGTTAAGAATGCTCGAAGTAGTCAAGTTTATGCACTGGAATAATGATCGTAGAAGTCCTCGTGTACCGTGTATAATTTTATAAATTTAAGTTGCAATGCCGATTATGCAGCTGGATTACCTACGAGTTGCTGGAGTGTGTTGTCCATCCATAATTTTATTCAAGTTCACGCTAGACATACATAGATATCCCGTAAGTAGAAAAACTCCGACGTATACTGTGCCTTCTAAATTTATAGCTTCTCCATTGTTTTCTTCAGATCCTCAGAATTCATTATTGTTTGTTTGTTAATTTTTAAATATTCAAAATTATTACAATGGGCGGACTTAATATCATGCAGCTTTTTCTTCCAGACAACCCTGATTGATGTAAAAAATCTGTGTAGAAAATTAATCTGAAAAAGATCTGATTGATGTAAAAAAAATGATCTCAACCCATTATATACCCACTGTAGAGTTCTCCTCTCCTAATCGTTATACAGGCTAAAAAGGTGCTTTACGGCGATGCTATAACATGAATTGGAGATGGAGATGGAGAGAGAAAGAGATCTTTGGGTTAACCGAATTTGGAAGTTCTTCCAATCAAAGACACCTGTCATCGTTTAATAATTGGTAACCAACGATAGCAATCGCAACTGATGGTATAGCATGTCCTCATCTTAATAGTACTCAAAATTTTGCAGTTTGTGATCTCCCCCATCAAACGAACTGGGGTGCTTAGCTCAATCGATCAGAGCTTCAATTTTTTCCTCCTTAAGAGCATATGCCACTGGATAACCAGAATTTATCTGACCAGCTTATGAAGCTTATAAAATGTAATTGACAGTATGTTGTAGTTGACGTAGCTGCTCAGACATGAAACCTATTAAATGCTAGCGTTCCTCAAAGGTCTATGCTATCTCCCACACTGTTCATTATACATATCAATGACACGTTATAGCAAACCAGTGACATCCATTGCTGTGCAGACGACAGTACGAGAGATGCGTTTTACACAGGTGCCGCAATTGTTTCTCAGTTCCAAGTGGAGGATAACATGTTCAACTTTGTGTCTGAAGTCGAGAACTCTCTGAAACAGGCCTCAGAATGGGGCCAAATAAATCTAGTCGAATATAACACAATGAAGACACAAGTTTGCGCGTTTACCACAAAAAAAAAAGCTCCAGTCAGTCAGAAAGTCAGTTCCAAGGGATATCGCTCATTGTTAGTAAAAGTATCGGGATTCTAGGAATTAAATTTCGAATGATGCGCAGTACCAGCATCATCTGGAAGTTGAAACTAAGCTTTTAAAAAGCTTGGCGTCTTGCACACAGCGAAATGGTAAACTTAACATAAAGGGTGTAGAAATAGCTTTGTTCCCTAATTCTGCCGGTGTGTATGCCCAATAAAATTAGGTGAGACCGAAATTTGATTTAAGGACGTCATAAGGGACTGTATGCACAGAGGTAAGTGATTGGTTTGTCATAGATTGTGTTTCGACTAAGCGTACTGATCAAAGGAGCGCGCTGCTTGACCAACATTTGCACACTTTGATGTATTAAGGTTCCTCGGATTAGACCCCTTTGCTGTGTGGTAGTGAAATTGCTGACTCAATGTAAGTACCAAAATTTAAGACAACATAGTATGCACGTAGAGCACAAGTAGATACAGAATATATAGCGTAGTAATGCTTTAAATTCCCACAAGTACTTATCTATTGTAGTGAATTTTCAGTATAATACGTGAACACGTGGATTCATGCCAACTGATTCCAAAGTACGGCATATATACTTATATAATTTATAAAGTAATTTTAATTTTGGAGGTTAACTTTAGGGTAAATAATAACTTAATAAAAAACTTGTGTCACGCATACGGTACTCTTTCTCATGGAACTTAAATTCGGTATTATACATACTTAATTTTTTGAAGTTCATGTTTTATGTTGTTTTTTATTGACGTGAAAGAAATATATGTCCGCAAATAAATACATTTCTTTATATTAATTAACACCATCATCCATGTTCATCTCTAACAACAGGAGCGTTAAAAGCGCGTGACGGTCCCGTTGTTGAGAATAAAATTAATGTATCGCCTTGTTAAAACTTCTGTAGCATTCTGCTAAATGGATTAAAACATGTTACTTTTGGTTTGAGATATAAGTAGCAAACGGCATTAATCCTTAGGCCCATACTCCAGCCCCGTCGGGTTTAAACTGAGTGATGAAGAGCCGTTTGAATACACTCACACAATTAAGAACATACGACAAAAATCAAACAACTAGCAGGGTAAATTGGCTAAAACTTAAAGATGGATAAACGCTTTTACATCCTGATTGTTGACACTAAGGATTACACTAAAGATTACCGAAATGCAATGTATTTTCTGACTCGAAAAGAATACATTTAACGTTTTTCAATAAACTCCTTGGAAAAATTCTAGACGATTCTTACCAACTTTTATGTCTTGAATTTAGTTCTTGTTCAGTATTAAGGTCTGCAATATATCGTAAAAACATTAATTATTATTTGACCCGGGTAAACATATGAAATATGAATAACTACACAGCACAGCCACATAGTAATTTTGCTGACGTATTTCTGTTCTTCCAGCGAGCTCCACTATTTGTTCGCTGTATTTGATCACGTGCATGTAATGATACTGTTTACCGTTACGGTCCAAATTAATTTTGTCTTCTAAATTCTTTATGTAGAAAAAGTTGGAGAAAGCGGAAACCACGAACGCTGAAAGCGGGAAACCTTTTTTATTATTACATTCTATTACTGATGTGAAAGCCGTTATTATGGTTGATAATCTAGAAGATTTTTTATTAGCACGAAGCTGTTTAAAAGCAGGAAAAGCATACAGTAAACAACAAATTTATATCGTTTTACTAAAATATACCCTTATTCAACAAACGATATATTCTTCGTGTACCAACATCCTATAATTCCTACTCAGATTCACCTAACCTGTGCCACATAATTTACCGATTACGCCCGTTCTCGCACAAACTGCTTTAATTCGCTTTAATTCTGTCGACATAACGATCGACACATTTGTGTGTTTAATATATCAAGGCAAACTCCTTGGATTACTTCGGCGGTGTTACCAAATATTTTCTGTGCAAGCGCGTTGTGTACACCGTGTACACATTGTGTTTGTGTGTCGTTCTGTGTGTCGAGCATATATTTAGCCGGGCCCAATACGAATTGGCCTCTAGCAAAGAAATCTCACCTACATTTAGTAACCCCTAGTTAAAAGGGCTTTAATAATGTTTATGAGGATCGATGTTCCAAATATCTGTACTGTTTTTATCTACCTTCGGATTTAATATTTATTTATTGAGGAACGATGTTGTTGTATCATTTTACTGTGTTAATGAAAACTGAATCTTATACGCATGGATACAATTGTAAATATACTTTTATTTGTCTCCATTTTACTATCAACGTTCTCTCCGCGTAATTTGTTTTTATGTGAACTTATATTTATTTTATATTAAAATTAAAAATATAAATGAATACCTTCACAAAAGTATACATGTTTGATTCATCTCTTTTTGTAAGCCAAGGAAGGATAATGGGTTGTGGAACAAAAGGAAAACACAAATAAATTATTAAATTACGCACACAGCATAATCCCAAGGTCTTCGTAGTTCAGTACATTGTAAAGACCTCTATAAAACAGGTCTCAGAATAAACTCTTGCGCAGTAGAGACCGCAAACATGGCGGCGATAAGGCGGCCATTTTGAACGTATCGAGGTTACGACGCCACGCTCGAAATTTCAATTACGAATTCTGGTTGACGCCTTCGTATGAAAAGTATTTATGGGTGGGCAATAAAATTGTAATTAAAACAGCCACCTGAAATACCTATCATATTATATCATACCATATCCATATCAATATATATCGACTTTAACATGCCTGTACAGCTTATTAATGTAAATTATGACATTGTTGTTGACTTTACCATATCAATGACTATTACATACTCGTACAATAAAAAAATATAAATATTTTTTTGTACATGAGAGATACGAAGATCAACTATTAAGTATTTTATAACTTGAATGGTAAATAAGATGATAGACGAAGATGCGGATTCAGAATTGTGATTTTGAGGATTATTGCATTGTATTCTTCATTTTGTAATCTACCAGACAATTCAACTAAAAAAAAAAAACTTATTTTTTCTGTGCACTCGAATAATTTACTTTGGTAGAGAATTTGTTTCTATGCTTAATTCTTGTTATTTACAGGGTAATTGCACTTTGATTTACTATTTGAAGCGAACAAGCTTTGCTTAAAATTTACAAACTACAAACACGCGCGATGATGCATAAATTGCTTGTAAGTAATATATTTGTTTCACAATTCTTTCAATATCTGACTAATTACTTACATAGTTTTTCTTTCAAAATACCTAAAAACATGTAATGATTCACCGTGCACTCGTCATCCAGGGCGCATGATTTCGCAACGCACACACAACAATTAATATTCAACAAGATAAAACTGTTATCTCTACTAGAAAAACAGGCTAATCCAGCCGTTGAGTGAGACGAAGAACAAATTTGCTGTATCAACAATCAACCGGCACCTAACATTGGTACGTATGCGTAAAGGTACATCCATACCTGACCAGTCTATGATCCGGGGGGGTCACTTGGTATCACGGAACGCATATTAATAGGAATGAAAAATAATTTGTAAGAAAAGCATGTTATTGTTACAACTATGCTGCCCAGGTGGTATATTTAAAATAATCAAAACAGGGTCTCTAAACAATATATGTATGTAATATTAGGAAAAACGAAGTTCGTAACCATCAAAAAGTATGAAGATGACAGTAAGTAGTTTTCGAATTTTGTCATTTCTAACAGAATTTTACATTGTATAAAGGGTTTGGTAGGCCTGTCCCAGAAAATTTAATATTAGCATACATTAAGGATTTATCAGTAAAAGAGGTGAAACCTAAATACGTTCAGCTATATCACAGATTACTTTACTAGAAGTTGCATATGAGAAAAAATTAAATCTGTAATATTTTTCTCCATAAATTACGTTGCATGTTTCTATGGCAGGTGTGACCGCACCCTAACGGACAGTCACCCGCCGCTTACACTGCAAATATTTCAACAAAGATACAGGGGCGCTCAACTCTAACTTTAACTACCCCAGTGTACATAGGACTTTATGAGAGAAAGCGAAGAACTGCTAATATGTGTTTTAGTTGCAATGATATGACTAATAAGTTAGCTATGGATGAGATAAACGTAAGGAAGTTCATGGTTTTAAAGCGTTCCAGAATTACAGCTTTGAGTATTTGGTATTGTAATGTGACGTAATTACCTTTTTTGATAACCACGGAATGACAGATTTATTTTTCATCTAAATTTTGAATGTCTTTGTAGCCGCCAAACGTAAAATAATCCGTCAGCTAGACCTCCGGTGGAATGGCGTATCTCTTTATTAAGGTTTAGTGATTGATGTATAAATTTAGTTAGGTCTGTATAAATTTAAGTTATTAATAATTGAAATTATGTAAAAGTTATGATTGCTTAGTGTTGGTTTGTTAATCCTGGCGGTTTCAGTTAAGAACCAAATTACTCCTGCCCTGAGGAGGATTACAGATACGTAAATCATTGTCACCTGTTTTATTTACAAATAAATAAAATCATTAAACAATTTATTGGTATTGTACGAAGAAGAAAAATAGCTAGCTTTTATTTCACTATAACAACAGTGTTATTTTTTATTGTATCTCTTAGTGGGGTAATATTATTTAGCCGTATTGGGGCGGCTTAGAATATTACCCCCAATCCCATGCTGGCAGAACAGGGTGTCGTAAGAGGCGACAGAAGCCAACCTGTTTGGTGGTAGGGCTTCGCGTATAAATTATATTATCAGTATTATTATTAAGTCATGAACATTATTACTGGTATTATTATCTTTCTTCTCATTTCCTGGCCAACAACGCATCAATGATACCTTTGGTCTTGCTGATGTCCATGGGCGACGGTGACCACTTACCATCAAGTGGCTCGTCTGCTCCTTTGTCGGCTATTAACATAAAAAAATATATATAGGTGATATGAATTTATGGTATTCTCTACTTACTTACTTTCATGTTTCTTAACAAAAATTATTTGGTAGAAATGGCTATCAAGAAGGGAGATTTGTTTTTGCTTTAATCCTAAACTTAAGTAGTAACGGATATAAAAAAAATATATTTTAAATATCTTGTACAAATATTGGATGTTACGACAGGATCATGTATTTACAAACTTCAAGTTGAAATTGATTACCTCATTTTCCTCTTAGTATTTCGCAGTGACGATAATATAGTAAACAACTACTTCGAAGCTGTTAATTGATATTAGGTCGTAGTAGATTACCAAAATTAACTCGGTTGATTTGACTCGGAAAGTCCTATAGCTGGGTACTGTATGGGTAAATATTTACCACAATACAAGAGTAAAATAAAGGTTGCTTTTAATCTATTAGCAAAATTCCCATCATAAGGCACGGATCTTGTCTCGTATTTGCTTCATATTATCTGGAGCTACTTAAGTTTGGATTGGTCTCAAACCAGCGAATCAGAAAGTTTAAAGACGCCTGAATGCGTTCGACAAAGCTTAATTAATGCTAAAGATAATAACCGAAATCAGCAGTTTAAAATACCTTCCAAAGGAACATTATTCGCCAATAACAGTGCTGCTTTCGACTTCCGACTTTGTCCGACCAATATCCTGCCCACACTTAACTTGATCTGTTACGATTGACGCGAGCCGTCGGACTGGATGTATTTTGCACCGTATGTGGCACTAATAGCACTTAACATCAAACATTTGTAATAATACAATAAAATAACTCAGATGAGTTTTTCATAAAGAATTTTTTTTTTCTTTTTTTAGTTGGTCTTCCAACTCTTTCGTCTTTTCTTCCTCCTTTTTGAACCACTTTCACTTTCCCAAGTCATCTAAATCCAGCGGATACCGGCTGTTATTTCCGGTTACTAGTCTACTTCGTCAAAAGACGTCTTGTATTCTTTTTGCTAAGGCGTAGTTGTCATTCGAGGACATTTTTAAAAGTCATCGGTTAGCTCAAGACCAACCCATTTCCACTGTCAGTCAGCGGATTCAGTTAACTTTATTGGTAACCCTTGTACGTTTTCGGTTTTCATAAATGCCGATTCCATCACATAAAAGAAAGCTATAGCACTTTTAGCTGAACACGCTAGAACTTTGAGCTTAGGTAAAAGACTAATGGTAAAGTCTCCAATTCGTATGTCATCTCTGGCCATACACGCTGGCCGTAACACTTTCAACTTCAGGCGCAGAAGTATTTTGGATTTGCATATATAACAGACAAGATTATGAAAAGTCGCAATATTTTAATAACATTATACCAACAAATAAACGATCACACTCACGCCCCTGCCCTAAAAAAGGGCTATCCTGTTGTGCGATGCCATGACATGACACAAATGAGACATCTAACAACCAAGATCTAAGAGCAAACATTATCTGTCACATATCTGGTTTGGTAATCAAACCGACTAAAGACTGAGCTTAGTTGTTAATAAAATCTACGTTCATTATTATTTAAGCCTTGACTAATGAAGAATAAATACACATTCCGTACCCTAACAAAAATCTGAATGTCCGGGCATACATTGCAAAAGGAAGAACTGGGTCTAATCGCGTGAACGTGGTCCCCAAATATTAGTGTTTGGCAAAGAAATGGAGCCGAGCGTTGCGGGCGGGATGTTTGTCCGTTTGTACTCCGTAGTCCGTTTGGACTCGGTCCAATCAATGGCCTTTTAACTGTGACGATTGCGTCGTTTTGTTCCTTGTTCTTTATTCAAATAGCTCTTTTGCAGTTTTATTATAGAGCTAGTCCAATACTATTGAATCTTTCGCTTCGTGAGCAGTGTAGCTTATGAACGGCACAGCTTACTAGAAGTAAACTGTAGTAACGCATCTGTGACCGGATTTATATAAGCTTTATCAAATACGATAGAATATGTGATACGTGCTTTGCTCCTTATAAATTAATAAAAATGTAACAGGCAATAAATGGAAGAATGATGATGATGAAGAAACATGATAATGCCATCGGAAGTGATGATTTAGTTCTAAATACACATTAATTTATTAAAAGTATATTATCTGTTTCCACCCTTGACTTAAATACAAGTTTATTATCCTCGGACTGCATCTTAGTGTTATTTTTACTCAATAATTATTTAACTTATTAGAAAGATGGAGGACAGAGTGTTCATACAGTCGGACAACTAGTAAATAATCATAAACGGAAAAATGAGCTTAGTTACAATTTTGGCTTACCCATAGCATAATGTTAACTTCTCCAGTCGAAGGCTTATAACAGACATTAAGAATTAAATTAAAATCTTATGCACGAAAACAATTCCACATAAATCGGGTTAGAAAGAAACATACTTAACATAGTATTCTACGTATCAAATCGATTCAGGTCTTTATGTAATTTAAAACAAAACTAAACGACGTATAAATTCATCGTAGCTTACCAAACACCATGTGACATTACCAAGTCTTGTCCTGTACGTAGGTATGTCCTAAATTACACACACACGAGCCCGTGATCATGACGTACGAGTATGCATGTGCTCGTATGTCTTCTCATATACATACCTAGCGAGATTAAGTTAGGATACATAAGATTAACTTAATGGCGGAAGGATTCTTTACCTACATGAACTCTTTTCAACCTGTTTCGGTCGCAATGTAGAATAACCAGTTAATAAGTAAGTTCTCTGATTTTTTGTTGGTCGGTAACGCCTCGATGATGTCTGCAGTGTTACATAAGCCCACAGACCTATATGATTACTTATTAATTATTGTCCGCTCTGTTTATTTGTTGGCTATCAACTAACTGAGCCCTTGAATCCACGTCAAAGCAGTTAAAACGGATTAGGTATGTACATATGTTGGTATGTAAAAATCACAGATAGGGAAAGATGTAATGCGTTTGACGGCATGTTAAAAATCGTTTAAGCGCTACCTGAGCGGCGGCCAATTGAATTATTAATGCAGCCTCCACAAACGGCGGGAGTACATATTTACTTGTCGCGTAAATAGATGCGCACACAGCCAACACGCGTATTTTGCACAGTATTCGGTCAAACGGCAGAGAAAATTACTATAGTAAATCACTGTTTATATTCTTAGTCTAAGCTTTTTCTATTCTGACAAGTGGCTGAAAAGGTTAAGTTTTGCGTATTAGATTGTCACAGGCTTTAGAGCAATGTTAAACAATTGACCGTGAGATTACACTAACCTCACTAAAACTTAGTACAGCAGCGAACTGCAATACGCTCGAGGCTCTCCATGCTGAATCGGATATAAATTACCGAAATTCTTGTACCGTAAATTATTGTCAAAGTAGTTTTACCAACAGTTCTTCATTTACTTTAAATGTCGTAAAGGTAATTAATAGAATACCTCTCGTATACTCACTCTTGCTGATGTCCATGGGCGACGGTGACCACTTACCATGAGGTGGTTCGTCTGCTAGTTCGTCGGCTATTAACATTGAAAAAAAAACAGTAGGTTTCCAAAAACTGATAGATGAATGTCTACCTTGGCCAGAAATCGAACCGGGACCTTTTACTCGGTGGGTAAAATCACTATAAAATAGGTTAGAGGTTAATCATTGAAAAAATTACAAAACACAATTTTGTAACGAAAATCTATTAAATTCCAGTAACGATTATACATATAAATTTATTAGTAGATATCTAGTGGATCTTTTAAAATAAAATTATTTTACTGACATGTAAATTACACTTATATACTCGTACCTATATAGACTAGCCGCAAAGCGGTCGAAGGAAATTTTCGGAAGATGCAGTTACTTGGTAACTATGTCGATGCCGTCATGCAGCAGCACATCTGTTAGGTCATAAACATAAAAAACAAGGTGTTCTGTGATGGTCTGCTAATCCCAATTTAAACTTTCATTTGCCACACTTTTATATTTTCAAAATTAAATACATATCGATTTATATAACAAATTTCTATATACTACATTTGCGTTCTCATACACAATACGTACGTAAAAGGCCGTAGTTTTCCCGGTTGCGCGCGCTTCTTGTTTCGGTGTGTGTGAGGTTGTGTGTGTGAGGGTTGGCCTTTTACGACGGACGGGCCCCTTGCGAGGGAGGGGGGGTTAGGAACCGTGGAGTCGCTCTCTCCTACGTATTTGCCGACTTGTGCAATTAACAGCTCTTTATGAATATTCAACACGAGCCGAGACGCGAGTTTTTATATTAATTGACGTGTGAGTTGCACGAAATGTGTTATTTAGTTTAATTAGCAGCGTCAGTGTAATATGAAAAGTTCTCAAATTATCAACAAAGATTCAAGAACTTAAAAAAAGCTCATTTTCTTCTATAGATGTGGCCATAATATTTCATAATCTTAATAAAATAAGAGGTAAAAAATAATTGTACGTACAGTTTACTATGGATTAAGCAATATAAAAAAAAAAAATCGTTTATTGAATTTCGACAACCTTAAATCAATCTGGTCTTAAGAAATCCTTACCTTCTTGCTTTTGGCATAAAATTATAACCAACAAAAGCAGACTTAAAACTTATCTACGTATCAGATGTTATGTATATGCTATATGATACAAGTGATGTATATTCTAATCTCTAAACGAGTTGCATGGTCCAATACTGTATAGATATCTCGCGGAAAACCGTTAAAACGAGACGACATTGCGTTTAAAGAGACGGCAATAGCGGGGATGAGTCTTCCGAACTCCAGCTTTAAAGCGACATAAGAACCGGACAACTTTTACTAGAAAGACAACTCTGTTGTATAGTATTAAGGGTTAGATTTATTCGATAGGTTATGTACGTGGGTATTGTGCGTGTTGTATTAAGGCAGAAGAGTGCGGACAACAAATATTGATTCGGAGCGGGGCTTGGGGAGGAGGGGCATAATTTGGACTAATTCCTGCAATGTTTGCACAGGCTTGTCTGGCAGTACCGACGATCGACTTACCTTTCTTCTGCAACTTTTTAATGGAATCTAAGATTTTATATAACACTGGTCGTTAAGTTAACAAAATGTCCTCTTGGTATAATATGATATAAAGTATCTAACTGAGTAATGTTGATTTCTGTGATGTAAATTTGAAATAATAATAATAATAATGTTCATTTATTCACTCTCACTGGCCATTATAGTAAGTACTTTAATACCTTTAGCTTTTTTAATGCTTTAACAACTAAAGTGTGTGAGGAGCATAAATAAACTAAAAAAATTAAGAAAACCCTAAAAAAAGTCACCGACGAAAAGTCTGTGGAGTAGTTTCATTAATAAAAAAAAAATAACTAAAGTGTGTTTTACTAAATGCATTATCAATGTTAATATATAGGAGCCTGATGATTGGTTTCAGAAAAATCAATCTCAAGCAAGTCGCAAGCGCCCTCTAGCAGATATATTACTAAATGACATAATATTACTAAATAATACGCTGGTAGTCATCATTCTGGAGGAAGCGTTTTGTAAAATATTTTAACTGCTAGAATAGTTTACGCTGTAATTGAGTTATTTACTAATAGATTATATGAAATAAATTAACTAATGACAATAGAATAACTTTATTTTAAAAGGCTCCATTGTTATCGACTCTTTAATATTTTGTAATAAATGTATGTGAACAGAGACATTTGTATGGCTAAATAGACTGAATTAACGAAAACGGTAGCTGCGTAAAATGACGTGCGTGGGTTTATTTTTAAAATATCTAAATCATTACATGACTTTTAATTTTAATTTGAATATGTATGAATCGATACAAAGCATAGTGAATTCCATCAGAGTGTCAGTTCTCTTTCTCAGTCGTTGTCCGGCAAGTTACATTTAACCAATACCTAGCTTGATCTCTACAGTTTTAACAGTGTGGTTAGGTTGTTTAACTACTTGGCTAGTTACAAAGCAAGTTCTAAATATATTTAGTATCGAATTCTGAACAATAGTGTTATTATTATATTTTATTGTACTGTATCTAACATTAGATTAACTCCTCGTCATAATATGATTGATATTCCATTCCCATGATATTCGATTGTTTCTTATTTTTTTCAGTGCCGCTATTTACAGATATACTTTTACTTTATTTTACCCATTCTCGTCAAATCACACATCTACCTCAACATCCGTTTCGCTACATATTCATTCATCCATCCTGCTACTGGCCATGATTTCTTCAAATAGTTCTAAACCTTTCAGATGCGTACAGAATAACGGATAAAGTCATGTACACCGCAAAAATGTTCCCCAAACAGTATTTAACCGAAGATATCCATCCGTAACATGTTATTTATGTTTTGAGCAAAATCCGGCCACGCCCTAACTTTCCCCGCTGTCAGAGCCGTGATGTGTACACGAAGACATAAACCCAAGCGACGGTAGCACTTAGTGTATGCTCACGAATACTGAATACATAATTCATTTACCTACATACTCTTGAAGTTGTACTGTTGAAAAAACAAGGCCTTCTTCCTGAACTGAGTATTTGTTGCTTAAATCCAGTGGACAACTGTTTCAGTACGCATGTAATTCAGTTTTAAATTGTCTTCCTTAGACGTCTAGATCGAGACTAGGAATATGGACGTTACTCTAGCCGTGGTTGAATATGAATGGTTGACATAATCGGATCTTTTAGAAGTTTCTAATATTAATAATTGTAATTATCTTTTATAATTTGTTTGCTTGTTAATATTTTATTGAAAATTTAATATCATTACTAGTATTATTATCTTTCCGTGAAGCCCGCCTGGCTAGCTACCACCCTCCTGCTTGAATCGGCCGCCAAACGACTCGTCGTGTTCCGGCCGGGGGCTTGGGAGCCACTACCTTCTTTGTAACCTTCTCATTTCCTGGCCGATAACGCATCAGTGATACCTTTGGTCTTGCTGATATCCATGGGTGACGGTGACCACTTACCATCAGGCGGCTCGTCTGCTCGTTTGTCGGCTATTAACATAAAAAATGTACCTAATGAATTACAATGAACGGACTTTTTGTGTTGGGGCATTTTCTGCCAGTCAACCCTGAATTGAAATGAAATTGCAGTAGGTGTAACAATAACTCTTATATGTAATACTATATTTACATATACATATATTATATTTATATGTATACAGTACAAAAACGGTCGTATTATTTTATCCTGTACCCTGATATAAGAAACAAATATAAACTTTAAAATTATTTGAATATACCGAATCTTACCGAACATAACTATGTAGAGGCAAAGGCATAAACAGCGGGCATCCGTTACCTCGCTTATCTGGCTAAGTAAACTTCGATCGTTCCTATCTCAAAATATTTCCATGCGACAGACCCGAGATATTCTCGGAAAATGATAAGTAGGAGTCGAAACTGCACGCCAGGATCTGGTGAAGTTATTACATTTTTTTTCCTTGTATAGACCGAATCGAATTTACTTTGTGAAGTACAGTTTTCTGTTAATATGTTATCTCTGAAAGTTATTGCAACCGTCAGTACGAAGCTCGAATTATTTAACAGAGCAATGGCGCTCTTACAATAACAAGGTTGATTTTGTTTGTATAAATAACTACAGGATTAATTTTGTTTGCTTTGCAGTTATAATTTACGATGTACTTTCTCGAGTCATATTCACACTATAAAATGATGATAGCTATACCAGGATCTCATCATCTTACCTTAAGCGAAGAGTCCCTGAATGTATATATACAATTATACATGTATGTATTTAAAATACATTTTACAAATTTTCCATAAAAAACGTAGCTGCAATTGAATTTTAATTTATCGGGACCCTCCTTGACTCTATATTTTATGAAAACCTAAGGTTTACAGTAGAGTATAGCACCCGCACCATTTTAGAAATTCATTTTTCTACTTCTGTTAATTAAAAACATATTAATTTTTTCATCATAGCTGCACCTTAAATTTTTGGTTCCTATTCCGCAGGAATAAGTGTTTCCCGGGATGTAAAGTATTTTAGATTATATAATATGTTATTAATAAGTCAAGTATTATCCAAATATGCTAAGTGATTTTAGTGAGATACATGCTCAAACAGACAGACAAAAATTCCATAAAATGTATTTTAACCTCTACATCAACAACAAGGTGTCATTAAAATATCCAAAAGATATATCGTATAGGTACGGATTCAGCCCTGGTACAATTTTATTATTAGTATAGATTTAGACATTTAATTCAGTGTAACTTAGAAACGCTCACAGCCCGATGAGTTGTGTTGATTTTAAGTGTACGACGCAGTTAAGTAACTGCACGCGCAGTCAGTCGATGGACGGATGACCGCTAGTGGTAAAAAACTTAAGCGTCTTCATGCTTCGCAGGGACACGTCAACCTGACCCGATTATTATCGTCTCAATAATAACAATTAAAATAGTTTTAGTTGAATTTTAAACGTTACATTGTAAGAGCCTGATATGAGGTAGACAACTCTCTATTACAGGTAACCAGTGACCATGGAGCGATATACATTATAACTGTTTAATATAACGACCCCATGACCCAGTTGCTCGTAACCCTGCGTACCGAGCCTGGGGTTCCGGGTTCGATTCCCGGCCGCAGTAGACATTTATGTGACAGATAAATGTTTGTTCTCGGGTCATGAGTGTCTGTAATTTCATATTTGTGTACGTCCATGCCACCCAGAACACAAGCACTCCTAAGCGGGGGTGTAAGTGTGTAAACATTTATTTATTTATTCAATGTCAAAATGAGTTAATGGAATATCATTATTTTCCTTGCGTTTACGAGTCATGAGACAACTAAACGTAAATGTCTATTGCCCTCAACATGCACTGAGCGACATTATGACATTAACTTCCACAAAGTCACTTCTAGAGGACATCAGGTGACTTGAATGATAGTTGTCTGTTTGCTTCAAGATTAACTCGTGTGTGACGCGTATTGCTATTTTGATGTTAACGGAATTTGCTACCGGTTCTGGGGTTCCGTATATTCAATAAACGAAACATTTACAGGTTCACTCGCATATGCTTTTTTCCGTCTGTCTCGCAAAATTTTCGCCGAGTGGAAGAAGTAAGTATACATATATGAAGCTAGGTGACGTAGGGATGGACAAATATTATAAATAAACAAATTTCGTTTTTGTTGTATACGTACTTATTAGGTGATTCAATGCCAGACGTTAAGGTGAATAAACTATATCGATTTTGTAACTTCGTGCCTGGTTGTGCGTGAAAATGTATTTATTTGGTTATTGCCATATTATGATTAGGAAGAACGTACACTAATACATATAGCATAAAAAATGTACTAATATTATTTTTTGGCTTTTATCTACATTTTAAATTGTTTTCATTGTTAATATTCGTTAATTGATTTAGAAAAATATTCTGTGAGTGCAAAAATACGTGAAAAAAATTCCAAATGGAATATATATTTAAAAGTATCTACGTAAAATAATCATAAAATATTATTTTCTTTTAAATAATTCTTGATCCCATTAGTAATTGCGTTGCTTGACCTACAATTGGACCTTAACAATGGGCGCAGTTAAAGCCTTATGACATTCTCTGCCTAGTTGACAAAAGTAATCAAAATGAATAAATATAAATTCAAATGATAATATACACAAATGAATATCGTACATCCTCATTACTACTATATACTAGTACAACATTTTTGCTTAAGATTTATAAAAAAATCAAACAGAAATACATTTAATTGCTCTGTTTCATTTACGTAGACGTGATTTCTGCTCGAACAACATCTGACAATGCATCACAAATGAATACACGCCCGCAAACAGAATTCTCCTCAATAAATGTCAAATGTAAGAACTGGTGCATAAAATCACAAACGTTAGGCCTCAGGCGTGGTTCAGGGTTGTTAACGTTTGAATAGACTTAAGAAACATTTATAACCCAGAAAAATAAAAATGAAATTAACCAAAATATTTGTATTTTCAATTTAGGAGTTAGTTTTTAAAAATCAAAACATTAAAACAGGTAAAGGATGCTTTAAAAATTCATATGAAGAACAAGAAGCCTTTTATATCATACAGCATCAGGTATAATGAAGTTTAAATAACTCAATTTTTAAATAATTAAAAAAATTAAATGTAAACTTACAATCTTAGTTAATGGCCAATCCGAGCCTTAAATAGTGTAGAATATTTTATATTTTTAGAAGAATTAATGTCGGAGGCATAATAGCAGCACCTTCGACATTTTACCAGGATACACACCACACCAAAGTGACCTCGAGCAATACGATCAACTGACGTTCGGCAGCTCTAAATTGATTTAAATTAAATGCGAGTGACAACCCTTACAAGATCCAGCCCTTATGCCCAGCCCATTGCAACCCTCGCGGCCTTTGCAAGGGATCATCCACGATCTTCCGATATTAGCACCGCGGGCAATTCAGTCCTATAAATAAAAAATACTTATTAAACTCTAAGCTGTCTTTATAAATATATAATGGGTGTTTTGAGAAAATTTTATTCGTTCGCGGGCTTTTAGATCTGTGACAATAAGGAGGAAGTTATTTGACGGAGTATAACAATAGTATTACTTTATCAACCTGTAGGCAACCAGAAATTCTGCAATATACGAGTATATAAAATAAATCTAGTTAGTTCATAAAATAATATAAAATTGCAGTGTTTGACCATAACGCCATCTATGAGATTTTACTCTAACCAAGACCATCATCACGAAACATATATTATCATATTGTTTTTCAATTTTATTTTTATTTTTATTGTCCTAAAATTCTAATTTTGTTCGATATTAATAATATATATAATTTAATGAGCGAGCAATAAAATCGCTTACATTTCTTTTCTTTTACTAATAAAAACAATGTGCCTCGCGACACAGGTATATTACAATGTGTTAAATATATACATATTAAGTGTTATAGGATATCTGGAAGAGATTGTTACTTGTGCGTACAACCTCCAACTGTAGACATAAAATTTTTGTTTGGGATTACAATTGTAATGGCACTATTTTTGAAGTGCAATAAAGTATATTTTATCGCAACTATATTATATCACAAGTTACACGATCACTGACCAATGCGTCAACGATCATAAGATAAAGTTCTAGAATTTTTTAACTAATACTATGTACAGGTAAAAAGTCATAAAATAAACAATATCGGGTAATATAATAGATTTAAAAACAAACTTTTTTCAAGGTTCATTATATGTTACTCCTACTGGGCGGCTGATGATATTAGAACGAAAAAACTGTTGTTTCATTGTGAGAAACAAGATGTTTTGTTTTGCGTGTGTCAGTCATATTAATGACAATGTCTATCTTAAGTTAGATGGGTGACCCCTAGTTACGCTTCTACGCTTCGGATGCTAACTTAAGCTGTCTGTGACTTGTGTTGTCGTTGGAAAATCATTAAGCTATGTTAAAAGCAAAGAACTACCAACAAAATGAGCCGGCTCCTAAACCATTCCCCATAAAAGTAGCTCTCCGAGTTTCCTCAACAACTCCTCAAGGACGAAAGAACGCCCGCGCCTTGAATTGCGTCCATAATTGAATGGTAATTAATTGAAAACACCGTGACAAGTCTTAAAGATCACTAGCTACCGAGGAGAACTTGCGAATAACGAACCTTGCGAAGTATGGAAGTTCATTAAATTTTACTAGCGCTCCATTTTTCTACCAAAACTGTTGTATAAACATATCGTTAGCATTTCTACAAGATACAAACCGAAATCAATTAGCCTGTTTCTGCTGGATAAATTAACAACTTTGTAAAATCACAAAATGTTTTCCAGCAACTAATTTATTATTTAGTTCGAAAACAGCAAGCATTAGTGAATACAAAATGGCGGCGGCACGTGACGCGATGCGTTTTTAATTGCAATCATTCGTGTTTTATGTTGTTTGCACGGTCCGTGTGTTTGCCTAGCCTTATTTATGGCCGATGGGAACGGTCGGGAATTACACCTAGCCGTTACCGCGGTTTTTACTTGCAGCTAGCTCGGTCGAAGGCAATGAGCTTAAGCCATATTCAGTCGTACCAGATCGACATCACAACGATAATGCCGATGGATCTTTGTATAAAAACGTGTGATTTAGTGTTCACGTTAACTGTGTGAACAGTTTCGCGACATTGTAGCCATAACTTAAATAAGACCCACACGGCATTCGAAACCTCAAATCGACGTTTCAACCACCCTTACTGCAGGTTTACAGGTTTTCCTACGTAGTTGAAGAGGCCTTGAGCGCACTTCACCAAACTTCTCTCATGTGGATTGGTGAAGCCTAGTTGCCAGTCTAATTGTCAGAAGTTCTTGTGCCCGAAGGCTACCTTTTAAGTTAGATAGTAAAAACTTCAAACTACTATCGAACGATTATAATCAGAACCGACACAGTAGACGCGACGTGCCTGACAAGTATAAAAATATACAAGTATTTCACGCTAAAGGGCCTAAAATATATAAATCGTGAGTAACCTTCTGAATCTAATTGAAGTGGTTTTAACTGTTTTAAAGCTCATAAATCAGTTTTTACCCCAATAGGTAACCGAAAAAAAACTAGTGACCGCCTGACATTGCATGATGACAATGATAACCCAACATAAAGAAGAACGTATATTAAAAGCTCATATAATCACTATCGGTTTCACATAACAGCAATTACGAATTAACGCTTTATTTTCACATCGCATCATCCTACGATAGAATGACATTGAACCAGGTTCAATAACCGCTATCGATAGATATCGATAGAAGCTAGTAAAATCCAAACCGAGTTTATATATAAACTACAGAGGTATGTTGTGTAGAAGATATTCAATTATTTCCTGAAGTGACGACGAGCGCTCCCCCAGACGTGCATCGCCCCGATAAAACGTACCCGGCCTAAGTAAATAGCAGGACTGCACGCATCTGCCACTCTTACACCGAACGTGGCGTCAACTGATAACAATGTATGTAGTATAACGTTTTCTGAACACAAAAAAACTATACACGCATGTGAAATGAATATGATTAAGGATAAATTTGATTTAATAGTTTCAAACATTATTTTGGAGAATTTAGTGTTATTTGATACGTCTTTATGTCGCTCGCAAACTAATATTTGCCTGTAAACTAACACGACAAGCAAATTACAAATAATTATTAAAAATTAGAATTAATTTCATCTACTTTCCAACAATCCGTGAGACTCCCCTACCTAATGATTTCGAGGAGAAATACGCTTCAGTATATATATTTGTACGATACTTTTATTTCTGATTGAACTAGTCAGCCTCTGTACAATACAGATTAACCTCGACGTCATTAGTGCATATACTGGTAAGATTTTTTACCCTCCTTCTATAATGTACAATTAAATATTTTTAAAGATCACAATTACAGTGTTAGAAAACTAGTTAATATTAAGTTCATTCATCAGTTCAGTTTTGAGTAGCAACTGACTGATGTTGCGAATGTCCATGATCAACAATAACTGTTTAGTTTGCAACTGTTATATTAGAAAGAAGATGAAAAAGAAAAGAAGAAGCTAAACAGTTGAAACTTGAAATGTAGCTAGTAATTTTATCGTTAAAACAAGTTGCCGCTTCATCACAATAAACAATTATTTGATTGGTTTAAGCGAAAACATAGTTACAATACTATATAGTGCGGATGACTTTAAATAAAGACCGGATAGGCTTTTTATGAGTTACTTTGATTTACCATCCAAAACTACATTAGCCTAACTTAACCTCCCGATCAGGTTGGATTGGGTTTATGCATTTACTCATAACAAAATTCCGACTTTTAAACAGCCTAACTTTTCTTACAATTGGAACACCTCATTTGTATCAACGAATAAGGTAACACATTAGTGTTAGGAAATGATACACTTCACAAACGGTAAATTTTTTTCACAAGGGGAAGTGCAATGCAAGTAATAAGTACCATTCCAACATAGATAAAAATTAATTAATGTTTTGAAAATGTTACGACCGAATTGTAAAAATTAAAACGTTAATTTTATTAAATAGAAATATGTTTAGACGTGATTTTATTTAAAAGTATTATAAAGAATAACATTAGTTACATGTCATATATATCATAGGTACTATACATGTTGAAAACTGATCATCGATACCCACATAATTTTAACGTCAGCGCCATCTAGTGGTGCTCGATGGAGTCTACGATGTAATAGCGAAGGAGACCTCTCTGGTACCTTTGGATTTTATTGGAGTAGGAAAGATGAGCTTGTGAGCACGGGTAGAAACTATTGTGTTCCAAGTGTTGTTAAATATAATAATAGACAATGTGATTGATTTAATTGGAAATTATACGTTGTACTTATTTGTTCCTTACTTTACTTTGTTATTCCTGACGAGGAGATTGCCAGAACCATTCCGTGATACATATAAATTTGTAGCTTACGTATATCGACTAATGATAGTCTTGCTTGCGAAAATAATACAAGAAGGCAGTCAGTCGTCTTCTTCGCGTTTGGAAGATTGGGTGTCTTGTTAAATTTTAAATATTTCTTTCAACAAATCTTATTGCAACTGATCTTCAAATTTATATTTCGTACTTTTAGCGGCAAAAATATTCGGATAAAATAGGATATAACATGAACGGACAGACCGATACGCGAGTGATCCAATAAGGGTTCTATATCCCCAACATTAGCTAATCGAAGGGAACGAGATTCGATTTTGGCCCAAAAACAGCGTTGAATCAGATCTTGATTTATAATATCTTAGGTATCTAGGTATGTAAGTATCCCTATGCTATCCGCAATACATAGAATATGAATGCATGGTTTAAGTGTGTGAATAAACAAACTTATTGGTTTATTATGTCCATAGCCGATTAACAAATCAACGCGTCACGTGATGGGTCCAATGCCACTCATTTTCTTCCATATTCCGCAAAGGCATCACCGACAAGTTGCTGTCAAAGCTGAAAAGACTCGTCCGAGTCTCCCACTCTGCTGTGGCGGACCGAAATCAATGTTTTGATTGTTGATCACCCGCACAGCGGATCAATTGCTGCATGTGTCTCTAATTTTTAAAATAATTGATTTAAAGTGTTTATAGTGAGTATCTCTTTTATTATCAACTCGTACCATCATCATCTAAAAAAACCCTCTTATCTGAAAGTTCTTAATAATGTACTTGAAGATGTGTGATGATACCATACAGTAGGACAGTAATGAATTATTTGATCCATATATTTATGATGCACATTTACCATTAAACGTATATATTTATGAAAAATGACACAGTAAAGGCGTAGCTGATTGATTATTCGAAAATTACCTTTACCTCCGGGATTGTGTACAAAGTGCCGAAGCTCATGAACGGATAAAGGGCAGAAAAAGTTCCTCACACATTCACGCGCATTCTTGTCCACAATTTTATTTGCAGAAGCAATTTTGCGACATGCCACAATTTATTTAAAAATTACGCCCTTGTTTGTTTGGGTAAATATTGACGTGTTTGGTTTATGATAATGGCAACACCGAACGGCAGGTAGACTCCAAACTGGCTAGCGACAGTATTATTTAACTGTAAACATATTATTTAATATTTACCGTTACAACGTAAAGTTTACATTATAATATTTGTTAAATATGCTCCTCTTTTAAAATTTATGATGGGTAAGTAATAGGTTTTGTTGATTATATTTCAATAGTATTATATTATACTTAACTTGCTGTATATTATAGATATTTGCTATAGCTTATAATTATATGTATTTATACGTACAAAAACCGATAAACGTGCAGACGGCCTACCTTATGGCAAGTAGTAGCTGCCACTTATGGGCATCTATAACACCAAGGGCATATTCATAGCCATGACAGCCAACAAGGAAATAGGGAATACGCTAATCGCCGGCTCTCCAAACTTGTAACCGAAACATGATAAAAATATTTCACAGCTAGTTCTAGGAGGACGAAGTTAGTTACCGAACTTGTTAAGAACCATACAACCATTGAAATCAAAATAGGTTAAACTAGGTTGATACAGAGAGCAGCAATCTACAGCAGACAGAACGTGGCACCTCGTTAATTATTTAGTATACCTTGAGCAGAGAAGATGTTGACTCCATATAGATGGAGCCCTTTATGTCCCCAGCAAATGGATCGATGGATTAATTATCTTTAATCTCTACATAAAATACAACTGATAGATAGCTAAACTCAGTAAGAATTTGAAATCAAATCAAATCAATCGATAGCCTTAGCATACACAAAAACTAAGGCTTGTAATGGATTTTCATGACGTCTGCGTTTTATATTACACTTATTGTAACAAGTTTAATGATAAACTGGGAGAAGACAGGGATACGCGAAACAGTTTCGTAGTAGCTCTGTAATCAAAGGTTGCATTCAATACAATCTACAAAATATGTTAATTATTAAAGTATTATTCGATTTTAATTAAAACGGTCATTAGTTACTACATTAATACAATTTTAATTACCATTGATACAGCATGATCCCATGCTAATTGACATTAAGTTAATCCATTGTATGATTTTTAACCCTTGTAGTTGTCTTTTCACGTCAAGTTGATGATACGTTTTTTCTTAGCGGTAGATTTTGGAGACTACATTTAAAAAAATGCATCTAGGTACCAACAATTGATCATATCTAGTTACAATAACCGTTGGAAACTTAACCCTCGTCCATGAAACAAATTAATAACTATACTGTAATAATATATTATAAATATCTGTCAACTTTTATATCAGTGCCTTAGCTGATCCCAAGATATTATTGTTAACAATATATTGGTATGGTACACATTGGTAATAAAACTGTTACAGGGTCGATTTTGGACATATAATATTTTGGAAATTTTAATGTAATGACTTTGGCATGGATATAGAGAACAAAACATATTTTTTGTATTTTTGTCTGTCTGTCTGTCTGCTTGACCATGTGTCAAACTAAAACCACCGAACAGGTTTGAATGATGCCATAGCGTTTTCACAACTTATGTTATGGATTTTTATCTCGAGAATGGGTATGTTTCCGCAGTATAGGAAATAAAAGTCAATATAGGCCTTTTATTAAGAGGACAGTAAATAAAATTTAGATTGCGTGGCTTCGTTATTATAATAAATTCCATAATATGTTTCTAATTAACAGAACAAAAAAACCCATTCCTGAAGCAACGCGGGTGCTATTCCAGAACCTCACCTTCACCTGCTACCCTACATAAGTTTATTACTTCCGATGGAGGGGAGCTAACGGCTACGAGTAGGTATTACGCAGATTCAACCTAACTTAACCATTAACTGTATCTTAGAAATTATAAAACCTGATAAGCTCAGCATAACAACAATATAATATACATATTTACATATCATCTATTTGTAAAAAAATACCATTGCTGCAGTTCAATAAATATAATTTATAATAAATTATCCTATAATATTATTACAAATTGTAACCTTTGAAATTATGCACCAGTCGGACAGATATCGTGTATTTCTGAACAAGATAATTATTGAAATTCCTGCACGGATTTTATGTGGTTCTTTTAATAAAAACAGCTGTTTATGAGTAAAAGGATCAGATTAAGCATATATGAAAATGAAATTTTTATAAAATATATGTTAAAACACGATTAACGAACAGAGCCGCAGTTACTGTTTTTATTTCTAGATCATGAAACGTAAGGAGCAACGCAAAACTTTGGTAGATTACGAGTATCTAAATTTATATGTCAAAATAATAAGATATTGTATTGGCTCAACGATCATCTTAATCAAATTACGAGTATCGATTAATTACATTCGTTAAGCCGTCACTCAGCACTTGCTGCCAAACAAACTCCTCGATCGAATGTAAAGACAAACTGCAAACAATATCATCATAGTATTTGTACTGAAACAACAAATTTGTAGCTAGCTTTAAATGCAAGCCAACATGCTAGCACACACTCACCGTGTGTACAGAGACAATATGTAGGAGACTACTCCGATCTTAAGCAAGGCGACAAAATGAATCTCCGCTCGCGACTGATACGGCCCAATTCAAACACAGTCAGCGCCATTTTGTTTTGACAAGCGGCTATCTCGGCTGTCCTTAAACAAACTAACCTCGTCTCAATTGTAAGTGCACAAGATCTAAAGTCGAACGAAGCGAAAACGGTGTAGAAACATCGGAAATTAAGGGAGGACCAGACACGATTCTGTTTGCTGTCTAACGTGGTCCCAGGACGAAGTTACAAATATTTGACGTGTCAATTTTGCGAATGTTGACCGAGAATTGTGGTTAATATTCCCGACCCGGCCAACCTGCTCGTGCGCGGTCACCCTTTAATGAAATGACTAAAAGAGTCCAATTGTTAATTGATTAAGTCCGGAGTAAGAGTTGATGTAGATATTCAATTAAAGTACGAACGATAAGAAAAGACTGAGATTAATAATTAATAAGAATTCTCTCAAAATATATGTGGGTAGGTTTTCGATTCACAAGCACGTAAGAGAACAGCTCTCTCTATTACTCTATAATAACTTTTCCATTCAAGATCTTTGTGAATATGTCATACATGATGTTAAGAAAACATTAAAACTTATGCCGTTATGTCACTGTGGACAATTTAATTTGAGTTTTCATGGAATGGTTAACGAAGATAGTATTAACCATCTTTTTTAAAGTAATTAAATTAAATTATGCAATTAACAGATATCAGTACATCATATACACCATTAGATTTGATGAATGTGGCGAGAATTAAAAATTAAGTTGTTTTTTAATTCTTAAGAGAAGCAATAAACAGATATGTTTGGTTCGGATTAGCCATAGAAGCTATTGGTCGCACAACACCAATTATTTTTTATGTAAATTGCAGGCAAACGAGCGGACGGGTTATCTGCTAGTAAGTGGTTATTGCCTCTCATGGATATCTATAACAGAAATGGTAAACCCACTTAATTTGTATTGCATATTTGTTTACAGCGATCAATAAACATGGGTCGTTGATCAATTGGTAAGTCTCTAAAGATAATCTAATTGGAAATACCTAATATGATAAATCAAAAACGGTGTGATTGCAGAAATAACTATTGCCTATCTATCTATGACTATCTATTTGCCTATGAGACTATTTACAAATAATAAACAGCATTATTCTGCCTATTCGGAAAAAAAACGTAGCAACATATAAAAGCATTGTAACAGTTTGTTAGGGCGCCGCTCGTTACCGCGAAGCTATTTATTTTCGAGTGGCAACATCGAAGAGTTCATAAACAAAAAAACACTTCGGTGACTGTTTTCATTGACAACAATGCGCCGAACCACTTTACCCTAGTGTTAAGAGTGAGGTATAGAGTAGGCACTCAGTTTTCGCGACAAGGTATCTGAGTAGGGGCACTCGGTTCAGTATTTTCATTGTGTGCTTTTAATTTTGAGTGCGCGAACTAGCTCGCTCTCCCGGGACGTATGTTTGCGAGGGTAATATTTGCTTCCGCTGTATAATTCAACCGGCCGCCATATTTGCCAAAGAGCAATCATTTTAATATCGTCAGCCATCACATTAGGGCAAGCGGGATACTTACTTTGGTGGATGGATTAATTTTTCAGTTTTAATTAGATAGATGCCCTGCGTTTCGGGACTTCCCGCTGCCGACCATTAGCGAACTTTGTAGATTAAACCATTTTTGAATTGCGTTCAGTGTTTGTACTATTTTTTTTAAACGAGAATATGAATCGTTTGGTTTTCTACATTCATATTAAAAATAAAATAATCTATGTAAGTCACTCAATGCTGCATTGCAGTAATGTTTAGTAGAACAAAGTTTAATTTTGTTGGTTTTAATTAAAGTAGGAATGTTGTGTTATTTTAAGCTATCTAACAGCCGGTTCTTATCACCTAGCTACCCCTTACTGCTGGTCAACAGATCTTTTCTTTTTTCGAAGAAAGTAGTTAACCTTACTAACTTATCTTTGGCAACCGATAGATACCTTCGCAGTGGTAGATCAATTTCATTGGTATAAACGGATTTTGTTTGTTTTTGTTTATAAACGCACAAAAACACTGTTACAGCTACTATAGAATGATCTAATAAGCTACAGTAAAATATATATAGGTTATTGGAATTGGTAAGAAGCGCAAAAAATCACATTTGGCACAAAAGTGTTATGAAATTACATAGGCCATTAACTATATATATAAAAATAAATGTTTGTCTGTATGTCCTTTATAGAATAGTAAACTACGCATTTGATCATGTGATGATCTTTAGCAAAGTTGTTGTGCATGACCCCAAGAAGGTTTCTGAGTTGGTACGACCAATTTTCGGCAGATGGCGCCATTGTTTATTTTAGTTGGTGGCGTAGCAACGCGCGCAGGGTACAGCTAGTACTTTATATTATAGTTTCAAATAGGATTTTGATGTGTCATGTCCGTAACTAAAGCTGGAGTAAGCTCCATAAATTCCCGTAAAAACATTTTTTAATTCAGATATTTATTTATGGTAGAACTTGAGAAGGTCAGTACAACATTAGACATAATAATGCTAAAGAGTCTTTAAAATTATGTATGTTTCCGTACTGGACTAGGGTCTCCGATCACTAAGTTGGAGTAAAAATTTAACCACAGTTATTTCAAGTTCCAATTGGCTGACTTTACATACCTGTGAAACCAGTACCAGTACGAAGAACTCACGCGTAACACGAACATTGATCTAAGAAGAAATTCAGTGGAGAAAACTGTAAAACAATCCTAAATATAGCCGACATAACCATCACACCTCTTAATTAATCCATTCTTGGATTCGAGGTTTGGAAAGTTATTGACCACGGTGTCTAAATGTGAATTGGCAGACTTTAGAACTTTTTTATGCCCTCGAGAACATTATGCAGTATTCTCGGATATGTACCTAAATTTACCGCAACCTTTTCATTTATCAAAGCAACTGGTAATTAATTTATGTGATGTGTAATTAATTGTGACCATGACGATGTTGTAATTACACGAAGTAAGGAAACACACTCGTTATAAGTAACAATTACGAGTATAAGAGGGTAGCAATTTAAAGTTCTTTTCTATAAGAACATATGCCCTGGGCCCTTATTTGATTGATACTCTTGATTTGCCGAAACTAGATGAGTTTCTAAAAAAACGACATACAAATACATTCATGATTAAGGTAAAATTTCTAACTCGACTAATATTCTAAAATGTTCAGATATTAAAATAAAGAATAATATCAATTATTATTAAAAAATAAACTAAGCTAAAAATGGGGATAAACTAAAACAAATTAAGGAAATACAATTTATTCGCAGTTAGAATTTCAAGTACTTTTCGAAAGATAAATTACGTCATCGCTTCAACAAATCCTTACCGTGAGTGGTCGGTCCCAAAAGAAGCGGCAAAAATGCTTAAGAAGCAGTTTTTTTCCTTCTCACAGTTACGGAAAGCACTTACTGTTATTTTTGGCTATATATTAAATTCATGACCAAGCAGTACGAATACTATATAAGCTATCTATCTATTATAACTACTATATAAGTTATCTAGTTTGTAATACCTCTATAAGAATGCTTCTAAGGTGAGTTTTTAATTTACAGTATAGCATTTTCGTCGAATCTAACGCATTTTATTATATTTTTTTACACATCTACCAACCAACCAGTTTTCCTTTTCTGAAAATTTTTAGAATCAGATTGGCCTTCGTAGTACCTATTGACGTTGTGAATATCTCTCTTCTTAAAAAAAATATCACAGATTTTTATGTTAGATAAAAATTGTATTATCTGACACAACAGTTACATGCAATAAATAAATAAATTAAAAATTATACATAACATAACTAATTATGTACATATGTATGTTACGAAATTTTTTGATAACACTAAAGTTCGTCAATTGGTACCAAATTGAGAAAAAAGAAAATCACTTGACAAGCAGACGAGAAAAAGGTACTGAACTATTTTGTCCTTGCCTATTTATAGGTATATTTATGGAGAAAAACATTTTGCCCAATTTTTTATTGATATTGTGTCTACTTATATGTTAACCAACAATAAAAAATTATGTACTTTTTATAAGCGCCACTTCTGTAATTAAATTTATTATAATCCATATATAGTAACAAAAATATATATTTGAAGTCGGCAATAAGTTCTCATTTCTATACATTTGTCATTCGCAGCCCCTCGTAAGGGCAAAATAATACCAAAAGTCGTCAATAGGAACCATCAAAATAAAAATAAAGGAAATTGATTAACAAACATTTGAGTCAAAAGAGGTACAAATGTTTCTCTTCACATATTAAAAACTTGTAATAAATTCTTAACATGTTCTTAACATCAACGTACTCTTAAATTGCAGATCCGTCATCTATAAGTAACATTTTGAGTATGGGAAAACCAGTAACTAATATGCGGGTCCCCGCTTACATCTTGGCTTGGATAATGCCTGTAGTGTTAAAAACGACAAACTAGAAAAGCCTACGGAAACCTAATAAGTCTTGGTCGGTTTTTGGCTCTTTAAAGGAGCTTCGAATTCCTCTGTGTGCAATGGCAAGTCTCGCCTTAGTCCTAAACGGCCCTAAAAATGATAATACATAAGCATAGAATATCAGGTTTTGGCATAGAACACCAAATTTTGCATCCTTGTGTACACAAGTTTTTAACATTGTATAGGCCGCGCGTTAATGCCGTGAATCTACGCGTTTGCGCAACGCTTAACAGGCGACAATCTTCTTCTACAATTAATTTCAATAACTAATAATAAACATTCATAGAATTCTTGTAAACTATAGTGTGAGAGAAAAATAGTTGTACCTTAATCCAATATAATACCTACAGACAGATTACAATACCTACAAACATATTACACTCATATTATACTTGTATGTATAGTCCATGAATTTCAAACCATTTCCGGGTTGATATTACGTCAATACTAACACAGTATTATAATACAAACGAAGGTAAAAAAAGTATAAGTAGCGCCATCTCTCGTTCAATTGTCATACTTTTTAGTAATTTGTTACAATTCATTTTTACAGATCCAACAGCTGGCACTGAAGCCAGAAAGCCTTAGCTATGCTATACATATCATTATACATGACTAAAGTAACATCAGGTTAGATGCTAAAACTTATTTTTGTCCTTGGAAACAAATTTTTGTAATCTTTATATAAAGCATTTGTCTGATAGTAATTTAAATACGTACGTAACTTAAATGGTCACATAGTAAAATAATATTATAATTGTAAAAGGACATTACTGCTTACATAAGGCGCAAAATAATTTTTAGGAATTTAAATTTCTCGAAAGTATACATATAGATGACGCTAGCAGTCGATACCGTGATAACATAATTCGAAACAAATTCACTTGTGCTGATATTAATAAATCTAATTATCTCCTATATATCGGATCGACATATAAAAAATGTGACATGATAAGAATGACATTCGATATTTTATAAAACTAATTTTATAAATGAGAATTTATAGTCAATATATGTATGAATCATTACATTGTCTTACATTACACGGTCCCTGAATCCCTTTATTTCCAGATATCTGTATACTGAATCATAAAAAACGTACTCCTATATCAATATAGCATTACTTTTTAAGGAAAAAAATTATATTTGGTGTTTAGCAAACACACAATTTAAGACTAAGGTGTTTTGTTCCTATAATTTTATAAAATAGACTAGTGTGTCTAACATAATACTTAAGACTAACTTTGTAATAGATATTAAGTCTTAAACTGAATAAATATATTCTATTCTACTGCACTTTATAATTATTTTACTGACTATATGCAACAATTACGTTTTGGATTTTTTTTTATTGCGCCCAGACAATTGGAAAAAGGGCTACCCTCCGGGATACGTGGGGAGGGGTGGTGAATGCTCATAGCATACCAGCGCAGCCGTCTGCGCTGGTTATGTGGGACTCCCGGAAAACCTAGGGGCCTACCCACTAAACATCACTCGAAGTTGGCTTTGACCTTTTGGCCTCTAAGCCTTCTCCTGAGGTGACCCCCCTTAGGGAAGAGGGGCGCTAGCGGAACCCCCTAGAGGGTATCCACATGTAACGAATGATACTTAAGGTGTCGTTGATAGGGAAATTGTATAGTCATAAGGACTGACACGAACTGTTTGAGTCTACTACTCAGGCTTGTACCGGGCCGCTAGGAGGCGTTCCAGGTCTGCCGTAAACTTATCGGGGGGATCAAGGAGAGCGTTTTTCGGCCTCCGGACTTGGTGACGGGTCTTGGGTGGAGCGGTGTAGTCCGCTGCTCCCTTAATTAGTGGATTTAAGTGCTCCTTTGCTGCCTTCATGAAGGTTTTGGAGAAACCCTGAAGGGTCTGCTGTATGGTAGGGAGCTCTAAGTCCCTGTGGAGATCGGCATTCCTAACGCACCAGTTGGCGTTCGTTGCTCTGCGACAGAACAGGTTCTGAACAACTGAATCTCGCGAAGAATAGATGGATTCGCATGAGTGAAGACAGTGGTAACGTTTTGGATTATATTTAATTTAATGACACAATGCTTACAAAAATAAAACAATTATTTTATAATGTTAAAAAATTTAATAATCATTAAATAAGTCCCTTATTACAATTCGCTTTGTCTATGCAAACATGTTAAGTTTTAAAAATAAATTAACATGAAGTTTTACTTAAAACATAATTTGAGATTTTTTGTTAAAATTACTTGGAAAATATTGTCAATATTTATTTACAGACCATTAATGATAATATTACAAAAACGTAATTCATAATTACAAACATTTCTAGAGGTATTAAAAATATTACGCCGTACATTCCTGCGGCGTATTTAATAAAACTTATACATAATTTTTAACTTAAATTTACATACAAAATCTTACGTTTGTGTTTGTATAAAAAATTTAAGTAGCTAGGCAATGCTCCAATAAACAGATCTTGTTTTTTATTATTCACTAAGTTTACAAACTTAAATAAGTTCGAACTTTGCTAAGACTTAATTTATATCGGGGATGTTATGGAGTTCCGTAACCGTAATCGATACTATCGGATAAACCCAAATACAAATATATCCGAATCCAATAAGGTTTCGGATAATTTCGGATAGCGGCAGTCTACATAAAATACGTTATGACAGTTTTTTGCCGGCCGAGCGGATATACTGGCCGCGTCGTTCCCATTTTAAATAGTTTTTATTAGTTAATTTTTAAGACTATTGTTTTTTTCTGTGATTATAAATACTACATAATAACTAAAAATAAAGTCAAACTGTTACCTTGTAAATATATTATATATATTTTTTCCAACTCGTAAATCATCTAATATCCATAATCGAAATTACGGTTCGAGACATTTATTTTCTCAAAAGATTTACATTTAAATCACTTGGAGAGAAAATTACAAAACTATTTATAGAAAAATAAACCGAATAGGCGTACATAATAAAACAACGATAATAATTATCCGAAACAATCGGACCATCCAAAATATTTTACATCTGTAACCGTAAAATATTATTAATATAACCGTATCCATATCCAGATCCGAAATTTCATATCCATAACATCCCTTATATACTAAAATTAAATGGCAAATTATAATGGCAAAATAAACGTCATGATTTTTAAAGAAATCCTAGTGTGTGATTAAATATAGATTACAGTTATTTTTTAACTTAAAATCTATGTATGCTGTTGCGCATATACTAAAGAATATTCATAATGTAATTATTTAAAATGCTATATATTTAGGTATTTGATTTACTCAACAACTAAATTAAAATCTTCAATATCTTCACACATGGAGTTAAAGCCAGCTGCCCAGGCCTCTACTTCTTGTTCCTGTAAAAAATAACAATTTTATCAATATTAAAGCAGGATTATTTTTAAAATACAACTTTTTTTCTCTGTATTTGAATGAACCAGATTGTGCTAAAGCTTTGTAACTATGGGCAAAGTTTACCACTCAGTCATACCACCTGTAAAACAAAGAATCAATTTATATACAGGTCAACAGTTTCATCTAGTTGTAATATTATCAATGAGCACTGTTTATTTCCCAGGGTTGCCTTGAGGAGCAACAGGGTAAAGATATAAGAAGTTATTTGTTATTCATTTAAGTCAATATTAGAAAGTCTATTCAAACTAGTAATGAAATTCTAGTTTACTTCTGCATGAAGAGAAGAAGCACTTCTTAAATACTGTAAATATTAAATGTGTAGTGCATAGCTCAGTAATTTTCAACAGGAGTTGATACTTTAGTTGGCAGAGTGCACCATAAGGGAAAATATTAGTTGTGATTTAGGGAAGGATGGAATCTATTACACTATATACATTATCAACTGCCCATACAGTATCACATGCTTAGATTTTAAAATTACAAAACAAGTTTGGCATTGGTTAAACTCATGCATTATATTATTATAAAATATGTAATGGAATTAATTAAGTATGTACATTATGCAGCCAAGACAACCTACCTCTTTCTTCGATATTTTTGTCTTTTTAGGCTTCTTCTTCTTTGTCATCTTTTTGGGTTCAATTGCTGGGACTTTAAACGTCAAGTCTAATAAATCATCCTCTTCACTCGATGCACTCTGCTCAGCTACATCACTAGGTGGTACATCACTGTCCGAGATAGAGTTCTGACGGTATGTTACTACTTTCTTTGCTTTTCCATAACTTTTTCTATGTGCCTATAAATTTAAAAAGTAGTATATATATAATTGTACTTTAATGCATTAATTTTTCCTATACAAATAAATATTTTGGCCGTAATGATGCTGGTGTTATATGTTCATCTTCTTACAAAAGATATTTACATATTTTAGCATCACACAACAATTTAAGATAAGAACTACAGTCCTATGATCTGAATATGAATATATGACAAGAACTTAAGAATTTATGAGGGGCCAATCTTAAGACCCTCCGTCTTGCCATTCCAAAAGGAGATCCCACAGATTTCTAAAGTATGTTATTAATCAATCCAATGTCTAAGTAGATAGTTATCCTGCTTGCTGAAGACTTCAAAATTAATATCCTGGCAAGAATATATTTTATTGACAGGCAAAAGTAAAAAAAATCTAGTTCTTTCTATAATCTTAATTGTGTTTGTTTATTGCACTTGTGACAGGGGTAATGCATGATGCGAGTAGTTTTTTTTTAACTACAAAGTTGATAAGTACCATCAGCAACTTTTACTGTGTAAGTAAAAATTACTTATCACTTATTTTGATAAAGGGAGCATTAGAGATTATACCTATTAGACTTTATACCTGAGATTGCTCCATAATAATCTCAATTGTGTGAAATCTACACTATAAAAACAAGGTAGCGTTCACAGGGGTGATAAGGTTCACCTGTTTGAGAGGAACAAGCCTTGTAACATGTTACATAGAGTATATATGAAGATGTAAATGATAAATAACCTTTAAATGATGTACCACTTCTATATCTTCAAATAGATGAACAGACTGATCGTCATCTGTATCCAAATTATTTTGTGCATTTGTAGTAATTGTAGCCTCAGTATTTTGTACAGGATCTTCAACTTGGGAGACCGGTTGCTCAGTTTTAGATTTCATGTGATCAAATAGCTTATTTGCTGTTTCAGAACTTTGAATAGGTTTAGATTTTACAGCAACAGGCATAGCTCGTGTTGGTCCCTTTTGTTCATTGATCTCCTGAAGTATTGCTCTGGCGCGAGGCTTTAACGCACGCAATTTTCGCTTATCTATCTTTTTAACAGGAGAAACATTCTCCTGGTCATGATTTTCACTGTCATCAAAACCAAAATATGTTACATTATCATCTTGTTTCTTTTTACTTGAACTTTTGACATTTTCTTTACTGCTTTGTTTACCATTTTCTTTTGGAGTTTCGAGAAAGACTTCATTTTCATTCGATATATTACCAACTCTTGATGGATTACTTTGGTCATGAGACTCAACATTAGTTTGTGTGTTTTTCTTAGGTGTTATATGATTATTTTGTGTTAAAAGTCCACCATCAACTGCAGTATTATTTAGGTCTTCAGACAGAGAGTTACTTTTAATTGGGGTCATTTTCTCTTTCTTTTTCTTTGCATTCTTTTCAACAACTTCTTTTATAAATGATATGATGCTTGTCTGTTTTAGTTTTGATGCATAATCTTCATAAATATGTGGGAGATCATTTTCTTCATTTGTTTCAGGTAACAAATTAGTGTAGACATGTTTCTTCTTGCTGTCATTGAAGTTCATGAATGAACTTTCAAATGCTGGTGTCATGTTCGGTTTGACATATGTGTTTACTTGCCATTTTATTGGAAGGTTTTCAAACTCTACTCTCCACGGACTTGCTGCTGGATTTCTTGTAGAAACATTCATGCTGCTACTGGCCACTGGTTGATCATCGAAGAAGCTCAAATCCTCTCTGAGATTCAATGGATCATCTTTAGTAGCAGTTTTGTCTATGTTGAACATATTCTTTTGTGCCAGGGGAGTATGACTTGAAACATTATTTAAGGGAGGTGTTGTTCGACTTGGGGTATCATTTTCTATGATTGGAGTATTTGAAGTTGAAACTGCATGTACTGGTGAATAATTAACATCATCAACACCACAATCTTGCTCCAAGTCTAATGCAATATCTTCAACTCTTACAGAATTATAGTTTTTCATTAAGGTGTGGCTTTTATCAAAATTACATGAATTAGTAGGAATAGGTTGTGTATTGATTGTTGTTACTACAGTATGAGAAACCGGGTGTGCTGTACAGGTTTTAGTAGCAGCTTTTACATTTTTATCTTTTGCAATAGGTTTAGTTGATTTATCTGAAATAGTGTGTTTTAAATTTATTAGAGCTTTAGCTAAATTTTTGTCATAATTGTCTTTATAAACCACTAATTTCGGTTTGGGTTCTCGTTTTTTTGTTGGTTTTTTTCTTTTCTTTTTTTGAGGTGGTGGTTCTTCATTTGGATCATATGTAAATTCATAAATATCAACATTACTAGCATCCCTTTTTAATGATTTCCTAGTGTCTTCAAGAATTCTAATTGAAAGGTTTTTCTCAAGTTTTTTTGACACTATGTATTTTGGATTATTTATTGATACTTTGAATGATGTATCTTGTTGATTTTTGGTTTCAATGTGAGGTAGCTGATATGTCTTAGGATTATTGTTAGTATCTGCACTACTATTTGGGCTATTAGTATCAGAGGTATCTTTGATTTTTTTATTTACATTTCTCTTTTTATTTGCTTTAGTAGATATTATCTTTTCAGTACAAGATTTCTTGGGTGTCCCTTTTTTGTTCAAATATTTCTTTCCAATCTGTTTAGGTTTATTTAAAACGTTTGGTGTGCTGGCATAAACAGGCTGAAGTGGTGAATATTTGCTAAGACTTACTGAATGGTTATCAAACTTAGATGGTAATCGACATATCCTTTTAGGTCTGCTAGCAATCAAACTACTATCCAACTTTATTTTCGGAATTTTCAGCGGAGACAGTACCACTACTGGAATACATTTAATAGAAGAGGGTTTTGATTTATCTACATTTTCAACAGCTTCATTTTTACTCGTTGACAGGTTCTGTACCTCATTCTGTACATATCTACTTGGAAGACGTCTTTCTCGGCGGGGTCTTTGTTTAATTAGAAAATTATCTTTGTTATTAACTTTTACACTGTTTTCCAATTGTAAAAATGACGCATTGTCATCCGAAGCAGAATTAGTTTTATCGGCTAACGCTTTTCTATGAGGTTTAGTAACTTTATTTGTTGCTTTTATCTTCGATTTACTGCTGACGCCAATGTTTTCTTTCGAAGATTTGGAAGTCTTGCTCCTTGTTTTGGGCGTCATGACGCACAATATAAAATTAGGAAAAAATATCAAGTTCCTGTTTCCGACTTAACTCAAGCTGGAATTTTAGCCCAATAATAATACAACACAATAACATAGTATAAAGATCTAAGTGTTTTTGATTTTAATCAACATTTAACAAGATATAGTTTTCGCTCGCTTTTTGATTCATTGAAACTCATACATTGACATTGACAAATTTGACGGTTAATGTCAAAACAACACTAATATTAGTACAGACTATATTAAAACTATAGATTACCAGAGAACAAAGATAGGGGAAAAACAAAGATTAAAAATTACGATATAGGTATACTAGGGTATCGTTTAAAAACGTGGAAACATCAAATTAGCTTCAACTTATTTTTTTTTTAAACGTTAACACACTCACACCCCCGCATTAGGATTCCCTGTGTGGCGGGTGGCGTGGACATACACATATATCACATCACAAACACCCATAACCCGAGAACAAATATTTATCTGTCACATAAATGTCTGACTTGGCCGGGAATCGAACCTGGGACCCCTCGCTCGGCAGGCAGGTTCACTACCAACTGGGCTATGGGGTCGACAAAGTTAGTTGTTGAAGATATAATATTATGATTTATGTTTCGATTATATTGTGGCGATGATGAGGATTTGATGCAAAACGATAAGCTGTATAATAATTAATTATAAGTATAACGAGGTATGTCACAAAATGTCCTTTTTACAAAATCATCCATTTGATCTTATTTGTTTTATAATACACTCATAACTATTAAAAATTACAGGGCCATTACAGTTTGAGCTTAGACTCCTACGTAACTGAATATCACATAATCTACTAAAATATCACTTACATCAATCTGGAATATATCTAAATATATTTTCGGGTGACCCTATATCGTATTTAATATTTAACTTGTGTGCTTAAAAAAGAATCCCAGGTTAAATACTCCACTGAAACATTTATGTGGGAGATAAATATTTTTATATCCGCATATGTATACAATAAAGTAACACGATATTAAATATTATTAACATGTATTCATTTATCACTTTTAACAAGAGGTAACAAATTGACTTTTGAAAATAAACTATGCAAAAAGAAAAGCTCTATTATAATAGTTACTTAATTTTATTATTACAATCAGAAATGTGTGCGTATGTTAACTTTTACATTAAATTAACTCTCAGATACATACCTTACATGCATACACATACACACACACAAACACACATTTACACATAGTAATTACAAATTTAAACTTTGTTTTTCTTATTTGTTTTAGAAAATAGTTATATATTAATTGTATTTGTATGTAATAACTTATACTCAGAAAGAAGGCAGCATCATAGCACAGGTAAATACTCACTCAAAAGAATATCCCCACAGTAGAATCTATGATATAAACAGTTTTTTAAGTGAGAACTTCTATAAATGCGTTAAATAATTTTTGGTAGAACAAAATCCTATGGATTCGCGTCAGCAATATAGTAATGTTTAAGGTACCGATATAAATGTTTGTACACTTTGCATTGTTCTTTAAATTTGATTATTATTTCAATCGTTAATTGCCAGATCATTATGCAGTACAACCGTGAGTACTAAATATGTAATTTTTATATACCTACAAAAATAAATGACAAAAATAATTCAAAAACTAAGAATTTATTTTTAAATATTTTTAATATCATATCAAAATTAGTTTAATGATTTAAATCAGATTAAGGTTAATGATTGTAATTTAAAAAATTTGAAATTAAAATTTTTAATATTAAAATTTGTTTGATAATTCAAAATACTGTTTTAAGTTTTTACTTTTATCACAATACGTATTACTAGAAAACTTCAAGAATATTCTTTAATAATTATTGATTAATTAAGTATAATAGTTTATAAATCTCGATTTATTTTTATGGAATATCTTTTTTATAACAATAGGGTCATTATAAAGTACTGAAACTTAAACGACTAAAATGTAAGGTGGTTTACTAGTAATTAATACGTTTATATTATTATGATAATAAAAAATGATTTTTTTAACTATAAAAATAAATAAGTTAAAATATTTCTTCGACAGGTATGATGCAGTCATCAGTTATGTAATTATACATTCCTTAAATATGTCGCATTTTTTTTTCACTGTATATAATTGTGGGTTTGTAAAATTAAGTGTATATCTTTTACATACTCTTAAATAAGTGAGTTCACTTTCTCAGACTGTACCTTGATCATTCTGTAATATTGATGGAAGTGTGGTGAGTATGATGGTGAGTAGTCACCACTTAATGCTCTGGAAGACAACGTTTTTTCTTGTTTTGTTGAAAATTTATTTATAAAATATATTAAACATCTAGTCTCATGTATACAAGATTTTAACCCATAAATCTCATATTTTGCAAAACTTAACAACGTCACATAAGTTATTTTTTACAAACGATTGAAAGTATAATTATTATGGAACGATACTCAGGTAAAAAAGGTGGTCATAAAGTAAAGGCTGCTTAGCTTAAATTACAGAGTATTAGGTTAGGTATATATGAAAAATTTTAAATGACACATTTTTGCGTGCTCCGTCTCGATCCAGTAATGTAAACGCTCGACTTCCCGCGTCTTGTAAATATATATTTCTAGCATAAATCTATATTTCTGCTAGCAACACAGGAACAATTTTTATTCTCTGTTGCTCATAATAGTAATTGTTTGTCTCTATGTTGATTTTGTCTTTGCTCAGCTGCCGGTCATCCGGCCGTTGTAATTTGTAATTTTGAAAATCGTTTCCTTTCGTTTCATTTCATTTGTTCTATAATAATTTTTAACTAGCTAAATGCACATAGATTGTTATATTTGGTTCCCTATAGTCTTCTATATTAATTATCGTAATCCAATCTGCGAATCTAAGATTTGTAAGTTCAGTTTATAGGTTCAGTTTGTCTTGAGATAGTAACGATATTTCACATCACATAAAATAAAATCGGTAAATAATATTAATGCCCGTTTTCGTAATAAATCTCTCTGTTCAACGTAATTTAAGTTATTGTTCGGTTTCAGGATAAAATTATTAATTCGAGTTACTGGCCGAAAAGCAACAATGAAAGCCGTTTGTATGTATGAATAATATTGACAGTCCTATTCCCGGTGCCCGGCCATGATTTGTTTATAAAACAGTTACACATATATTCAAAGTGCGGTATATTTTTGTTAAAGTTTAGGGGATTAACAGTGAATAGTCAAAATGGTAGACGGGGAAAATAAAACGATAGACACAGTGCAGGTGGCTCTTCGTATCAGACCTTTGATGCGTCAAGAAACAGAGAGGGGATGTGATGAGTGCATCGAAGTAGTGAATGGAGAGCCTCAAGTGACGATCAAAGATTTAGCTTTTACCTACAATTATGTGTTCCCGCAGCATATTACTCAACAAGAATTCTATGATACTGCTGTAAAAGGTCTTATTGGAAAATTATTTCAAGGTATACAATCCTTGATATCTTCCTTTAGTTATCTAAAAGTCATGTACTTAATACCTACTCATATTATTTATTTAACATGTTATATTATTCACTTCTCAAAAGTTCTTTTTAATTTTATGTTCCTTGTATATAAGAAATTTAAATGTTCCGACTAGACTTTTTCAATTGTTAATTAGGATAATATAAATTACATATGTAACATGTCCTATAAGTTGTGTATTTTCATTTATGTAATTCTGGAAAACATATTTTATTACTCATTACACATTATTTATTAGGTTACAATGTAACTATACTGGCATATGGACAAACGGGTTCTGGTAAAACATATACCATGGGTACCAATTATTCTGGATCTGATGGAGATTCCACTAAACTAGGTGAGACAGTTTTTTGTAGTTGATTGTTGTATTTATATCTTATGCTTATGTTGGTCACAATTAATTGACTGGATTAAGTGAAGTGACTTATGAGATGTACAAATGTTTTTTAATTTTTAATAACAAGTTATTTACAAATGTCCTATTAGCCTTACTAACTATTGAGAGTTAAGACACTGATATGTTTCAGTACTCTAATAATTGTTTTTTTAACAGTAAAAGAGTTATGCAATTTATTTGTAACTACTTTCTACTTACATAGCTTCCTGTTAAGTTAGACATTATAAAGGAGAAAGCAATATTTATTCATTTATTTCATTATTTACTTGTATGTTAAATAGTATATATGAGACAATAAATAAGTAGTCCTTACTTCGGACAGAAATCTTTTTTGGCAGACAGCAGAAACTTTGGTACCTTTCATAATGATCAAATAATTAAATTCAATCAAACTTAAATTCTCTTGCAGGTGTAATTCCCTTAGCAGTTGCAGATATATTTGATTTTATAGATACTCATGAAGATAAATTTATCTTCAAAGTAACTGTTTCATTTATGGAGTTATATCAAGAGCAATGTTATGATTTGCTCTCTGGGAAAGAGAGGGGGCACAGTATAATTGAGATACGCGAGGATATCAACAAGGGAGTTATTTTACCAGGTAACATAGCATATATATATATATATATATATATATATATCATCCCCGTAGAGCAAAAAGTCACCAAGTCCCGAAATGGCCAATTTGAGATTTAAATGTTAATTATTTTACCATTTCATTCTTTAAATATCTATCTGACTGTCAACTACGTAGCTGCCATAACTTTTGTTTTATGAAATGTTAAAAAATACGTAAGTCTATTAATTTGTTTGATTTTACTATTCCCTATTATTAAACCATTTTTGTTTATCATCGCTTTTATAATATAAACTCTGTTTTATTTTCGTCAAAAAAAGGCTCAATATGTAATGATTGGTAATGGACAGAAAAAGTTATATCAATATATATTTTCTAAAACTTAAAAAGCTCATATCTCAAAACAGTGTTTTTAGACTTGATGACTTTTCGCTCTACGGGGATGATATATTTAATATTTGAAGCATTTCAAATAATAGTTGTATTCAATATCAAATAGAATAACAAATAAATGCTTATTCTGATAAAAACTTCATACCTCCTATAACAATTGTGATTAATAGCTAGACTTTGATGTTAATAGCTTTTTCCAAAAAAATAATTGTTTATGTTTTTAAGACTGTGCCTTAGTTGTACAGATGATACACTGGCTTTTCTTTGTGTCATTTACAGCTTTTCAATAATTTCATTTTGTGAAGCATGATAGTACAAAATAATTTCAATTAACAGGTATAACAGAGTTACCAGTAACTTCCACAATGGAGACTATGATGGTTTTGGAGCGAGGGTCATCAGGGCGTGTTACTGGGTCTACTGCCATGAATCAGGCATCCAGCAGGAGCCATGCAATCTTCACCATTGTTATTGCTAAAGAGAGCCGAACTGATAAGTATGTATTGTTTAAAGAATAAATGCAGGTAGTGATCAATAAATAGTATAAAACAATGTTGCAATTTCTGTTTTTGATAATTATAAATATTTATTTCAATATTTGAAATTGTTATAATTTTACAGAAACATAGCAACAACATCCAAATTTCATTTGGTAGATTTAGCAGGATCTGAACGAATAAAAAAGACAAAAGCGGTAGGTGAGCGCATGAGAGAAGGAGTGAAAATTAACCAAGGACTGCTGGCGCTTGGCAATGTTATTTCGGCGCTGGGAGATGGAACTAATCGGAGCTTTATTAGTTACAGAGATAGCAAATTGACTAGGCTGTTGCAAGGTAAGCATTGAATCTTTTTGTTATTAATGTAAGGAATTCAGGAAGGTAGTAATTCAGTAAGGCTTTTCTAGTTTTTGGACAGCCTGAGTATATAAAATACTTTGCTCACTCAAAGATCTTCAACAAGGAGTGACATAATATTTATTTAATGGTTACGAGATCAAGCTTTTTGACACTTGTAGTTACTAAGTTTGAATAGTGTTCTCATTTACTTCTCAATCGTGTTTAGACAGTTCCATTGTAACATATTTTTATTCTCACTGACGAATTATGCCTTAATGAGCTAGATGGAATGAAATGATATAATATTTTTATTCGAAGTTGGTTTTCACAAACACTTTTCGGACATCAATTTACGCCGTCGCTTCAACAAATCCCTACCGTGAGTGGTCCCCGAAGAAGAATCGGCAAGAAACTCCCGGGACCTTTTTTACCTACTCACAGTTACATAACGCACTTAAACTGGCTTAATATTAAACTCATGTCCAAGCAGTCTTATCCTGAAAGTAATCATCAAGTTTGTAATAACCTTTTCTTATAAGAACGCCTTTGACGTGAGCTTTAAATTTACAATATGGCATTTCTGACAATTTTAACGGAATTTTATTATAAATATTTATACATCTACCCGTGAAAGAGTCACCAGTATTGCTTAGTCGGAAATTTGGAACAATCAGTTTAGCCTTATTCCTAGTATTAATATTGTGAACATTGGGCTTCCTAAGAAAACTATCAGAGTATTTTTTAACGTACATAATATTATCTAAAGTATATTGTGATGCTACAGTTAATATATCAATTTCTTTAAAGAGATCTCTAAGGGAATCCCTAGGCCTGAGGCTGTAAATGCCGTGTACTGCTCTTTTCTGTAGTATAAAAAATCGATTTAATATCTGCAGCTGAGCCCCACAACAACAGACCATAAGACATCACACTGTGAAAGTAGCTAAAATAAACTAATCTAGGTGTTTCTACGTCCGTTAATAGCCTCACTTTCTTAACAGCGTAGGCAGCAGAGCTAAGTTTCCCTGACAAGATTTCAATATGAGGACTCCATTGTAGTCGTGCGTCTATAGTGATTCCAAGAAATGTGGTAGAGTTCACTAGTTGAAGCACTTCCTTATATAAAACAATATGAGATGGCACTTGTCTAACATTTGGTGAAGTGTATTTAATACATTTTGTTTTTTTAGCGTTTAACACAAAGTTATTACATGTAAATCAGTGTAACACTTGCGAAACACTATTATTTATATCGTCAAAACATTGTTTTCTTTTATCCACTTTAAAAAGTAAGGAGGTGTTATCAGCAAACAATACAGTTTTACACAAGTACCTAGTGAAATAAGGAAGATCATTGATATATATTAAAAATAGTAGTGGTCCTAATATTGATCCTTAGTGATAGTGCATAACTGACATTAGTATGTGACAAATGCAGGTCTCACATAGTTCCAACTCAATTTGAAGATCGATAGAACACACTGAAGTCAAGTTATACAAATATTCATTAAAATCAATATATTTACAGACAGTCTTGGTGGCAACTCTCTTACGTTAATGGTAGCATGTGTGAGCCCAGCGGACTACAATTTGGATGAAACAGTCTCAACTTTGAGATACGCTGACCGCGCTAGGCGTATCCGAAATAAGCCAGTTATTAACCAAGATGCTAAGGCAGCTGAAATTGTCAGGTAAATATCTTTTTGGTCATTACATTATATGTAAATGTGATCAGTCTACATCTAAGTAAGTAAATATATTTTGACATTCAGGACTACATTGCCAGTTAAGTTCTATCAGGTACGATTGTACTAAAACATTAACTTATATTAGGTAAAAAAAATGCCTTATATTGCTTCTCTTTAATTAGTGAGATTCTTTCTGCTTTGGTCTAAGCAATAATGCATTATATTGAAAATTCACAGATTGAATAACTTAGTAAATGAACTCAGGCTGCAGTTGCTTGGTAAGATGCCAACAATAAATGAACAGAACAATGAACGATTACAAGAAGAATTAGACAGAGAAAAGGCTAAATATTCAGAATTACTGAAAAAACATAAACAAGTCACTGAACATCTTGGTAATATGTTGATTGAGAACACAAATTTATGTGAAAAGGCACTTTTGGCTGAGGCGGCAAAAGACAAAATTGAACGTAAACTGAATGAATTAACAGAGCAGTGCAATCAGACTATAGATAACTTGAACACAACTGATGATGAAGCTCAAAAGACTAGTGTTGTTGATTACTTGAAAGAAATAAAAACGCGGTTGGAAGACTTGCAGTCTGTGAACTTGAAGACAAATGAGGAATTGATAAACCATGAGATCAAGTTATCATTTGTTAAGGAAGATAATGATAATGAAAAAGTAGATGATGATATACTAATGAACGAAGACCAGGCTGTTATGGAAGAGGAGAAGAGGGCAATGGGACAAGTAAGTAATCAAATTTTTATCATACTTACTTCACAACATACATAAAACACCATATAATATTTATTTATACAACTTACTGAAATATAATATTTTTGACTAAATATAAATTTTTGCATTAAAGGACTTGTAATAGCAAAGTAATTATAGTAGACTCATAATAGTTACGTCTATTAACATAGTCTAAAAGTTTCGATGCTAGTCTTCTACATGAAGATTCTGTGATCAAATCCTGCACTCGCTTTCAAATTAAGTGCTTATTCGATTCACCTTAATTAAATAAGTTAATTAATTTATTAAAATAATTATTGAATTAATTCACACGCAGCAGTGAAAAGGGACAGAAAATATACTGACATTAATTTATTATCATTTCTTTCGGTGATGGAAAATATTTATAGGGAATTCTTCATAATAGTTTCAAAGATGTAATTTTAATAATTAATGATATATTTTAATTCACTTTTAAAATAATTCACGATCAATGATTTTTACAGGTGGCATTAAATCAAGAACTGCAGGAGTTAAATCGCGCGATGGCTATCAAGGCGTCCATTGTTCAAGCTATACTGGCCAATAATAAGGAAATGTTGAACGGCCATAACAATCTAATAGAAAATGAGGAGAAGATAGCTCAGCTCGAGAAGGAGAGAGATGAGCTCATGCAACAGCTGAAGACTAAGGTAAAATTTAAAGAATATATTTGACTAAAATATATGTTAATTTATAATTTTTTTATTTATGGACGCATTGAAATGATATGAACTTTAAATATTAAATTATCAGTGAAAACCATACCGAAATCGGTTAAGTCGTATCGGAGATTATCGGACACAAATGCACAAAACAGACAAAAATTCTAACAACTATTGTTTTGGGTAATAATAATAGTTTTTGAAAGCGATTTTAGAAAGCGATCAGTTTGAATTTTAATATATCTTTAGATTTTGTCTACACACCATCAGCAGCACAATAAATACTATTGTGCGAGTATGAGTTATTCTAATATAAACATTAGCTGGTAACTTTCAAGGATATAAATATATAAAATAAACTTTAAGAATATTCAATTATTGTTGTAGAGTAAAGATCCATCGCACGAGGAGCGTCGCACAAAAGTCTCCGCCCTTGAAGCAGAGATAACAGAACTAAAGAAGAGATGTCAGCAACAGGCCTCCATAATCAAAACTAAGGAGAAGAATGAGGCTAAGATTGCCGCTCTCAATGCTGAATTGCAGGCGATGAAGGCCACTAAGGTTTGTATACTTTTTTGTCAATAATAAAATTAGCACTATTAACATGCAATTCATTTGGCAACCAGGGTCCTATTTGTAGTAAATCCCTTGCAGTAGGAAATGAATTGAGTTACTATAGTAACTTTGATTTACACCAGGCGATGTTGGGAATTTTGGATTCCACAAGCAGTGATTGGAAAATTTGGCTTGTAATATTTATTTCTTTATTATTGTGTATTAACAACAATACCTTATAAACACATATTTTCATTTAAGTCTTGATTAACCCGTTTGTCTTGACGATACGAACAATGGTGTTCAGGTGAAAATAATAAAACAAATGCGGGAAGAAAGCGAGAAGTTCCGCAAGTGGAAGGCGGACAATGAGCGCGCCATGCTACGCCTGCGCAACGAGGAGCGTAAGCGCGCGACCGCCATGGCTCGTATGGAGTCGCTGCATGCCAAGCAGCAGAATGTTCTCAAGCGCAAGATGGAGGAAGCCGTCGCTGTCAACAAACGTCTGAAGGTATTCTCACGCACACACATCGACTCATACATTAGGATCTCTCCATACCTTCGATTGTTCAGACTTTACCGTACTGTCCTAGTGAGTGGACAGTCAACAGAAGATATTATGACAATTTACATTGCGTGAAAATAAAAGTATTATCTTAAAGAAATACATGGACAAACAAAAGTGCCCTTGATTGTATTAATTAAACCATAAATAATATGTTAAGGTTCTTCTCATAGAATCTTGGATAAAAATTAATTTATGAATGGTTTACTTGATAACATAAGACAAAAATGTTCCCTTGGTATTACTATTTAAACTGCGCGGTAAGACCATGGGCAGCGTACGTTTTACCTGACTACCATCCTACTAGAATCAAACATAATTTATATTTAGACCGACGCGATGATTACTTTGGTGTCGTGCAGGTCCATCGGTAGCGGAGCGGTGATCACTTACCATCAGGTGGTCAGCCTGCTTGTTTTTCGGCTATTTACACAGAAAACTTGTTCTTATGCTTCTGTCCTTGCAAATTACCTTACCGGTACTTTTGTTTGTTTGGGGGGTCTGCAAGTTGAAAATGACCATTGCCACCCGTGATTATTCATAATACCAGAAGCGTCATGGTCCTCTTAAAGGCTACAAATAGACAAGTGTGTTAACTGGATCTCTAATGTAGCAGCTAAAACACGTGAAACAAAGAAGAGTGGGGGAGAAACTGACGATGGTGTAAAGTCCATTGGTCAATAAGACGCATCACGAGTAGGGAAGGTCCGTTGGGTCCGTTGAAATTCGATGATAGGCTTCCCTTACAATCTTCAATGATGGATTGAATCCAAGAGTTTGCCATTTTTTCCATCAATCCAAACAAATTACAAAACTCTCATTGAGCAAAAATTATTCTTTTCAATATGGTAACTGCATACTTACCTCCAAACATACTTTTAAGCAACATCTCCAACAGTGAACATTTTATTTGAAAATATTCGTATACACCCATTCGACTAAAGTAATAGTACGAAATACAAATCCCGAGAGAAAGTTGTTCAAAAGTTGTGTTCAAACAGGAGGCACTAGACAGACAGAAGCAAACGGCAATGAAACGCAACGCGAAGGGCAGCGTCAAGGCGGGTGCGGTGCAGCAGTACATCGAACAGGAGCTGGAGGTGCATCTCAGTATCGTGGAGGCTGAGAAGTCATTGGAGGAACTAATGGAGTACAGGTGATATTTTTGTATAAAAACTTGCAGAAATTATAACCTAGTAGTTTAAATGTAGGTCATCTGCCCGAAATTAAAGTTTATTCCAAATGGAGTTTTAAAAACACCTTTGCCGGAAGAAAAAGCGTCAAGAAACTCTCAAGAACTTAATTTTTTCCTACTAACAGTTGTAAACAGCACTAACTACTACTTATCGATAGCATTTTATGCAGTGTTGTTTTAAAAAATAAACTTTGGAAGACTGGAATAAGTATCTTGTCGCTCTTATAATTTTTCAAATGTATGCATATTTTAAGATTAAATTCCACTGTTAAAGGAAAACATTGTGAGGAAACGTGCATATTTGATAGTTGTTCATAATGTTGTCAAAATTGTGTGAAGTACGCGGCACCGTTCCTGGTCCGTGTGGCAGACTGTGGCCTGGCCAACATATTATTAAAATGTAGATGATATCTGATTAATATTAATTTAGAATGATGAATTTAGATGAATTTAGTTTCAAAACGGTTGAGTATCATCAAACAATATTTGGTTCCCAATGTCTCCATTTAACTTAATAGATGGACTAAAATATTTTTATATAAATTCACTGATTATAGCAGTTGTGCATCTTTGTGTAAATCGTAAGCGATCCATTGAATTTAAGAAGTTTCGGGCGCGGTCGATAGTAGGATAGTTGACCGTTTTGCAAAAATTTCTTAAGCTATTTCGTGCTTTGAAAACCACGCAACATAGCCCTTGAAATAGAACGGAATCGGAGCAAATGTCCCGATTATCGACAGAAAGCAATTCGGTAAGCCAAGATATTTAGTTAAGCTATGTACATTTAAATTATTCAAAAAATATATGACACAATTTTTACTTACGTGAGAAGGCGCGCGGTGAGCAAATTGCCGCCGAGTGACACCTGACGGTCACAACCTCTTCCTGTGGCGGCCTCCCCGCGCACTGATGGCGACCAGCCTTTCAGCACGAGTTGCGAATGAGTGGGCGCAGCTACTAAAAAGCGCAAACTTAACGGACAATCGTTTTACGAGTTATTAACGTGCGGCAAAATGCTCATAGCACGCGCACTCTAGGATTAAGCATAGTTATTTTTATCGAACATAATTTTACTGACATTGTACAGAGCTTTCATAACGCAAGAGATAGAGAGTCTTCGCAACAGCACTGATGATGCAGCGAATAGGAAGAAGATAGCCGAACTAGAAGATGATTTGGCTTTGCGCAAGGCTCAAATATCCGACCTTCAACAGAAGATCATTACTGCTGATCAAGGTATTTGAACATTTTTGATAAGAATATTGTATTGCCCAAACTTGCCTCACTTTTATATATAATATTTTTATCAGTTATTGAATCATTCAGTCATATATCCTTCATATATGGGCATACAGGATTCTGCTTAAATTATGACACCTATTATAAAAATAAAATACAGCCAGCAGGTTAATTTTTCTTCTCTCTTGTTTGGTATTGCTATAGATAAATGTATACCGTATTTATATGACAAAAAAGAGCGGATAAAATAAGTTAATACTACGCATATTACCAGCTACAGATTAACATGTCCTTACACATCACCGCAGCGTTTGGTGGTAGTTTTATAATAATACAGCGCAACCGAATGCTGATACAATTTGCCATAGCCAATTAGTAACCTACAAACAAAAAGTAATATTTAAAATCAATCTCAAATAACATCTTTAAATTGACTGAAATCCCTATGGTTCTTGCAAATATGATTGTGTTATATTATATTAATCTTCATTTCATTAAATTATAATTATGTAATTATTTTTTACTTTGTAATTAAACACAGACAAATAAAGTTTTGTTTTGCACAAAAGCACTCTCATCGCTCTCTCGCTCTCTTCCAAACACACACACTCAGACTAGATAATCAGGTATGGAAATAATATTAACAAGCAAAAATGTTGCTCACCTCTAGTTTTAATCGCCCTTTAATGTGGTGAACTTAAACCATATCATGTATATTTACTGCTAGTATATATTTTTTACCCTCACTACTGTTAATGTTCACTTCAATAATAATCAAAAGATCTATTGTTTTACAGTGATTATGAGTCATGATTTATTAAATTTAACTACATTATAAAACATTGAAGTGATTGTATAATAATATACATTATTGACTTTACGTAATTAAATAAATAGGTTAATGTTCACTTACGTACATGAAACTAAAGTAAGCACTTATTTAATTATGTTGCACACTGCTTGTATCAACTACGTGCGAGCACGGATCGCACTGAAATATCAGACAAGAGCGGGCCGGGTGGAAAACTTTTCTGCCTTGATTGGTACTGCACTTTATGTGTACATATTTGTCACATTAATTATTTATGATTGTTATTACTGTAATGTTAAGGCCGAACAGAATAAAAATGGTTTTGTTATTATTCTTTTATTCCAAGGTCTCATGTTATCAGGTCTTCAAAATGCTGATGTCATAGATGAAAAATTAACGAATTCGATTTGTAAAATTCTGGATTTACTATGCTAAATTACATTGCATCTTATCCACCAGAAAATAAATCCCGCACCCAATGGGACAACATACAGTCCATGCTGGAAGCGAAGGTGGCTCTCAAGTGTCTGTTCGAGCTGTTGGTGGATGCAAAGAGGGAGCTACAGAACCAGAGCGAGAAGGGCTACCAAGCGCGCTATGAGGAGATCAAGGAGGCTCACGATAGACTAGCCATAGAGTTCGATAACAGCAAGACAGAGTTTGAAAGACAGCTGGCTATGGTAAAGCTGCAGAATGAACAGAAGGTTAGTTTTTTTTTTAAGTTATACCTGAGTATAGGTTACAACTGCAACATATACCAAATTATTTTATAGCTGAATTTTAGGAGAAGGGTGGAAGCTAACTCTTTGGTCCGGTAAAGATTGGTAAAGCTATCATGCATCGCCATTTATAAACATAGGCGATATTACGTGATTAAGCTTTAAAGTACAAAGTATAGCGTCCGCCAATACAAGAAATATAATGGTAATGCATCATTCTTCATTTAACAGGGAATACCACCAGTAAAAGGTTGACTTTGACTCAGTTTGTACTGCGAAGTAACTTTCCGTAGATGTCAATAATTCAAGTAGCATTCAAAAGTTTATAGTTATAAGATTATGACTAAGGTTCGTATCTTTGTCTGTGTGTCTACCTTGGAGGGAGTTAATCTAGTCACAAGCGATATTCTACAAAGTACATTTTCCTATTTTACAGTTAAGTGCATTAGTGGCACTTCAGCGGGGAGTCGTGGGCCGAGGCGACAACAGCAAGGCGTGTCAACATCTCCAGAACGTGATACAGTACCAGCAGGAAAAGTTGGAGCAAGTCGAACAAGAAAATGTATGTTGACACTTGAACTCAGTGCATGCAAATGAAATATGGATGAGTTTTTGCTATGTTGCTTTAGGATAAAAAAGGAAAAAAAAAAATATAGCACATAAGTGCCTTTATAAATATGGCTTTGTACAATATTTACAGAAAGATTGAATTTTGGTTTTTGAAAATTAGACATGTCGCATCACGGTCAAACGTTAAACCATTCCCCTGTTATTCTAGTGACCGTGAACTGATAAACTGAATGAGAACTAGAATTCCAATTTTTATCGACTTCAACCCTTTAGCAACCCACTGCAAGACGTAACCCATAGGCCTCTCCTTTGTAATCGAGAATGTTTTGACCTTACTTCACCACGTTGCTCCATTGCGGATCGGTTGAGGGGTTATTGGTCGACTCAAGTGTCGGAAGTTTTTATGCCGCCCGATGATCTCCGACGTAGCTTAACGACTGCCCCGTGACGGTAACGCTAGGAACACCGAACCGTACCATCACCGACCGCGCCCGCCGATTTGTGTGATCACTTACTATCGACACAAATCGACGGGCTTTGAGCGCTTCATATGTAACACACATGTAAAATTTCAAACAAAAAAGTCGAATACTTTTGAAATTTGGGAAAACTACTATGTAAAAAATTCAAACGAGTGATCAAAGGGCGTAAAAATGCTAACATTTATGCGGAATCAATTTGTATGTATGTTTTTAAATTTTGTAACTTTTCGAACACTGCAATAATAATAATAATATTAATAGTTGTATTTTTAACACATTTAATGTTGAATTTATAGTCTTACTTCATAGTGAACTATCTATTGTTTTAAATGGTGGAAATGCATCCATGTTTTTACACTTTTCTGTAAACTAAAATAAATTTTCTCTTATCATTTTTCTAAACTGTTTCCTGTAAGCTAAAATGATTAAAGGCTAATTTAAATGTGCTTTGTTGTTTACATGGTAGTTAATAGGATATTCATATATTTAGTCGATTTTTGGGTATAAAGACTAGCACTAAATATTAAATTAATAAAAAAAAACAATAATTAGGTAGCTTTGGAAGGTAACGTAACAAATGTCTTTTAAGAGCAACTGAACAAAAGAATATCAAGAGTGTGAATCTTGATTTTGTTGAAACTGTGGTTTGTTGGTCTATTCGCACAACAAAGATACATCTGCAAATCAGGTGTTTAATTGTTGTATCTACAATCTACCTTACAGTAGAGCGTTTTGCATGACAACAAAACTTTCGTTTTTTATTACTCATCTATTTTTTGACAATCAATGACGATATATTTATTAAAAAACCACGATAATAAAACCTATATATCGATTATGAGGGATTTTGCATGACCATGTGTTGCATAGTATAGTTAATTATGTATTGCATACATGTAATGATATAACTCTCGGAAAAGAGTTTTGTATTTATGTACATACGCTTTTTTGCGCCAATAACATTAGCCGTAGTCGTGAATGATGAGCATACATTTCAATTGTTATTTTAATGAATGTCCCATGCATAACATAATGCTTTGCACTGGCACAAACAGTCGTCTTACTGCAGAATATATGATTGACCATACGACTTCTTAACATAACATGTTATTTTGGTTCTTTAGAGAGACGTACCGCATGACCTTCATTCAACTATTATTTTTGGATGCCATTTTTTTTATCGTAACTACACTAAAAATATAATAAAAACAACTTGGTGTCATGTGCACCTTTGTTTTTTGTATAGGTCGATACCTAGAATTTTAAATCTAATTTTATTTATTAATGCTACTATTAATGTGATTATGAAAATATGGTAGCTCAGCAATAAAGCCTTAATATATAAATATATCTCACCAGCCATTGTGTGTGTGTGATGTTCATTTCATTTTGTCAGATTCGGTCCTCGTGTTTCCTACTTAGAAATTTCCGAAATGACCCGCTTTCTTTAACGTGTATATTATGTGTTGAATTGTACATATATTTACATATCTATGTAGCTAATTGTGTCTTTTCATTAATTAAACATGTGATAGAATCCCTCTTAAAGTTGACGGTCAATTTCACAGAAGAAATTGGTCGATGAATTGGAAGACTTGCGCGCGGCTGGCAAGAAGATTAAAAAACGCAGCAAGAAGGACGCGGCGGAGACGGTGAAGAAGGTGGAGTACGTGGAGCCGACAGACGAGGAGGACGATGAGTTCGAGGACTCGGACAAGGACCCTGACTGGAGAGCCACGCCGCTATTTAAGCGGATACAGGTAAGAGATTGATTAATTAAATATATAGCATTATTCATTGGAATCTTATTGGATTCAAAACAATTAGATTTGGATTTAACAGTCCCTAACTGGACGGAGCGGTATCAATTAAGAAATAGGTATGTCGTCCAGCAGTCGAAGTCTAGAGGCTTAAGGATGGATGAATAGTGTAGTATATGTACCTACACGACAGAGATGATACATACTAGTCGATCATATTATCGATGTGAACCGTAGTGGACCGACCACCGGGTAGTTGTCAAGCGGGGAGTCTCGTGATGAACCGAGTCAGTCTTGTGACGGACGCGGTACTACGGATCGCACGTGTGCCAGCGCCGCGCCAGTGTCACAGCGTTGGTTGCAGTGAGCTTATGAAGAGTAGTGCTCAGTGTCCGTCCCTTAACGTCTATATCATCAGGACCACCGGATGTTTTAGGGAGAATAGATAGGCGATTATCAGTAGTTTAGCCTAGTGGTTTGAACGTTCTTGCAAGGGAGAGTCGAGTTCGAATCCTGCACGCACCTCTAATATAATTATCACTTGTTTTTATGAAGGAAAACATCGTGAGGAATACTCTAGAGTACATAGCGTCTTAGAGTCATGTGAAATCTGCTAACTTGACCATGACGTAGCATGTTATGGTCTTAACCCTTAATTGTAAGAGGAGACCCGAGCCTAGCATTGGCGCAATTACGGGTTGTAATGATGATGAAGATAATAGATTTTACGTCACCACGGTTACCATTAATAACAGGCGCAACGTTCGCGACTAACGATGAACTTCACGGCACCGGACATGTCGTCCGACACGTCGTCGGCCGCGAGCCGTGCGGTGAAGCGGCGCAGCGACGGCTCCCCGCACTGCACGTGCCGGGGCAGTTGCTCCACCAAGATGTGCGGCTGCGTCAAAACGGACAAGGGGTGCGGTCAGGGGTGCCGTTGTCAGCCCGAGCTGTGTAAGAACAGGCGACGCTCTTCGTCGGACAGCGACAACAAGGAGAACAATGTGAGAACTGATATGTTAAATGTCAATACATAACAATTTTATGTACATTTAATTAACTTATTTTATTTTCCTTTGAAAATTTGAGATTATAGTGTTGACAGTTCAAATTTTAGTTATTTCGTGTAATTTAATTGATTTATTTAATTCAATTAATGTTAGTATGCCAAAGTTGGCCAAACACCGATATCAAAATCGATGCGCTACTGATCAGTGAGCGCGCGAGGAACCTGTTGGTTCTTAGGAATACCAGTTATATACGATAATTTTCCCTGATGTGTTAATGAATAAAAAACAACAGTTCAAAGCTAAAAATCTTAAGACAGCAAATGGCGAGCCGACACCGCACGAGTTTCTGTCGAAACAGGAGCTTCTGTAGAGTCTATATTTTTAAAATTTCTTGGGGCTCGACAAATGTTGATTGAAACCATTTTAATATGTTCAACCATTTTTTCGTTTGTAAAATATTGTATTATGTTTCTTTGCCGGCTTTACATTAAATAATCGGAACAATGGGCGCTATATCACATGTATACAATTTAATTTGTAATTATCAATATTAACTTCAGCATGAGATGTTTTCCTCTCCTGTTTCCTAGTTATACCCAATCCTCAGTTGTTAAAGCACCAAAATATTTTCACGATAATCATAAAGAATTATATTATTATCTATATATATATTAAATTAAAAATTTGTTATGTTCTTTTCAGCCATCAAGTACGGAATATTCCCTTGAAACCACCTCGCATTCATACTTTGACAAGAGGTGAGTTTGTGGATTAATTTGCATGGAATTAATTAAATTTTGTTTATTCTCATATAAAACATAAATCAAGTTGTTTAGATTCGAGTCATCTGAAGAATTAAATGCCATGTTAAAAAAATGTGATGAAAATGTTTCAAATAAGCAAACATCAAATGAGAAAATTCAAAGTAGTTCACTGAAGAGGTCAGTAAGTGAGAGAAGGCTACAAGCGGGTAAAAGCACACAAAAATGGATGTATGCCCTTTTGTTGTATAATGTATGCCTCGCCCCCATGTCTTCCTACTGCGCTAACAGTATATTTCAGTATGGAATGGACGCAGCTCAGTATAACGTGATTTCGTTTGTCATCAAATACTTGATGAAACAGGTTAATTATATACATACATCCCCATTGCAGACTATGCTCTTAAAGATTTACATTGTTATGTGGCAATTATAAAATTGTATATCGATTAATAATATTACGTTTTTCCAAAGGGACACAAAGAAGTACTCGTTCTATAAAAACATATCTGGGATTTGGCACATTTTTAAGCGGAGGGATATACTTAAAGAAATCTGTAAGTGCATAGTTCTGCAAAGTATCTACATATGTATTCGTAGATAAATAAAAAAATGAAACGTAGCTGTTGATTGTAGAGTTAGACTAAAATTTTAGTGTTTGAAGAGTTTTGAAATTCAAAATTGGTTAGCTACATAATTTTATTTGTAACCGACTGAAATAGAACGTACCTAGTAAACGCTTTGCAGAATTATGCGCTAGTTTAAAGCATCTAATTTATTCGTAGTTTAAATTTATCTTGTTAGTTGATCTAATACAATTCCGTTGTTATTACAGAGAAAACCATGACATAACATATATAAAAAAGAAGAAAAGTTATTTTTTCCCGCATGAAGAGAATAATTGATACATGACGAATGAAGGTAATTAATTATACATTCAAGTGTTAAGTCTAAATCTATACTGTTACGTGTCAGGATCCGTAGGCTCGTAAAAATGCCACAATAGTTCCGCAGAGACTTTATTTTACTTCACACGCACTTCACAATCACAGTTACACTTAGTTCGCAGGTACTCGCTTCGTAGGGAGTGAACTCTTCGCTTCGTATTCGAAAACCGAATGACCCGTGGGCGACCCTGCCCGCTATTTATATCGATTTCCGGGCTTCCAGATTTTTCCACGCCCTTCGTTGAAATAAACGATAACAACAATAATTCCCGGAAATCGACATAACAATGGCGGGTCAGGTAAATACCCTCGTTTCGGCCCTTATGTACGCCAATCTCGCCCCTTTTGCCTAAGGCATTCGGGCCAGATTGGCCTGAAGTGACCCAGGTAATTTTTATTTCTACCTGGGTTTCTCTTTTATTGCCTCCATTGTCTTTCTCCGTAACGGTCGGCCACCCTTCCAGAAACATCGTAAGCCTGCCGATTTCGAGAAGCTTCGTAACAATACTTTCGGCGCATACTAATAGTGTACATTTTCAAACGTATACTATAGTGTTAGAGCCTTTTTAAAATGAATAAATGTCAGTAGAGAAAAATTATGTTATTATTAGGGAAATAACTTACAACTAGCAATTTGAATGCCTTATCTTCAAACAATTTCTTCGATATCAGTAATTTAATTAGAATAATTTACATTGTTTAGAACAGCATATGTGAATTAATATTTTTTTTGCTACAATATATTTGATTATCAAGTTGATCTTAATATGAAACGAATGCGACATCATATACACTAAAGAACTGAGAATAAACACTAGACTTATAAATGTTCTTAAAGAATTTATTTTCATGTATTTCCAAAGGGTTTTCAGCTCGGTGAAAGACGGACTGAAATTAATTATTATTTGAGTATTTCATGAAATAAGTTGTTTTTTTTTTCAGTTTGACTGGTTTACCTGTGCCTTAGGAGAAACCGCAAGTGTCTTACATAATATAATAATATTCAGGAGGAAAGATATATTTTATAATTTCTTCTTTTGAAATTAATTACATTCTACTGCTCCAGTTAAATCTAAATTAGGTGTTAAATGTATTGATTAATGATAAATTTTATTCAGTATTTATTGTAAAATTGTGATGTGAAATGACGTAGTGATGCGAGAGATATCTGGTGGCCACATTTTTTGAAATTTACAGAGTGGATCTCTGAATAAAACGATATTTATTATTGATGTTTGTTTACTTATCTACCTCCAATAATATACCTCACAGGAAATAATTGTAACTATATTTATCAATGTTACCATCGTGCATTCCTTTAAAAATAAAGTCACTCGTGAATTTTTGAATACAGAATTTCATAACTTCACATGAAGGAAGAATTGGACTGGAATTGGTTATGTCTTAATAACAGTAATATAAAATACTCAAGCCTAATGATTTGAACATATGTATTCCACATTGGAGACACAGCTTTGAATCCTGCACACTATTTTCAGAATAATGTGCGTATTACATTATAACTTGTAACGAAAGAATTTTTAACAAATACAAAAGAGCAGAAAGCGCTAAAAGCAATATTAGCCAGCGAGTATATTTTCGAATGAAGATATAGTTAGTTGGATGTTTAAAATATTTTTTTAACTGTCGAATAAATAAATGGTTGAATTTCAATTTGGTTGCAGGAAGATTTTCCCTTCAAACTTGAGAAATATCATTTATGTATTTTTAAAATACATTTATGCACGTAATTTTTTTATTCTACTACCATTTCGAAAAGGTGCTTCAACATTGAGGAGAAGAACCTTGGCACATTTTTTAAAGCAACACATTGCAATTCAACTTTGGAACCGTATTGTAAAAACGAACTCCAAACCTCATAAACGCCAAGAACACTGAACCTTTTGAAGGCGATAAGAAGACGTAACCAAATTATGCCTATTTTCTGTTTCACGATTGAGTGTATCAATTTACTACTTGTACATGTGTTTAAATTTTTTCGAATAAATACCAAATTACTATAAAAATATTAACAGGCTACGGTGAGTACATCTATTTCTTTAAATTTCTTCTTTAAAAACTCACGTGACTTAAATCTATATATAGCTCGGATTGCTCTTTTCTGCAATACTAATATTAAATCAATGTTCGCTGATTTACTCATAAGGATACCGTACGACTGTAGAAATAGGCAAAATGAACAAGTCTAGCTGTTTCTACGTCTATAATCATTTATCTTTCTGATAGAATAAACAGACGTAGTCAGTTCACCTACGAGAACCGATAATAACCGGCAACCGATTACAAATTATCACTTCCTATGATGAAGGAAAACACATCGTGACGAAATTCGCTTACCTGAAAGCTTTCCATAATGTTTTCAAATGATTGTAGTCCATGCGCACTTGGCTAACGTTGTGAACAATGGCCTTAATTAAAGAGAGGTGTTTAAAGGAGACTCGATCCCAACAGTGAGAAAATTTTGGATTTTACTTAATGCATTATATAAATATTCAATTAGTCATTTAAATAATAAATTTATAAGCTTAATCTCAAAAACTTTGTTAAGCTATTTCTAATTCTAACGAGTTTTCTTGTCATTAAGACTTGACCGGTCTTGTCCACGTGTCTCACTTTTATATTTCACATGTTAAGCCTTTGAAATTATTTTGCCTATTTGTCCGTCAGGATGGTTGACGTATAGCAATGCAATTGACAAGCGCCGGTAATAAATAAGGTAGGTCCAGGGACACTGCATTGTGGAACACCATATGAAATGGTTGAGGTATATCTAAGGTATTCACCGAGTTTAATTCGTTGATGATTTATAAGGTAGTCTGACAAAAGCAAGTGGGGTAGCCTCGTATACCAAATTTATAGAACTCGTGTAAACAGTGTCAAACGCTTTGGCCAGGTCTATGAATAGTCCAAGAAATTTATTACTTCAGTCTAGATTACTACTGATTGTCTCTGTCAATTCCAACATTGTATTTTACGTTCATATATCATCTAGTGAAAAACATCTTTAAGGCGATTGTTTATAAGTATCTTTTAAATTTGGAAAGTACAAGCAGGCCTGAAATTGGTCTATAGTTTTCAACATTATTCCTGCCTCCATAAATGGGGGTCATAATAGCTATTTTTAAATGGAAAAAAACGGGTAGTTTCAAAGCACATGTGACAAAGTAAAGGTAACTATATGAATGTGTTTTGTCATATTAACAAAGGATGACTAATGAAACCTAATAACCATTATGTAAGAAAATAAAACGTATTTAACAGACATTTTCGGCACCAGTGGGGTACTTTTTATCATTGATCAATTCACAACTTGTTTTTTTAAAGTAGGTATTCGGGAAGAAAATAGCGTGTTTCAAAGTTGGATTTTGAACTGCCACCTATCAGCGGTGTCTATATGAAAATAATACAAATGTATTTGCGTGAGGATGAAAATTAAATTATAATGTAATTGTAAATTACAAAGAAAAATATTATTAAAAATTTATATTTTTTACAGATTTTTATTAGAGTTACAATTTAGAGGTTTAATTTAGAGGTTTAATTTTAACCTACTTTTTTAATTATATTAAAAACATCTTCATCATATCCGATAATTAATTATGCAGTAAAGTTTATTTTTCAGTGTAACGACCTAACTTTCAATCTCTTCATTGAAAATTGATGAGAAGAAACCGATTTTGCTTATTCAAAGCTACAATGAGCGCTTTGGTGGCTCATTTCAATCCAAATCCACGACAGAAATATATACAATATTTAGTTTGTTGTTCTGTTGTTGTCATTAAGGATCTAAACTGCACTTGCATCAATTCGAACTTTAATATCTCGTTGGACAAATAATTATTTATATTTATGAAAATCGATAAAATGTTTGTTACTAGGCCTTTGATGAAATAAGAACACCAGGAATATGTAATCTTCATCGTGTTCAAGCACAAAAATGTTGCAACCATTTGTAAATTTCTTGCAAGTAATAGCTCACGTGATTTCGGCTTGTGAATAATTTTCCTTTAGTGTAGCTTAGGTAGTAATTCTACTAGATTTAGGTTTTTTGTTCCATGGGGATTACATCTCAATGATATTGTATAAGTAAAATAATATGAGATAAGGTTTATTATTATGGAAATATACGAAAATATTTTACACATTTGAGGCGTATGCATCCTGCGATTGTTCGCATGAATGCCGAGTGGTATTGTAACTCTAAACAGGCAAGGTATTTGTATTGTTTCTAGAGATACGTTTGTTAAATTTTACGTTATGCGAACTACGATAACAGTTCAATGGTTTCCCAATCGTTTGCATTTCAAAAAATTTTTGAAGATTGATTATAATTGACAATCCACCGTCTTTTCAAGGTTTTCTTGTACTTCTCGGGTTAAAGCTGTTAAGGACATTTTCTTCTATCCGTCTCTGAAATTAATCGCTAAATTATTTGCTGGCAAACAGACAGCCACTCAATAACCTTTTCTTTCTTGTTGTTTTCGAGGGGGTCACCTTCGAAAGGCCAGGCTCTGTTGGTGATGAGCCTCCGCTCATCCCCTACCTTCTGATGTTTATGGCGGTACACGGCCACGTATACCGTCGTCCATCCCGGGGTCGCTGACTGGACAATTCGAGCTCCCACCCTAGCCGCCCACGACCCCGGAAGCCCCCTTTTAGTCGCTTCTTGCGAGAGGCAGGAGATACCGTAGCCCTATTTCGTTCCCGAGCTACAGGGACAAGCCACTCAATACCTTTAATATTAATTCCACTATAAACTGTATTTTGTTTTTAATTATTTGGTAGTAATAAAAGAACCATGCCCACATATAATATAATTTATATTATTTACTAGTAAACTGCCCTCGCTTTGCTCCAGAACAACTAGGCCTTACGCTTAGAAATACCACCTGCATTGTTTTAGGACTGAGATTTTCCCGTTCTGTAAATTAGATATATATTATTTTCTTATATCTTTTTTATTTTTGGTCGGATTGCAATGAAACGAACTTTAAATATTAAGTGATGCCTCCTGCAGTACAATAGTGAAAACCATGATGAAAGCGGTTAAGCCGGTTAAGTTCTGAGATTAGCCCGACAAACGCACAGACAAACAAAAAAAAAATTAACAACTATTGTTTTGTGTGTTCTATTTCGTTAGTAAAGGCCGCTAATAACAGTTTTTTTCATGTACAGAAAGCAATCAGTTATAATTTTATTATATGTATTGATTTCTTCGTTTCATTAGTTCAGTTTATCAATCTATTAAACTAACATTTTTAAATGTAACAGCCGCCGAACACACAGGCTTCGCCATGGTGCGTGTCACCGCCACCCACACATCTGCACCAGCTGAGTATCACCAACACGTTGCCGAACGAAAGAGGAAAGAAGTGGTAAGCCCGATTCGAAACACTTTCTATTAATAAGAAATTATTACCGTTAACTTCTTTTATAATAAAATTATGATCGGACAATCGGATTCTTTGAGTAGACTACCTAGTGACTAGTCTGAAAAAAAAATAGAAAATCGATTATACCAAACGATCGAATCAGATATTTCTTTACATTACAAAACTTTCTATTATTCGAAACTCGAGCCAAACTTCAAATTCTCTTAACGCTAACCTTCCAGGACCACATAAGACAGCCTTGAGTTGAGTGATTAAATAATGTCTTGCATCATCAATATTTGCATCGCTGTATCCTATTGAACACCTTGACCGATTTCGTAAGCAGATCCTGACTGTCGGAGACGTCATCGAACGCTATGTGAGTCAAAGAAAGCCTCTACTGTACCCCTACTACGAATATATTTATGGGCTATGTTTGTTTATAAATAAAGTTAATTATATTTTATTTTGCCACCGAATTTTTTTGTTGGTTAAGTTAGAAAGTATGTTCTCAATTAACAATATACACGTCAGTTACTCAACAATTCACTAAGGTATAAGACAGTGTTAATTTCGTTCATCATGATAGTGCTAAAGCATTTAAATCTGAGTATCCGATTAATTGCCTTTTTTCAAGAATTTATTTTGATTTTACTATCTATCATTAAGTATATCACGTCAGTGGTACCTGCCTTCTCATTTATATTGAATTCTAAAATAATTATCTTTAATACTACTTGGCTGGCAGTTGTTCTAAAATTGGCTCACCATTATCATCGGAGTTTAGACTGTATGACCCGTTTTGTCATTAGTGGAATACGTGTACATACCTAATGCGTCATATCGTATTTGCAGTTACTCTAAAAAATATTCAATTTTAACTTGATTGTGTAGAGTTCGAGAACAAATAGTAGATACGTGATGCCTTTCGCCACCAGTCGAAGAAAGGCTCGGAGGTTCGCTTTCGTTGTTTACGGGGAGAAATCTCGAACCGGTCTCATCGAGTCAGTGCCTCGCGCCGCGTCATTTCAACCACGCGTGTGTAGAACTCTAACCGTGTTAACAAACTACTTCCGTGAAACGAAACTCGACATTTTTAAGTGCAAACGCGTGTTACGAGTGCTGTGTTTCGGCTGTGTTTTGTCTCATGTACCATTCCGTGTTTTTTAACTAGAAAGTTTCGCTACCTGCGTGTTTTTCTACAATCACCGGTACGTTCAAGCTTTCAACTTTAAGTGATGTTATTACTAATGTTTACGTCGTGGCTTGCAGATATTTTTTAATACTATTTAAATGTTCTTGTTTGATTTTCAGGATACTATAAGACTTAATTTGAACGGTAATAATGTTTTAAAATTATAAATGAATTTTACGCATGTATAGTAGTAAATGTTTGTTTGTTGCCTCACTACTTTTTGCTTCGGACGCTTCACCATTAATTGCCAGTGGATCTTAGAAAGGAAGCCTCTCTCCTCGGCTAGCTCAGATCTACTTAGATCTTATGTGCATGTGTGTGTATCACGTGTTTTTATACAAATATCACTAATGAGTTCTAACGGTTTGTGAGATTATTGGTAATCTCATTGAGCATTCAATGAGATATACATCGGTAATAATTAACTTTGGAAGTGACTGGTCACGAATTGAACCATCTGTTGTATATTAAAACTGGTCAAGTCCGAATCGGATTACGGTGGTAAAGGTTTCTGGACCTTTATTAGGAATATCCAGTTTCTATATTAGTTTAACAATTTTGGATTTATATATTTTTTTCCTATGAATTAGATATACCTATATTCTGTATTTAAATTCGCGTATAACATTATCAATAAATTGACGATTTTTTAAATTAATTTTGATTGATTGTATTTTCCCCTTTTGATATTTAAATATAATGTACTAGAAAAAAAAATATATTTCATTTTCAAATTTACCAAAATAACGATCAAAATTAAAATTCATTTATTTACGGTATACGTCCGTCATTGAGTCCCCAATATCTATGAGTGTTCAAAATAAAAAAAAAAATACAGTAGATTAGTAGAAAACCGTATTGAATACACAAAAACGCGAATGATTGTTAAGCAATTCGGTTATTTGCATTACAAGTTGGGAACTCTAAACGTGAATAGAAGATGTAGCATAATTAAATAAATTATTGACACAGTGTGGTTATGTAGAGCGCAAGGTGAAATTTCCTCCATACAATAGAGTTCAACGAATTGTAAGTTCGTAACCATTGCTTAGGTATCCTGCCGCGTCATGTTGTACATATTTTACTTCTTATTTGTTATTTTTTTATAACTGAATAGTATAAATATTGTAGTTATAGTAGCATTAAATATAATATTTTAATTACAATTACGTTGCAATGCTTTCTTTAAATTTAAAAGTATTTATGATAATTCAAACTTGTGTTTACGGATTTGCCAGCTAGAGGAATATTTCCAATATAAATTCAAGGTTGACAGAATATAAATATAAATCTACTTATAAGTGGACCAAATATTATAACAAATTTTCTTGTTGTTTTCGACAAATAGTGACAACGACCGATTGCTAGTTTATTTGAGAATAAGTGAATTAAAAAATAATTATATCTGCCGGTCTAGTTTGTGAAAAATTCTAGTCCATAAGGGTTCGAGACAACCTATGATACTTCTCTAGGCTTGTGTCTCCATTAAAAAGTACAAAACGCTATATATTAGAGAAGTTATTTACAGTTTATTTATTAGATTTGGGATATCGAAGTCTACCAATTACGATTAAGGAACCGTCTTAAACTATCTATATAAAAAAAAATCCCAGAAAAATGAAACCCAGAGCATTCGTCGCATATTTCATTCTGATTCAAACGATACGACAAGATTTTTTTCTACGGTGGATATTCTTAAGGATTGTTATTGTCTATTCTGTATAGGATTGTCTACGTATATCTCTGTCTGTATATATTAATATGTACAAAAAGTATTCCGCTTAAACATATTTTTTTTAATTTTGTCAGATTTATGATATATATAAAACTAAAACCACTGCACATATTCAGATTATGTTTGACGTATTCGGAACTTATATTATGGGTCGAAAGTTAAGACATACTTCATCTCGGCAAGTGGCTTTCTTCCCGCGCGATTTTCTACAGAAAAGTGAGGACGGGTTACCAGTACATCATAGTACAGAATGTTGTATCAAAAAAGATCCGCAAGACGTACAAGATAGCTCATGTAAGTATCTATCCACTTACGTATTCTACACGGAACAACCGTGCACGCAATCCGCATTACACCAACCATTGTTTACATTGGAAACTGTACAGCATGCTATAGCATATTCATGTAATAATATAGCGCAGAAGGATGTAACATACAAGGCGTTCGGTGGGTATGGATGCTAAACGCCTTGGGAGGTGGAATGGTCTAACCTGAATGTAGATATCAATGCTATTAAATTTATGCTCAAGATATTTCTGTGTCGATTTGGATGCCGATAGATTTCGATATATCTCAGACGATTTAACGTAGATTTGATTCTTAAGTTTCATCGTATTTAGGAACGTTTTATCTACCGAAAACAAACTAGACGTGTATAGAAAATATTAACAACATATAATAATCCCACAAACTTCGGCAATAACTTGTAATAGGTTTTAATACAAACTTCATAGTCTTACCGAAACTATCCCAACACACAGCTTTTTGATACAAGATGGAATCGAGAATATCAAATTCTTGTCTTTCATCATTTCGCTAAAAAGTGCGTGTGTCATTGCCCTTAAAAGCTGTTAGTCCGGATCCAAAGTTCGGTATGTCAAATTCATACCATATTCTTCACGCGTATTCCACAGTGTCTTATACAGTAACGAGTTAAGGATAGCGGTACCTTATATTCGCTACGGTTGATATCAAAACTAAAAACGTGACATTTATTGTTGACTTGGCTATCCTTGTTCTTATGGTGTTAAATATTAACTCTTTACAAGCAGGTCCATCGCTTGCATCTCAGCCATAATTGCGTAAGTGGTTCCCTATCGAATGGAAAATAATCCCCAGTGGCAAACATTACCATGGGAGTCCCACAAGGATCAATATTAGGACCACTACTATTTTTAATATATATCAATGATCTTCCTTATTTCACTAGGAACTTGTGTAAAACTGTATTGTTTGCTGATGAAACTTCCTTACTTTTTGTAGTAGATAGGAGAAAACAATGTTTTGACGATGTAAATATTACTGTTTCGCAAGTGTTACACTGGTTTACGTGTAAAACGCTAAAAAAACAAAATGTATTAAATTCACTTTACCAAATGTTAGACAAGTGCCATCTCATATTGTTTTAAATAAGGAAGTGCTTGAACTAGTGAACTCTACCACATGTATTGGAATCACTATAGACTCACGACTACAATGGAATCCTCATATTGAAATAACGGACGTAGAAACAGCAAAATTAGTTTATTTTAGCTACTTTCATAGACTAATGTCTTATGATCTGTTGTTGTGGGGCTCAGCTGCTGAAATTAAGTCGATTTTTATATTACAGAAAAGAGCAGTATACGCCATTTACAACCTCAGGCCTAGGGATTTCCTTAGAGATCTCTTTGAAAAAATTGATATATTAACAACAACAACAACAACAACAACAAATTCCTATTTATTGTACACCAAAATGTAGTGTATAGAAAGTTTAGATACAATATTTTTAGGTACAACAGGCGGTCTTATCGCTTAATTAGCGATCTCTTTCAGACAACCTATTCAGCTGATAAAGTAGATGGAGTAATGAGACAGGGTAGGGGTGCACTATGAAATATAGTTATATTTGTTTACTTTGTTAGCAGACAGTGTAGTAAGTTATAGTTAAGTGGTAAGGTGTAAGAATAGTTAAAAAGGAAAAAGTGGTATTAACATAACAAAATATAGTAGAAAATTAATGGTAATCATATGGAAAGATAATACTCCTTCACTAGTTTTTTAAATGATTCTAGTGTCTGCGCACGTCGGATTGTAACTGGTAAGGAGTTCCAAAGTCACATAGCCACTGCGGTAAAGGATTGACAATAGAAAATGAAGATCTAGGTGGGACTAAGAGAGAAAGATTATCATTAGAGCGTAGATAACGATCACGATGAGAAATAGATTTGAATCGGAATCGTTGTTTTAAGTATTCCGGTGTGTTTGGATTAAACCGGACGCAGTACAAAGTAGACAGAATATGACTATTCCGGCGAAGACGGATTGGGAATCATTTGAGCTTAGATCGATATTCAGAAATATGGTCAAATTTCCGAATACCAAATATGAATCGAATACAGATATTTTGGAGACGCTTAAGTTTATTTAGTTGCTCCTGTGTTAGATCTAAGTAGCAAACATCGGCATAGTCAAGGATTGGAAAAAATAAAGATGAGGAAAGCGTAATCTTAGTCGCAACAGGTACTTGCAGGTAATTAACTGTAGGATTACAATATATTTTAGATAATATTACGTACGTTAAAAAATACTCTGATAGTTTTCTTAGGATGCGTAATGTTCACAACATTAATACTAGGAATAAGGCTAAACTGATTGTTCCAAATTTCCGACTAAGTAATACTGGGGACTCTTTGATGGGTAGATGTGTAAATATTTATAATAAAATTCCATTACAATTAACAGAAATTCCATATTGTAAATTTAAAACTCACGTCAAAGGCATTCTTATTCAAAAAGGTTATTACAAACTTGATGATTACTTTCGGGATAGGACTGCTTGGGCATGATTTTAATATTAAGCCAGTTTATAGCCATAAGTGCATTCTGTAACTGTGAGTAGGAAAAAAAACTTGTCGGGAGTTTCTTGCCGTTTCTTCTTCCGAAACCACTCACGGTAGAGATTTGCTGAAGGATGGCATAGTTTGACGTTTGAAAAGTATTTGTAAAAACCAACTTCGAATAAATATTATTTCATTTCCTACTTAAGAATGCAATTGAGCAACCGTGACAACTTACCATCCAGTGTTCTTCTGTTTTTTCATCATCATATACTTTTACTTATCATAAATGCATTTTTTCTTTATTGTTGGGAGAGAAGGAGGTTCTATGCATGTATAGAAGTATATACCATCATACATTTAATAACAATGAATTTCCGCAAAGTAACGCCTGATACTATCAACTATAGCAATAGTAACAATAGATCTTATGATAAGATACGAACCAAATATCATAAAAACGTTGAACAACCAGTTATATACACAGACTCCATTTCATGATACATATAAACCAAGTCAGCTAATGACAGCGTGTTAAAAAGATATGACGAATATATGTATATGTTACAGTTAAAACCAGTTTTTAGATAGAACGCGTTTTCCGTAGTTAGAACTAGTTTTCACTAAATGCTTTTGTTAAAACTAGAATTAACTAATGTTCAAAATTGAATATCAGTTAAAACTAGTTCTTACCAGACAAAACACGTTTTTCCGAAGTGAGTCTCAGTCAAAACTGTTCTCAAAGTTCATCGTATCTTATTCTAATTGATCGCGAGATGTCCCTTGATTCGACAAGTGCGGGGGAATCCATTTCCGAGCGCCATCCGCGCGCTGTGTGCTCGTTCATTCTAACCTAACCTAACCTAACCATTTTTTTACGTGGGGAAACCCTCATGGGTTCCTCTCAGTCGCGGGGGCAACTAATAGGATATGTCGGACTCCTACCAGCTAATACCCCACGGTGTTCCTCTGAGCGCCCTTTGTCGGGACTGCGGGTACGCTCTCCAATTCTTCCGCGATCCCGACGGCGTTCGCTCTTCTACAGAGCCCGTCCCTGTGCGGAATGAATCTGGAGCTACTTCTTCCCTGCGTCTTTGAGGTGTATGCGGGAACACCGTGCGCATCACCTCGAGAATCCAACCTAACCTAACCTAACCTAAATTCTAGTTTTAACAAAGGCATTTAGTAAAAACTAGTTCTAATAGGGAAAACGCGTTCTACCTAAAAACTGGTTTTAACTGTAACATATATAACGTTTCAGAGTGATTGAAATGGATTTCCAAAACTCGTTAATTGTTAGAGTATCTAATTACCAATACAGTGAGTTTTGTTTTATTAGCGTTCGTGCATTTAAAGATCGAGTACGGACAAATTTTCCCACAACTGTAAAACGGTCTAGTGAATTCCTTCATGCAGTCGGACGATGGAGACGCCTTAACGGTTAACGTGGGGCATGCGGTGTAAGCCGCGATCCCAGATCTCTAACAGTATTCAGGGATCTGCGTTGCGCGTACAGTTGCGTTGTAAAGTTTTGCACATCAACTACAGTAAATTTAATTATTTTGTATCATGCAATAACCCCGTCGAAATGATGTAATCTATAGTCGATTTTTTCTGATATCAAAGGCGATGGGCTACTGTAAGTTTTTACACAGTGTTCGTATACATATTTAATGTCGTTTTTTATTCGTGCCAAGACAATGAAAGCATTATATTGAATTTTATTTTTATAATTATAACGATAATTATTCTATACTGCTACTACATATTATTATAATTATCATGAGTACGTGACTGATTATGGTGCACATATAGTAGAAGTGGTATATTACAGTTTGATACCATTGCCATAACCTGCAGGTTGATGCTGCAATCTCACATTTCAAACTCACAGGTGTTTCCCGTTATATTGTTATAATATGGAGTATTATTGATAATTTAAATGATAGCCTAGTGGTTTGAACATCGGTCTCCCGCACGGGAGACTCGAGTTAGAATCCGTCACGCACTTCTAAAATTTAAATTCTGTGCGTATTACAAATTTTTATCACCTGCTTTGGTGAAGGAAAACATCTTGAGAAAACTTGCACACCTGAGAGTTTTCCATTATGGTCTCAAAGGTATGTGAAATGTAATTAATCCGACTAAACCATATTAAGATCTGTTATGGTAAATTTCATAATAGATTAAATTAAGATTCGATAAAATTCCTTGTAGGTGCCAATTAATTACTATTACTATAATCTCATGGAATCGATCTGTGAATTTAGTCTGCGAGATCACAGAATTACCGCACTGATAAATAAAATTCTTATATTATTACAACTAAAATCTCCTAATTGGGCGTACAGAAAATGAAAAACAGAAAATAGATTTTCTTGTTGTAGATATTAGCGTACCAAACATGATCGTGTTTAGATATTGTTAAATATATCCAATATATTATTTTAATCCTAACCTATGGTATACGTGATCACAAGTTCTTAAAAATAGATTGAACATAATTCCTAAACAGTTTTTGGCTTCGACTAAACTTGAAGGTGACCGTTTATGGGCTTTGCCTTTTTCAGATTCGTAGAATTAACACAAGTTTCGTTAATGGTCAAAATGGCCGCACCTAAAATTAAAACCTTAAACCTTGAAACACACAAGCCCTGTACCTCTTTTTTATATTCTTGGTTTGTAGTTTTTTCTATTTTAAAAAAATATCTATTTTTTTATTCATTCATTCATATTCACACCATATTCATATTTATAGTAAAACTAATAGAAATTTGGAACATTTTAATTGTGCCGTTAGTATTATGTGGTTTTGAATGATAATATGGTAGTAGAGATTAAATAAAAAAATTGTAAAAAGCACATCTGCACTAAATGTCTCCTCAGTTGACAGTGATGAAATCTAGCTTAACTAAACAAAACCACGTGTCGGGCAGCAATATGATTACTTAATTATTTTATTTGATTTCAAGTGAATACAGGTTTCAATAAAAGAAACTTTTGATTCTTTATTGTTATCATACAATATAAATATTAAGATAATGACCGTTAAAACTTACGTTTATTTAATATTAGTTGTGAACGAGAGAATTATAAAATAGATGGCGCTGATTACAGGTATGCAAAATGATTAAAAATTATATTTTAGAAAGATTCTATTTTAATCGTGGCGTTAAAATAAAATATATTCACAAAACTTAGAGATTTCTAATATTTCAATATGAAATCCGTTATATTATGTTCGCAATAGCCAGTGTTATTTATAATACCTAAATGAATCAAACCAATATTCCCACCTTTTCCCAAAAGTAAAATGTACAATTATCTAAATATATATGCAAGCTCATCCAAAGCCATGCATCCCTGACCTCTTTGGTAATAACTTTCAAGGACGGTCATGTGAGAAATTTATAATTAGAAAAGCAGCTTACAGTATAAACATGCTTATCGGTGCTAAGCCCAAGTTACGATTTTCTTTGTAGATGTGCAGTCGTAGATTCCTCGAATAAAATACTTAATAAGAAAGAATTTAAATAAAGGACGAAAACTAAATGTGACACTATTTTTTTTATCTATTTTATAAAACTCCAAGATTAAGAGACGTACAATATAAAATTTTACTCCAACTCTAACAAGAGTTCCTTATATACGTAGTTGAGTACTGATAAAATTTTGCAGATATTATTATATATATGATGTTAGCTATGACTGTAAAATAATTTCAATCAGATTAACAGTAATTTATAACTTGGTGGTAGAGTTTTGCGTAAGAATTACATTATCAATGTTTTTATCAACTCTTCAGTATTATTACTGGTATTAATATCTTTCCGTAAAGCCTGCCTGGCTAGCTACCACCCTCTTGCTTGAGTCAGTCGCCAAACGACTCGTCGTGTTTCGGCTGGGAACTTCAGAGCTAGTACTTTCTTTCTTCTGCTCTCTTGGCCGACAACGCCTTAGTGCTGCATTTGGTGTTATATGTTGTCCATGGGCGATGGTGACCACTTACCATCAGGTGACTCGTCTGCTAGTTTATTGGCTATTTACTTAAAAATATATATATTAAAATTTTCAACAAAATATCTTAACAATACGTATTTTCTTCTTGAAAAAGAAATATATTATTGGGTCATACAATTTACTATTTTTAACTAAAATTTTATTTCTTTTCTAACCAACTATGTAGTTACCATACACGCATTGCAATTGCATCGCGTTTGCAATTAAACTTGTTCAATGGAAGTATTGTATACATAAGTCACTTGACACAAATTGAACCCGTTCGAACATCACACGAGTGAATCCTATAGCTCCACTTCGCTTCGTGCCCATTGACTGGAGACGTTGCTCGTCTCGTATTGAAACGTTTGCCTTTCTAAATGGAACCTTGCACAAGTGTATGCTGCGCCCGCATTCAAAGGCAATATGAACCAGTTGTCATTGTGTGTGCCATAGAACAAATGTCTCGTAGAAACTCCTTTATTAAATTTAATTTGCAGAAAGTCTCAAACTCTCGCGTTCGTCTTTGTGAAAAATATTTTGCTACGAAAATTAACTTAGTATTACAGCAATAAATCAAAGGTATTTTTTTAACGATGTGATGAGATTATGTCACATTCTTGCTGCTTCTGTCTCCCTAATGATTTATGACTTGCAAGTAATAAAGGAATAAATGAAACGACTATCAATAATAAATAAGCTCACATACTCAAAAAAAAAACCAAGAAAACCAAGAAGACCCATGAAGAAATATATTTCTTTCTGCCTGCAACCGACCCCTGATATTACTGGAGGCTGACTCTCTTGAAATTTATAGTGGTACAGGATCTATTAAACGTTACTACAACAGATAGAGATGAAGAAGGGTAGAAAGTGGTTTTTGTTAATGAATATTATTTTTGACAATATTTTTACATTTCCGTATTACGTTTCCGTATTAAAACTCACTTCCGGTTCAGTTCTGAATTTAGGTGTACTGTTGGTATTTCAACGTCATTGTCTGTTCTGAGATGTCTACATATTGCAATGCCCCGCATATTCGTGTATCTCCGAAGTAACTTGAGCTTTGCAAGCGTACTGTACTTTTCACCATTATGTTCTACTGACAATACCTTTGTGAGGGTTCGCAGTATTAAATCAAAACGTTAACAGGGTAACATTATCTCATAAGCTTTAGGTAAGACAATTGTATTAAATAAAACACTAATGACATGATACCACACAACAATATTATGGATTGTGCACACCAAATAGCCTTCAGACGGCTGAGTAGATATTCTTTTTCGATTTTCGATACTATTGGGAGCTAATATGCCACAGACAGACACACAAAACCCCTCCGTTTGCGTTGTCGGTTCAAAATTAGAGGTACTTGCAACATGTGAACCTCATTTCTCCGAATGAGAGATCGACTTTCCAGACCACTATTCACAAGAAATTACTAACTGTTCATTGTACAGTTACAATTTTAATTTGTGAATGCGGACATCTTTATAATATTTAGCAGCGTCACATCGTTCGTTTGACTTCTCATCTTGAACAAGATAAATCATTTCGGTAACCGAGTGACACAGCCGATTGTTTCGCTAGATTATACACTTCAGCGAACATTCTAATAACTTGTATCAACATAAAAATAGCTGCTTAAATGAGGTGAGTTAAGTTTTTATGCAACCACGCTGGCGGAACTGGATGGCGGACTAATAATAATTAATTAATTTAATGATTAATGTACCTACTGGTAAACAATAACATAAAGGATACAATGTGAAAACTGCTTATTTTTTTAAGAAGTTTCCTGTGGAAATCATGCGAGTGAAGATTGTTAAGGGGTGGGAGGTTCATCACCCGTATAATAATGAGTACCAATGTTCCCTTTAGAAATAATTTAGTTAGTTGAATACAAATATTTACTTTGTACATTTTCGACGCGTCAGTCAAACTGTACGGGCCAACGATTTATTTCAATAATGCGTTTAGACTAAGTGTATATATACATGCAATATAATATTACAATGATTTTACTAATTACGTTATTATACATGATTATGATATTATTTATATCATTTAAATTTATACGTAAGATCTGAGTAGTCTTACAATAATATAAATAATTCAATTAGGTACTAATAAAATGATATGATATTTCAATTTATGGACCAATGATAAATTTTTAAATGTCTTTAATTCCTTACAAGGATAGCATGTAGAGTGCACAATGTGTATACTGTTTAAAGAAACTAACCAACATACAGTTCGTATGTTGATAAAAGGCTTCTGAAAACTCTACATACTAATATTATTAGATTGAAATTTTGTGTGTCTCAGAAAGTAATCTTCGAATACAAAGCACATATTTGAAAAAATATTTTACCATTTGAAGGATACATTATTTCGAATATATATAGGCTGTATGTCATATGAATATAAATATTTTTTCAACCCAAACAAAATCAGCAGCGGGCCGTTAGTCTGTAATAAAAATAAAAGATAGATGAAAGAGCAACAAAAGTAAAAGAAAGATAAAAATAAGGAACAAAAATGTATGGTAATGTAAAATTATCATCAGTCTTACTAACACACCTGAACCGGCTACTTCTCAGCTGGTTATTAACTTAGCGTGGTTCTTGCTTGTCGACTTTATTAGTTAGTTAATTTGATGTTGTTACATAGACAAATCTACAGAAATATAATCTAACATTGTTTTTACGCAGAACATTAAAACATCAAATTTTGACACAGGCGTAAATACTACAAGTTATAGTGGATGCAACTATTTAAATCAGCGATAAAAAAAAAATAGTAACAGTTGGCGAGTGTGCAAACGGGCCAGATGAGGGTCTTTGCTGTCCATTCAAATCTATAATAACGGGAGGCGAAGCATTGCTAGTCTAGAAGGAAGTGAAAAATTACCCCGTTCCTTAACTGCTTTCACGTTTTTCACGGTTGATAGAGTTGATAGGAGCGTGGTAGCCTAGATAGGCAGGTAAAAAAATTATATGCATGACGATCAACGGAATTAAACTTAGTGTGTGGATAAGCTAGTTATTTAAAAAAGAAGGGACCTGACGTCATTACCTCGTCCGTTGTTCAGCAGGATGCATCAGTATCAGGATCGGGCTTGACTCAAGAATGCGTGGAACCCATTTTACACTAAATTGAAGCTTTCAGTGCTTATACTATACAATATTTATATTTATACTAGTACATAAATCTGTAGTGTCTGTCTGTAGATTCTATTTTTTTTTGTCAAATTTCTTATGACTCACTGGCGTCAATTTGAGAATTATGAAAATTTTTGTCTGTCTGTCTATCTGTCTGTACGTCCCGTTATAAATCAAGAAGGGATTGATTATTAATGTATATTGGTATACAATAAGAATCCGCGATTGCGCCGATGATAGGCTATATAAAATATCAGGAAAACCTAATGATGTTCTACTCAAGGCAAAAAACATAAAATGTTAAATAATCATGTATATATAATTAATTGTTCGTAAATATGAAGATTGTGCTCCCGAAGCGAAGCGAAGTCGTTTTCTAAAGCTGCTGTATCAAATTATGAAACTGCGTAACGGCTAAAGAGCTTTGTAATGATCCAATCTCCAACCCGCACAGGAATGAAAAAATACCAAGGTCGAAATTCCAGCAAATCTGTTGGACGCTTTGTTGGATTGCTTTGAGTGTTTGAATAATAGTATTATAAAGTTTGATGGTATTGTAAATCGTTATTTATCGCTGCAGTGACCTGGATACCAGTCTTTTAGTGGTAATATTATCCTAAAAAATCGTAACATTTTAACCGTAGCTTAATTGATTAGTGTCTTTTTAATTCGTTGACATTGTAATGATATGAACTTTAGAAAAATTAAAGTGTTGACCGGTAATTTGACCATTGACTCGATTGGGATAGTCTTGTACCAGATGCCGTATCCTTCGTTTCCGTTGTATACTTTTGTGAAGACTAATGTCAACAATAAGAAGATGCTTCTAGAGTTCTTATATTCCACATTTTACTAGCCATAGATACTTACAGCAATTTTAAATTATCAGGGGATATGTGTATGTAATATAGAGCATAAGCAAGCAATGACGCGAGCAATTCTTAGTTGGTTTATTAAAAAGTTCCCAATTATTTATACAACTGGCATCTCGATAGTTAAAAACGAGATAATATGGTACACTGCTTGATTTCAAGTGAAAAGTATAAACTTTTTTTAAGTTTATGCACGTCACTGTCTAAGGCTCCATCATTGATTACCATCAGATGTGTGTGTAGTCAACATTGAACTATGTATAATTGTAAAAAAACATGAATCTGTAGTAACTCCATTTGGAGTAGTTCATTATGGTTACTTGGAATCAGTGTAAATTAACTCATTGACAACCGCAGTAACTTGACAAATTTATTTGTTACTACAACTATAGTCATATTCATGAAAATCATATGCTTATAGTAGATAAAGCGAGCTGTATTATCTTTTTCCATTATGGTGACAAATATAATTGAAAAAATAAATCAGACGCTGAAAGATTCATGTAGTTTTTATTTTAAAATTATTTTGCCTTACCACCCTTGTGGTCAAGAATAATAGAAACCTTAGAAGGTGAAAAGATAGGACTGGTCAAGTCCGTAATACAATTCGTAAAGGTGCTGTAAATTATTACAGGCGTACGATAGAGTAGGCGCTCAAGATTTAAAGTTTGGGTACCTTTATTTAACTTTAAGTACGTTTTTCATAATGTGAACATAAATTTAATATTTTTTTAACTTTGCTTATTCTTCTTTAATAAAGCTAAGCAAATAAAATCGTACTCTCTACGCAATAAAATCCACATCCTCAGATTTCTGAGATCGAATAAAAATGCAAACCCTCTTGTTACAACAATATGAACGATGATTGCGCAAATTCCTTTACAACCTGTTGTGCTCCGATAACCCTACTCAATGGACGAGATACTATCTCGATCGATAGCCTCCGAGGTACCGTTACTTGTTGGTTGTCAAGATAATGATATAGCGATCGAAACTCGCAATTCGCAGCTTCAATTAACTGATATGTTGTACAATTTCGAATCATTCAACTTCAAGAGAAGCTAAATTAATATACGTAAGTAAGAGTAGTTAAAAATTCGCTTTCCTTATCTTTCAAATTTCACATTTTAGACTGTAAGATTGTTAAATTATAATCGTTGTACAGTCTATGTATTATTTATTATAAAAGTGCATAAGGGGGTAGGAGGTTATCAAAGTATGACATCCTATCTCAATAATTTGTATCATGCGGTCGATTTCTTATGTTAACATATTCTAAATATAAATACTATATCAATAATTTTGGATGTAACGTTTAATGTTATAATTTATCATTCAAAAATACTAACCAAGGTGGGTGTGACAAGTGGGGTCGCTGAAATACATAGGTTATGACAAGGATAGAGCGGATCGGCTGAATATCTTTAACATACATGAATTTTTTGTTATTGTTATTTATGAATGGAACCCGATCAAAAACATTCAAACGTTTTCCTATAAATTATAAATTACAGTATAACACTGACTATAATAAAACTGAATGAAATACTTCATTCACTGTCAATATTTTATAATCTAATTTTGACATGTAAATCTCTGCATCGGCTGCAAATCAAACCAGAGACTTCGTTGATCGGCGATGACTTAAAGAGTGCAATTGTCCTATTAAATTCCGAGTAATAAAAATTAAGAGATCTACTCTTGATTTATTATGAGTATCTACTGTCAATTGTTTATGATTTTCTACCACAGTATGATGCTGAACAAATTGACATGTCGGTAACTAGTTCGCTACGGATTTCATCATAATATATATACATATATATCATATCATTTGTTACAAATTCGTGCCAAAACCCTGAATTTATTCTAAATAAGTTCTGTTTCGCGTATATATACGACGCTAAAAATATTCATTTTTTTGTATCTACTAAGCGATATACTTCACACCTTTTCTTTCCTCGAACCTCCGGTTCAATGCCCTGTAAGCAGATGGCTCCAATCCATTTTATTAATAACAAAACATCGCACTCCGGATATAATAATTGGGTATCCAGAAAGTTGACGCCTTAACGGCTTATGTTCGTACAGTTGGCTTTCGACAAAAATACAGCTACATTGAAATACACGTTCATTAACCACGTAATATTGATTACATTATTTTGTTTAGTACATTGCTCGTGTATTTCATTAGGCTTTGGAATACTCTCTCTTTTGTTTTTATTATAATTCTAAATATTTACCGTTAAGCTCTTTATGATCTTATAGATGGATAAGAACGAAAAAGTATTTTGTGCTCACAATCAATAAGTGTAAATTGAAATGACTTTTTTCCACCTATATTCATGTACATGACAAGTAAGTCACATTTTTCTTAATTATCACAGCCCAGTCACCAACCATAAAATGCGGGAAGATAGAATTTACACATTTTTAAGAGTATACATAGATAGAGAACTTTGCTACGCAGGTTACCTTACGTTGGTTTCTTTCACTGAAGTGTGATCATTTATCTCCAATACGCACTTAATTTATGTGTGAGAGGTGCGTGTAAAATCTGAACCCGACCCCACGTGCAGTAGACTATCGATCAAACCACTAGGCTGTCACTGCTTAATATTTTCCTAAAATTATGAAAGAATAGAGTGTAAATATATAAAAACTAAAATACAGTGGTTATATCAACTGCAAAGCTGAGTGCAACATGAAAATTTCAGATTGTATGCAAATTTTCGGATTCATTCGATATTTCGAAATGAGCAAAGAACTGATTTTAATACACCTTTATAATAAAAGATTGAAACAGATCAAATAATTTTAAACCAATTGATTTGCACATATATACAAATACAGGATATAAGTAATATTTTCCAAACAGAGTATATTTACTTAGAGCAAATTTAAGTATAAATATGATAGTGGGACAGATGGCATTATTTTGATATCAATTCATTATGAAACGCAACAATTTTATGATTTTAAACAACCTCGACAACAATTTAATGAACATGTGAATAAATCCGTTCCCCATCGTTACTTACTCGAAGTGTCAGTTATTACCAATCCTGTATTACCCACGTTGATATCCGAACAATGCTCTTTTCTTGTTCAACAATAAGTTACGAAACCTGTGACCGATTAGGAGCGAAAAAACCTCCGCTGAGACCCGCAATTGTTTACGTGAGAACTCATGTGAATAATTACCAGCGTGTAACAGCCTGTATGACTAACAAGATTTAGTTAATAATGTCTAAGAACGTAATATTGTATTATATTAAGGGGTCGACTAGGTCTAAAAATCAGCCCCTATTCATGTTACATGCTTTGATTTTTTTTAGGTTTTTATAAGTTAGTGGATGATGGTGGATTTTTAATTTGGCTATGGGCGTTTAAGTTTTAACCCGCGCGGAACCGGTTTGGACACTATTATTTCAAGGCCTTCTTGTCATTAATATGTTCATCTATACCATAATAACCTTTATCTATAAACTATGCTTTAACGCGTCGGTTGAAAGATCTAATTGATAACTCACGTATCAGCTTTGGAACCTTATTGTAAAAACGAAGGCTTGGATTATAAAAGAACGCTGAACCTTTTGAAGGCAATATGACGACGTAACCAAATTATGCCTATTTCCTATTTCACGATTGTGCGTGTATCAGTTATAGTTGATAGTATCAGGCGTTCCTTTGCGGAAATTCATTGTTATTAAATTAGTAGCAATTTACTTTGCAACCATCCGCAAGTACAATATATGATGATATATACTTCTACATGCATAGAACCTCCCATCCTCCCGCAAAGGGAAACATGGATTTATTATAAATAAAAGTATATACCAGCACTCATACCGTCATCAACACGTCTTTCGCTCCGAAACAGAGCATCCTCAGGGTGAGTAGACTCTACGAGTGTTAACCGCAAGTGTGTGTATCACTTACAAGGTAAGATGTTAGTTCGCCTGGAAAACCTTACTTTACCTTGATATTTCAAAGTTCACCTTTAAGTAAAGAGATGTAGAATTATCGCCTCGTTTCTCGGTCAACAGTGTACACTATCTGTAGGAGAGGATGGTTTGGACAAACAGATAGTTAGGGCTTTTATCTATACGTATAATAAAAATCTAAATGATGTACATTAAGAATATATGAGAAAAACTACTACTTGTATAAGGGGCTTTATTAACGCAATAGAATACAAAACAAAAATTGTTACAATTTGAGTCTGTTTGTTTGTGCGATTGTTCGCGCTGATCTCTGATACGGCTTAACCGATTTCGTTCTAGTTTTCACTAATGTGAGCATCACTCAATACTTAAAGTTTGTTTTATTGCAATCTGTCCGTAAATTAAAAAAAAAAAGAAATATAAATGAATACATGTATTTCTAATTAACAGAACGAGAAAACTCAGTGCTAAAACAATACAGGTGTTATTTCTTACCTTAAGGTAGTTTTTCTGAAGCGAAGCGAGGGCATTTGCTAGTTTTATCTAAATTTTATACGTTTAGTATTGAAAATGATATATTTCGTGTTGGTCACAAAATCTACTTATGTCAAAATCAAAACTGGTAATAGATAAGAGCAACCTATATCTTTGATTGATATATTTAATCACATTTACTGATTGTATAGGTCACACTTAAATGAGACGTTTCGTGTGAGCGCTTGAGACAAATGTGTTGTTCTCATTTATTCTAGTTAACATGAAGCTAATTGCACAACTGTTTGATAATTTCACACAAATAATAAAAAGACATACCTACGCAATTCTAAAAAAAAACTTGATTATATATAATATTTAATATTTTAGTATGAAGAAAAATGATTTCTTTGATTTGCTAAACATTCACGATCTTACTGACTACGTATTAGGCCACAACATAGCACAAAAGACTTAAAGACAGTAATACGCAATGTGGAAATTCAAATAATTTAAGTGGAATTACGTTGAATGTTGCATTTGTGCAAGCAGAATGCCAGGCTAATTGTGCGATTATTATATGTATAATCTCTCATGTTGCTTCAGTAAACAATTAGGCTGGAATAAATGTAGATGTAAATCGAATGTCTGTAGATGTCAATATTATAATTATTCGCTATTTGTCCGTACTACCGTTAGGACTGTCCTGTTGCCTTGTCCAATGTCAAACTTTGTAACAGTAGTACAGTTAGCCGGACTAGACTAGCAGACGAACGAAGTAGACGTTATATGTTTATTTACTTTTATTTTTCTTCTACTGTAGCGACTTATGACAACAATGATTTCCTTACGTATTTATGTAAATATTTATGTCATTTACTTATTGCGAATACAATTCAATAAGACTTTAATATACACCAAAGAAACAATAGCTTTAAGAAATAGTTACATAGAGAAAAAATATGCAAGCGGTGGTCTTGTCGCTTAAAACGAACATTTTCATGCAACTTTTTGGTAGAAGACTAGGACAGAGATCATAAGAGAAGGGCTAGAGGTGAACAAAAAAAATCTTTTTATCCTAATACTATAATAATTGTGTTAACAACACATACATCATAATAATAAAGTGAATAAGTAACGTAACTTGTTATATAAATATATTACTTTTATATTAAACTCTAAAATACATATGTACGTACCGATTTAATTTTAAACTTATACTTATCGCGGAAATTATTTATTTTAAATGTAACTCACTACTCACGATTATTGTTTTATACCTATACTTCGACTCAATTATTTGGAAATCTGACAACAGTGGTGTACCTACATATCACCCAATGCATTTTATTTAATGTTTAAAGTTGATTCTGATCCTGATGTGAAGCATCACCGCACTTTTAGAATTCCTCCTTACATCCTTCTCGTTCATTTTGGGCGGAGGTACAGCGAAATGTCTTCAAGGAATGTTTGATAAAATTCTTTTTTCCAAGAGTTATTTTCAGGGCGGTTACAATATTTCAAGGACATATCCTAAAAAGTCGACAAACCTCTGGGCGGTTAACTCCATTTAGACACTTTTCTCCATTTAAAGACTCCTATATTAAGACTCAAAACCTCCGTACATAGTAATTAACTCCATACATACATACATATATCCATACATTACACAGTAGTAAGTATTGATACTGGCACTTAGCACTTAACATATAAATACTTACATTTTCCCGACTTAAAAATCTCTTTAACGAAGTCATTAACTTACGCGTACATACTTGAGTCTTGACAATAATAATTGTTGTTCCAATCAAAACAAGTACATTTAAACGTATACAAGGAAATAAATAAAAACCCTTTCAATATATCCACTAAATCTATAATAATGGTTTATATTTATGAAAAGGGTACAAATTTTGTGACTTTGTAGATATGTATTTATATGTATCTGGAGGATAAACACTGGAACCACGACCCTTGTTTGAAAAATTATTTTACCATTTGTAAAGTACCTTATTTCGTGTTACATAACCTTTGTATGTATTATACTGCATAAACATAACATGTATATAATTGTTTCGACTCATTTGTGTAGGTGAGATGGGCCGCTTGTGTACAAAAAAGGCGAATGTTTAAATTTAATTATTGCTATCTATTTATGGTGTTGCATGGGAGGTAATGAAAGCCATAAATTAATTGACGCGATCGTGGGTCACGTTGAGTTGAATTTTCAATTCCAGTTTCCTTTACGGTTTTCCTAATCTTCACATTTTATCAGGAAGGGAATTTAAATCAATAACAATAAAAAATATGTGGATGACGAAGCTGCAAGGCGATGACCGCTCAATACCTTTTATAGTCGCTTCAAGCTATTTTGCATCTTAATGTGTGTTAGTGATTTTTTTTTATTATTTACCTTAAAATGTGCGAAGGTGTTCGTTTTTCCGTTTGGTCTTCTGAATGACGAATCATCTTTTCTAAACTGGACAACGGGTACCTAATGTTATTGACGCCAATAAGTGTATATTCATTTAAATTTATTCAAATATTCTTTTTATTTATATGTTCATTTTAGATCGTGTAATTTGACTAACTGAAATAATATTCGCACGAGATATTCGTACCGCCGCGATGATGATTCGTGGCTGTTATGAGATCGGTCAGGTTGCATTATTAACAAGTTATGACAAGTTATTAACAAGTTACTTGTAATATTGTAGAACGACACCCGCTGGGTCAACTAGTTATTTTTTCTAATTTTACCGTTAACATCTTCCTGTGAAGATATGGTCAGGAAGTTCCTTAAATGAAGTTGATTTATTTAGATCAGGATATTGCACTATAACTTCATAACAATGGATCCTTTACTACCTATGCTACCAGCTGAATCTAATCGATCGTCAGTCAGAGAGAGGGAATCAATCGATATCTTTATGTTGTATAAAAAATCTGCACCTTAAATAGATTGTGATTCTTCTGCCACCATAAAATTTCAACTGAAATGTTTTTTTTTAATTAAAGGAAATACAAGTATTAGAACCATAAGTTTTAAAAATAAATGTATGCTGCAAACAAGACACATTCACTTGCTGTGTAAATATTCTTAACGTTTGTTTCATTCAATTCAATTCATTTCAATTCAATTCATTTATTCGCAGGAAAGCTACAGTTTGGTCTTCATAATTTCATAGTTTGGTTTCATAATTATTTTATTAAGCTTAAACTTTTTTTCATCTGTCATCTTTCATGTATTGAATTTTTAAGGTATACTTAATGCCGTACACTATACATTTACAACGAACGATTTAATTATCTACGCTTTCTAACGTTCTTCCCACAATTTTATAATTTATTCCAAACACCGTCAACAGCTTTTCCACTACATCATTTTTAGTGCGTATTTAATTAATAGCCTATTTTGAGGTTGAATTATTTAATGGTAGCTGGCAAAAGAGCAAGTGGTGTATGTATATGTATATGCAAATTATCACATCACTCATGCGTTACTGATAAAGAAGGAGGTAGTGAACTCTTTTATCTACTTTTTCGTCAGTACTGCAGAATTAAGATCAACATATTACACGCTTGGTTTCAAAAGGAGAGTAGTTACTGGTCCGTTAACAACTTTATCATTAGAAACGAATGTCCCTGGAATTGACCTTGGAACTATACCCCATATTCAAATTTAATTAAGGGTACTTTGGAGTAAAAATCGAGGTACCTCAATAATAAAAACACATTCATAAAAGGTTTTTGAACTTTTATTAAAAATAAAGCCTTTTTTAACACAAATTTCAGTGTCATTGAACACCTTCAAAGTTTATTAATCAGAAACTACCAAACAACTTTGGTAAACCTTTGTGTGATGCTCATTAAAAACAAAACTTTTGTACGTGGCAATTATGTGCCTGATTTACAGTATTTGGAACTGGGGCAAAAAGTACACCTGCCCGATTTTACATTCGAAGGAGTTGTTGCAAGCAATATGGTCGTCCGTTTCCTAATATTCCCCCAATACTTATTTGCCCCTAGCATTGGCAAAGTTTCATGTGAAAATCTATTGTGATTTAACATATGACATGACAAAGTTGGTCAAATATACTGACTCTTTAATGGGTAGATTGATGTGAATGCCATTTTGTCATTTAAAAACTCACGTCAGAAGCCTGTCTGTGAAGAAAGTTTATTACAAACGTGATGATTATTGATTAATTTTAAAACTACATTATTTGGACATGGGTTACACACACATAGCCATAAGTAGATGTGAGTGCCTTCTTTACCTTATCGCTTCTTCTTCCGGGACAATTTAAAGTACGGATTTGTTGAAGCGATGGCGTAGTTTGACTTTCAAGGAATGTTTGTTAAAATCAACTTCGAAAAAAATTAAGTTCATTTATTCTTCAAGAATCTTCATGTTCTTCAGCTATAGCCTAAGGGGACTAACTCTACAGCATCGGGACTATCAGCTTTCATATATCTTTGCACAAGCAAAATCTTGAATAATTTAATCTAGTTTTTCTTCGAAATCTGGCCTAGAACAAGATCTTTGCCATTTTATACCTCCAGAGAAATATTCCTAATTTAATTTTTCCTATAAAATACATCGTTATGTCATCTGGAAAAAATTTAACAAGCTAGAAGCTCCAAAAGTTTTAAAAACACCTATCCCTACTAAAAAATAACACAAATATATCTACATTATAAAGCAACTTTTTAATTAAAATTTACGAACATGTTTGAACATGAAAATTTACGTTGTCATGTAACCTTCTATCAAATTCATATGCATTGTTTATACAGAAAACAAAATTTAAAAGAATACCTTAAAAGTACCTTGGATCCTGGAGCACCCCAAAAGCAGCACACTACATCCACTCTCGAGCAGGACCACCGTCCCATGGTGTATCCGCGCGTTCTTCCATTTCTCAGAAATACAGAAACATGTCAAACAAAACATCGTACAGTAAAAAATTTTTAAACGGATAACTGTTTTTAAATTTATACTCTTGGGTACGGTTCTAACGATACGAGCTAAACTATCTGGCGTTGCTTCGTTCGATATGTTTCGAAGGCTTTCGAGTCTGATATTACGAATTCCACTTTCCATTTTTAACTTCGAAGGCAACAGGCTACAGATACAATAGGTTTTATTAGCCATTACACACCATTGAACAGTATGTCTGTCCCCTTCTTCCATGTTAAGAAACCAAACAGATCATGAAGGATAATTTAATATGTGTCCGTTTAAAACAAGTCCTAATAGGTAGCTTAGCTAGTTATTTACTAGAACAACAATCAAAATAAGTCTTATACAATAATTGGTTATAAAATAATCGCATTTTATTTAAAGAGATACTTGCAAGTTTAATTAGAAAAAAAATTGTATTGCTACGAGTACAACAATTAACCGCAGAGTGCGAATTGCAGAGTATAAATATTAAGTTAAGTAATAATTACTGGATTTTAAACACACAAAGGCGTACACAGATCATATTGCTACAAGATAAATACCGCAAACCTGATAAAGTTTCACATGACAACGTTTTGAATAACATATTCATGAGTAATAAAATGAACAACATTGTACGAATAAAGGATATTTTAAGAGGTTTGAATTTATAATCTGTTTGTGTTTCTGAACGTATTCAGTCCATAGATGATATACTTAAAAAAGAATATAGGTTCATAATGTATCGAGGTTTTTCGTTTTTTGTTAGAGAACTTTCTAAGATTCCTTTAACTTATTGGTTACTCATCCTTTAAGTTCCTTATTTTTTAGGAAAATTTTGTCGGAACGGATTTTCGAAACTAAAAATATCCAGTGTGGGCGAGTAGTGATGGTCTATTTTGTTCTGTAAAACTGAAATGTACGTGTTTCAATTTAAGAAATTATATGTATTTGTACCTTAAATAACGATGATTCGTAACTTATTTATTATTTAGGCTATTTGATAAGTAAACATGACAAAAGAATTCTTTATTTTCCTAAATCACCCTCCAAGTTAATTCTCATAATGAAAATTTGTTAATTTCATATAAACATTCAAATTTAAATTGGAACACAGTCCATTAGATTCCAAGAAGAAATTGGTAGGATTTAATATAATTAAAAGAAAAATGTTTTTTTAACATGGAATTAAATCCTAAAACAAGTCTTGCTTGTATTTTAAAATCTGTACTTTTATAGTTATAAATAACTCTACACAATTTATTATTATTAGCATGCATATTCACGTATACACTCAAATTTGCACGAAGAACTAAGGGTGTAGAAATGTAGAGAGGTCCACGGATCTTGTCATCTAGGGGATGGAACCCCACTGAGTTTCCCCGTCATTACACCATTACAAACACTCCCTCGAGCGTTTGACTATATCTACTTCATTCCACACGGCCGATTAGGTAAGGTAAAAATAGAGCTGAGAACCTTTTTCTTATCTCTACTTTGCCTTTATTATTATTATCACAATATAATTTACTCTACTTGAACGCGATCATCTCAGAAATTATTCCACGGATTTGAAAAAAAGGTAAGTAAATTAAATGTAAATATAAGGTAAATATATAGGACAAACACAGTTTATGTTTTAAGCACTTTATGAAAACTAGTAACAATCATTTCCATTGCAGTTTCTATTTGTTAATGCAATAATCATGTTTCCTGATGTGGAACTAGATTACGAATAACTAGATATTATATAAAGAGTCGTGTCAACATTAATTTTAATTAACAAACTATTGTAAGTCCGAATCATTATGGAGAGACTACAACAGCTTTGTGTTTGCATGTCACGGCGTATTGCATGTAATCAAATAAGAAAACTGTAAAGCGAAGTTATATGTTGTAAATTCAACTTAAGACTTTCGACCTATGCTAGTAAAATTTAAATCGGGGTAGTTTTGATGTGAGATTCATAGGTAATCTTTTGTTGTCTACTTAGCTCTTGTAGTTCTATTATCAACAAATTTATATAATATTGTAACGTAGAGAAAATTACACATAGATTTACACGTTATTATTATATATTACACATTTTATTATGGAATTAAATTTATAATTAAATATTCCTTTAATAACAAATTCTGAACTTATAACCTGTTCTTATTTATTTTTGTATTTAATTTTTTGTTGGAAGGCACACAACGATTCCCCATTCGACTTCCGCCAGGGTTTGACTTTCCTAGCTCGGTCGATCCCTTATTAGTATTAATACAAAGCGTCTATGATCCCGTCGTTATTTATGAGAAAAATAATCAATATCTATACCTACCGTGATGTTCGTTTAGAACGCAATTTCACTGTCTATACCTATGATACGTCCGATTTTAGGAAACTTTTTTTAAACCCTATATGTAAAATAATTTGAATAATAAATCACATAAAATTGCTTTATGATTTCGATCACCTGTTGTGATTCCATCATTAATGTTGGCTTTTATTGATTTATTATTACAAAAAAAAAAGCGATCGAATGTTGCCTACAACCGGACGTACGAGAGGAAGGTGTACATTGCGATGGAGACAAGTGTTAATTCAATATTACAAGGTGTTGCGTGTTCACGCTTTCACCAAATCGAAATCGAAACTGACAAATTCCAGCCCAACGTTATGCTATATTATAACTACCTACATATTACTACTGACTTTTGAAAATATGAAGCGCAGGCGTTTAAAATCAATTTAAAACAAAAATCACCAAATAATCCTGAATCTGTGGTCTAAATGTTGTAATAGAAGTGAATATTTGTTAGTCCCATTGATTTATCTGTTGATAGTTATAATAATTAGTCAATAACAATTGTATTAAGATCTGGTTAGCATTGATTATTCATTTCCTTTGTTCAAAACCATATTACTATTTGGATTTGATATAGGAGTGATAGCCCTGTGATTTGAACGTCTGTCGCCCACACGGGAGACTCCAGTTGGAATCCTGCACGTATTTGTAATATTTCACATTATTTGCAGTCAAGGAAAACATCGTGATGAAAACTAAATACCTGGGAGTTCTTCATAAACTTCTCATAGGTGAATGAAGTTTGCAACCAGCGTGACCGTTCTCATTGTAAGAGGAGGCCCAAGCCCAGCAGTGAGACAAATATGGATTATAATTGTGAAAGTTATATGTCAAGTGCATATGCAGGAAAAGATTTTTATCTCTAATGCTTGATTAGGCTTAAATACAGAATGTAAATCAAATACATAATAAATTACATAATTAAAAAGAAAGTACTAGTTTTAAAACCATTAATACAAAATGGAGGACAAATGGCGCTTTTATTTTAATTCATATAAAGGTGCATCGAATCCAATTAAAGTAGAATATTGGCAATTGGAAATAAACGTCGATCTAAATTTTTTATTAGTAGTTAAAATCCTGGAGGTTTACAATACACTTAAAAATTAAGTTACTGTTTTATTATTAGGGAGTATGGAGCTTGGAGGTATGTAATAGTAATTTATGTTTCTAATATCACCTTTCGCTTTCAGATGGCGACACGGTGATGGCGCGGGGGACACGCGCTCTGGCGCTATGGTGCGCCGCAGTGGTTGTGTGGTCGCGCGCCACCGCCTACACCATCGACTGCAACCATGAGTACACCGACTGTGATACGGAACTTAGTAAGTTTTACAATTAGTTTAGAAGTCACATCAACAAGTGCATGACGACGACCGGTCAAATTAAAGTAATTTCTTCGCTAGATGCAATTTCCAACTTCTGATCTAGGATTCGATTCATGAAAATATTGAAACAGTTAAATTGTTCTTTTCCGTAATAATTATTATAGTTCTATTTTTATTCTTTAAGAAGCCTTTATAGCCTGAAAGGTTACAAGTATTATAAGTTAAGTAAATTTGAGCGGGGTCGGTAGTTGGATTTGTAATCGCTAATAGTAAAAATTTTGAGAACGCGTCCCGGTTTACGAGGACACGTTAAGCTATGGATGTTAGTTGTTATCTTAGCATGTTGTATTGCGTTAGCCGCTAACCACTCCAAGATTTTGTAGTTATTTATCCTTTTTGTCATAACAAAATGTATTCAGTGTGATGAGCATTTTCTAAAGAAATATAAAAGTTATACCCGAAGAAAAGCGAAAGCGGGTTGCTAGTAGCTTATTAATAACAAAGCAGAGTACAATACATTAACTTTATATCTGTTGTACTCACGAAGATACCTTCAGAGGTCATTGGGCTACTGTAAGTTGGTCAACCTGGGAATGTTCTCAACATCGCTGATGTTGAGACAAAAACTACTTAATTGAAGTTTCTACTTCGTTTACCGTTTTTATTCTATGTTACCGTTGTGTTTACGGTTCTGTTTTTCCTCTTAATAATATTAGTTATTTTTGTAGATGTGCTTTTTATATTAAGATATGACTGTTCTTTTAAAGTAGGTATAAAGTTTTCAAAGAGACGCAAATGATTTTTTGTATTTGAGTAGAACAATCTATTTTTCATTACTAATGCCAGGGAAATAAATACGAGTTTCGATTTATTTCCACGTTTATTTACGGCTTTCAATATAATCACGGAATGTTGTTAATTACTGCCTGCCCACTTTGAGTATGAATGACAAAAATATTTTAGAATATCAGTTTAGCTTGGTTCGTTATTGAAACATGAACTAATTTCAGTAGTACTAAGTTAAACACTACATTACTTAATAACTATATTATTCTTACATCTTTAGTGCATTAAGGCCAAACTTATACACCGCATTTGCAATTAAATATGGGTCTCAGTTATTGTGCAAAATGCACTTGTTCCTATAACATTTACATGTTCGTATATTGAAACATTTGTAACATGAGTTCCATTCATGACTTATCCCATGACACTCCCCTTTGTAAGTAAGAAAGCCAAGAATACTTGACCGTGCTACACATTTGTGAATAATTTTTATACTGCGCGAAGATCTCCGATATGTTTTACCTATCTAACGATAACATTGATTCAGAGCATGCGTAATGATAAACATTTAACCTACTGCGTTATGATATTTCTATTTGGTGTAATACCTTCGTGTTTTTTCAATAGACTTAACCAATTTCTTGGAACACAGCCAACAAAGGAATTTGACTTTTGAATGCTTTCTCCTGTAATACATTAGAATGTATTCATTATTTTCGACACTAAGTGAACACAGAGAAACAATGAGAAATGAAATGTGTTGTAGATTTACCTTCACGACGTATTGGGTATTGTTTAAGGTTGTTATGCAGACTACTATCGTACGACCATTTAAATAATCCTCAGTGAAGCGAATGTCGAAAATTACGATCAGTTTAGTTCGTATAACAGCATCTACCGAGTTTTTGCTGAACTTTAGGTAAGATTTTAAGCTATACAAACATAAGACAATAGCAACCTGTAGAGTTGCTTGTAAGTTAAAAATCATTGTTAACTAAACACGGTAGCCGTGTTGTAACCGTTAGTCCCAGAGGTAAGTTGAAGTCTAATATCTGCACATAAAAGATTTACCTAGTAATACCTACTTAATTTGATTTACTACAATATTTTCTGTATAAACGTTAATAAATAAACGTTACGTTCACACACTCACACCCCCGCACTAGGATTCCCTGTGTTGCGGGTGGCATGGACATACACAATTATAACATCACAAACACCCACGACCCGAGAACAAACATTTATCTGTCACATAAATATTTGCCCCGGCCGGGAATCGAACCCGGGACCCCATGCTCGGCAGGCAGGGTCACTACCAACTGGGCTACGGGAATGGAATAGAAATGTTTTGAACATATCAATTTTTTAGAAGAGATTCTGTGATTGTTGGTCCGTTGCGTAGTTTCAAAGGATAAAGAGCAAATATAGTCACAAATATTCACAACATTTGATATATTATTTATTAAATATTTATGCACTTATAAAATAACTAATAAATATATAACTTCGTATATTAAAAATATAACATAATAACTTGTATCACCTACTATATATCATATCATGGCAGTCGAATCGTGTCTATGATTTAAACTCGCGATTTTAAAAACCAAATGACGGTATTCTGACTGGAATGTTTTTAAGTCATTATTTTTTTCAACACAACAACAGTATAGTAGATATCTTTGCCTCGTGTTGGACCGTTGTTATTTAATGGTTCTAATCTTAACACATGGATTTCGAACTTAAAGACGTGTAAATCTTATTTAATATTATAAACAAAAGGCCATAGACGATAAAATATTAAATTCTTAATTTTAAAATTGATTGTTCTAGATGAGACCTATAGAGTGGATGGTTCATTTTACCCTCGTATCAGTGATCCACGTTTTTACACATTCAAATCACAGTTTCTCTATGACTAATGGACCTAAATCGGCATACCTGCATCATTCGTTACGTTGGTTGGCTAGTCCATTAAGAACAATCTTCATTTAGACGGAACCGAATAGTTGAATCGTGATTCATCGATGATCCATGGGTGGGAGGTAAAAATGACATTAATGTAAGGCATTTGTCTTATCAATTTCAATGGGGATGACCAATTTTCACTAACAGATAAACAATACACCTTCATAGGCATTCATTAACACTTTACACAAATGCCTAATACTTGAACATGTGACACACAGAATATTTAATGTTTAAGAAAAAAAGGTCGACTGCTTAAGTTTTTTATTATTACTATCCAACGGCATCCTGTACAAAGTTTAATATGTGTAAATCAATTTTCAAAATAATTTTTCCGGCATAATTTTGTCAGTCTTGTACGCTGTGACAGTTCTCTAGAGCTGCAAGCGTATTTTTCCGATCCAATCCATATATAATTTGTCTATCATCGTTCATTAAAATTTGAACTAATTGTACAGTTATTTCTGTAGTTTCGCTCTTCCACAGATATCAAAGCATGATCACTTCTTTCTAGATCTTTGAACGTTATTGACTCCTAAATTCTTAATATCAGTGGTACACGGTTACAATTTTTGTCCAAAAATGTTTTTTGAAGCCTATCAAACGATCACTTTGATTAAGGCTATATTAAATTTCGAATTCGAAATCATAAAATATCATCCCGCGTAAATATTTCCGACATTTTTTTGATTTTAGATTATAAAATAATGTGACGGGAAACTTTGAACGGAAACATTCATTTCATTTTTATTACTACATTATCGTGTTTACAATATCAATTATAACTAGACAGTATCTTACACATATAAAAAACTTTTTTTTCTTAAAACGTTTTGCGTAACTTGGTATATTTACGTAATAAACGTAACGGTGTCTCATACATTGAAGTAAAGGTAAACTTATTAATTTACACAATAATTGGTAAATAATACCTTATTTGACAATTATAATCTCATAACATTCATAATATGGTAATATTACTGGTAATATATACTACGACCATATTATTTCTAAATACTTAGTATAAAAATAAATATTTATATATTTACAACTTATAAAAGAATAGATACTCCATATTCTTATTTCATCGTTTCAATGATCAAGCATACCAAGAAACATGTACGTTTAGTGAAGTAATGAGGTTTTAATGATATTGTTCATTAAAAATATATTAATATGACATTATAATTTGAGGTACAAAAGGCTTTGACTATTCTTGAGTACCTACCTACAATATGAGATATTTTTTTTTATTTGTAAAGGCTAATTATTTTATTTTTAATATATTTAGTATTTAGTTCATTATCGCTATTAACTATGTAGTTGCCATCTAAATAAGACTCTTTATATCGAGTTTTCGTCAATAACTTTTTTGACATTCAGTTAATTTAACTGAGCAATGCACGTATTCTAAATTTCCATACACTGTATTTTTCACCGTTAAAAATTGAATACTTCTATTTACTGAAGCACGTTCCATCATTCAGCAAAATTTTTATAAACATGAAATGATTTCAACTGGCCCCATAATCTATTGGAATAAGGTTACGTGAAAAGAAAACATCCGAATTGAGGATTATGTTTAAAATTTTGAATTAGGTTAAACGTAACTTTTATGTTTAATGAATTATGAGATTTTTAAGGAGATTATGAGATCGTTAGTAAATTTCCTTGTTGATGTACGGGTACCATTACAAAGCAACAGGTTTTCTAGATTTTTCATATTACCGTTTAGTTGAACTTTTTTATGCTAACAGTATCCGTTCTACACATTTTAAACTTTAAGTATAAAGGAGAAAAACTGACAAAAACAGCCGATTATAATAATACACCTGTCCGTAAAAAAATACTTTCACGTGAACAGGAGACAGTCAACATTGAATCGGAGTAGATTGCAAGAATTCGAAATTTGAAAACTGTGGGTACTTTAACAAACATTTTTAAATCTACGAACAAGAAACTACTTTGAACTTCAACGAACTAAAAAGTTAAATGATTTATCAAATATATACGTAATACAACATTATCTGGCATGTATATATGTATATAAAGGCGGGATATGAATACTCAAATTTAAATTCTTTAAGTACGTATATTTTGACTTACCTCTTATGTGTAACAATTGGTTCTTTGTGAGCACGTTCTGCGTTATTTAGCGGTCGACCATTCAACTTTCTACTGCGTTTGAGTTTGCCTTGCCTTATAGATCACTAATGATTGACGCAAGTGGTCCAAGAAAGACAGAAGCCATATTAATGTTCTCTTTCTTTCTATGTCAATTCTTTGCTGGTCATAAGTGTTTTTAAATCTGACCGAGCTCGATTTTGAACATCCAGGTTTCGCATCTTTGAAAACTTCGTCGCTATATCAGATAGAAAGGTATTCCATGCGATCATCAAGCATTGACTTATAATAATAAAAATATCTTTGATCAGGCCCTTTACCAACAGTCCTTTAAGCTATGCCCGAAATAACTGCGGTCGTTTAAAGATGCTTAGAGGTATGCGCATAGCGATGCCGTAATATTCATCAAGCATGACGCCTGCGCATTCGCATCGGTGTAACCGTGACGCTGAATGGTGTTATGTAAAAGCGTAAAAAAATGCCTTTTATCCATTTTTTACCATCGAAGCCGAGAGCAATAATCTTAAGATTAATCGGGTTGGTAGTAAAAAGATGATTGTTTTTTTTTATTTGATTGCATTGATCTGACAAAGTCGAGATATACCTGATCATTGGTGTAATAGTGAAATATTTTTTTGTACGAGTAGAAGATACTGTTCGATTATAATAATGTGACGTTTCTTTAAATCAGCCAACGGATGTCGATAATAATAAAAAAAAGTTTTATTGTAGTTCTCAGAAATAACAATGCTAGTATACAAATAGGAACCAAAATTGATCAGCGAAATAGAAAAAATCTTTCATAACCAGATTAATATCTAGTGTTACTGAGATGTACGTCGGTGATGTTTCCTTACCAACAAAGTTATCCGTTATTTGCATCTTTGACCAGATTTTACGATAAAAAAGTCTCCAGCAAGTAATATGATATTCTAAAATAGGACAACAGTTGACGCCTTCATTTAATTGCGTCTAAGATCTGCACGTTATAAATGCGCAGTTATAACCGACAAAAGCATATCCACTCGACCGTCGCCTCTTAAAAGGCTTTAGATGTCATTCATTCTTGAAGACTCGGAGTTATTTATAATGCGAGTGTCATAAATCATATACATTAAGGTCCATTGTGAAGTGACCTTGTGCTTCTTAGACACAGACAAACGGCGACGGCAAGTGAAAGTAGACGGCCGCTGAATGATCATAGTACTGATGACACTTAGGTTATACTCGTACTTCTGTCACAGACTTCGGCTTATCATCTCAAGTTCTTAACAATTTCGTGGAGATATTTTTTTGATATAACTCTAGCCGAGATTAGCGTGGCTCATCTGCGAAGTCGACTTTCAATCTTAGCTTAAATTTGGTTTACATCTCTTCTTAACTTCATTCCAATTAAGGCGTAGAAATTTATAGAATTATTAATACCACCATGCCTTGCAAAATTTAACATAACTAGGATTAATGCACAGACATTCTATCATAAGTACCTACTCTATATAAAAGCTTTACTTAGGCTAGAAACACAAAAACATGCGAATAAAATTTCAATATAAATTATAGATTATTAAACCCTCAAAATAATTCAGAAATATTGGTGTACAACATTTTTTAATCGTTGTTTATAGAAAGGTAGATATTAACTCATATTATTTGCCAACGATGACACGTAGACACGTCAATCTTACGTAGCGTATCGAAAGTGGTGTCCCCGAAACTATAATTGGGTTTGGGGAATAATAAGCAGGATAAAGGCGTTAAACTTGTAATTTTTTTTACAGTATAATTGAAATGACGCAGTCTTGACAGCGTCGCCTTTTTTATTAGGACATTGGATCACTGTAAGTTCTCGTTTTGTTATTTTATTAATAAAATAATAGCAATGCATTAAAGGAAACCAATTCCATAAGATAATTTCTTACGGATTATCGAACTTTACAAGTCACTACTGTAATAAACGGTTATGTGTCAAACGGATGTGTGCCACCGATTGGCGATGTACCTACGCACCTGGCACGTTAGTCATTGAGTGCATTTGGGGTTACACGGTGTCGAAATTATGTCGACAGTTGCTCGAATAACAAGCTACTTCACTGTTTGATTAATACACACTATTTACGTTCTGTTTCGAAAGTGGAACAGGGACTATGTATTCAAAATAAAGAAAAATGAGAATGGTATAATATTAGTCTATAATACAGTTTCTTATTAATATTTCAGCCGTCACATCAGTCTTCCAACGTTTAATTTTTATGATTATAGCTGCAAGCCTTACAAATAAATGTGTAACATAACAGTGGCATTGCACTTGATCCTGACATAAATCATATTATAACACTTTAATGAATTCGATAAGACGTCGAGTTACGGAAGTTAGTCGCTATCAAATAATATCGTGATATAAAATACATGTTACAAATTATTATATCTCCAATATTCAATCTTAAAATGGTTCCAATTAGTTAATTAATATGTTGTTTATGACAAATCAGTCGCCCCGGGCCTTCAACGTCCTTTGGTAACCTACATTTGGATAACCATGAAAGGTAGGTAAGGCCGTTTGTAAAACCTTAGCATTTAGTCTTAACTACTACATAGAAATTAATTAAAATAGAAATTAATATACATTGATTACATAAGATACATTGATTGATTTTTATTACAATTTTATGATCTCTGGTCTTTATCTGTTCAAAAAAAACCATCAGCCTTTTGTAGTCCTCTGCTGGACATATGTAGGCCTCCCCTAATTTGCGTCATTCCGGCCGATTCTGGGCCCTCTAGATCCAACAGGATTTACAAAAGTTAATTAATGATTTCACAAAATCAATCAACTAATCACGTTTTAGTGAGTACAAATTCATTTTACATAACATTATTTTGAGGCTTACAGTTTTTCTTATAAGTAAGTTTTTCTTTTATTTTTTCTTATAAAGATAGAGGAATAGTTGTAATGGTGAAATAGTATTATTTTTATAATATTTATCGTTGTTTGCTGACCTAAATAATTATATTTTTTATCCATTTATATAAGCTATAACTGGCCGTGTCTCTACGACAAATATTTATTAAATCTTTATCTTAACTCGAAATGTTTATAAATCATTTTGAGGCCAATACATAGGATACTTTTGGAATTATTAAAACGGAGGTATTTAACTGATTAAGGTATTGAAATTAGTATGGAATTCCGTTTAAGGATTTGTATGTAAAAGTTTTGTTTGCTTTTCTAATTAGTTACATATTTAAATTGATGTAATAAGAACGGTATACATTTTGGTTACTTCAATTAACTAAAAGCAATAATAATAGTGAATATCTGTGAAGTCCAACATTAATCCAAATCGTTTTAGTAATAAAATATTTATATATAAATAGATAAATTGTAACCATAAATAGTTTATTTATTCTTCTTGTTAATCATTAACGTTCAAAAAATGTTTGGTGGAGATTATTTGTGGGTATTGTAATAAAAAAAAATATAATTCATAGAACTCTCTAAACTGACCCTAAGGCAATAAAATGCATTAAAACGGAATTTCCATCTCACCTGAAGTAAAATTATAATTTTTTTTCTTTTGTATTTAGAACAAGGGTACCGACCCTTTTACAAAAATGCATCTACGTACTTATAAACTCAAATGCTTTAGGTGCTATTCCTGTAATGGAACGAATCTGTATTACTAGTTTTCCGTAGATAGATATATTGGAAACACTTTCATTCTCAGACGACAAATAATACACCAGGTATGCAAAATAGCTTAAAGAAACGATAATGATGCTACATTTTGTTTGCGTGGTGAGTATTTTAAAAAGTTTCTAAATGACTTGCAGTTTTCATATACACTTTCGTTCAAACAATAATTTTCCTTTAAAGTATCAGCATCACCAAAAAGTATTATAGAATCGATCTTTTTACGATGTGACCTAGATGAATGCGTTTGTTACCGAAATGTTTGTTAACGATTGTGGGCATTCATGTATATGCTGGCTAAAAATTCCTCAAAATACAATCATGTGTTCCGCACATTTATTCATGGGAAATAAATAATAAGTGTCCGATTCATATGTTAAGAACAATTTCGCTGTTTCGAGCAGTCTGTTACGGCGCTCAATTTCATTGAAATTACTTTATAAATTTTAACGCCAAAGTTATATATTCTTTCAAAATACTTTAAAAAGTATATATGTCTTATATACACATGCATTATAATAAAAGATAGATGATAGTAGAAAAATTTTCAGACACCGACCATTACATAACGATAATGTTACGTGTACCGATAAGAATATTTTTGATTCTTGATGTTTTCGTTATGTTATTCTGGTTTTCCACGGTGTTACGTATTAAGAAGAATCGTGTCGTTATCACCATCGTGTCGCAGTCGTCGCCTATGAAATAGACCACACGTTAGTGCCTTATTCCTATCGACAGCTCAACACCAGCTGTTGTTATATTGTGATTTTAATTTATAAAGCTACCGAGGTCCTCGCCTGCTAATTTCGAGTTTAATATTGCATGATTTTATGAGAACAGGATGTTCTTGAAGCCTTGTTAAAGGATGTCCTCTTCCGCCATTAATTTTTATATCAATAACCGGAATTTGGTTTTTAAAGCGCACTGGGCACTCACTACAGCCGAAACACATTGTAAAAGATTCTACGGTAGATATTTAAAGCATGGTGTGGCTGTGTTATTATGACGGATTATTTCGATAGTAGGTAAGTATTCGACTGAGTTATACAGTTAAGGAGATGGTGGATGGTTTGAGTTGTGACCGCTAATTTCAAGGTTTTTAGCGTTTCTCACTACTCCGTGTTATCGTTTCGGAGGCCGTCTGGCAACATAAGAACTTCCGTTACTTGGGTTGGTCATTAACCACGTGTCGGAGTATTTTTATTTCTCTCCGGCTGCGAAATCAATCGTATTTATATTGTAACCCGAGTACAAACCTGCCCTGGAGCTGCGTGATGAAGTACGCTCTACGGCTCCTTAATTATGATAAACTCGTGCCTAAGAGTGAGCAGCTAATTGATTGATGTCAGCCATGTAGATAAGGAACTATTAGAAATGGCCATTAAACACGATGGTACAGAGCCGAAGCGACCTCCAACAGTGAGTGATACATTAGGTACAGTGAGCACTAACCAACAATAACAACATAAATTTTATTAACAATTAAACCATACGTATAATGGTGCTCTAAATCATTAGATCATTATTATTCGTGCACTATGAAATTACACGTACAGACAACCATGGTTGCAGGTTAAAATAATGTCATGGTTAACGTGTATGGGAAGAGAGTGGGGTTTTTAAATCTAAGCATTACTTAATAATAGGAACGGTAAATACAATATCATACCTATAATACTATTAAACATAATGCTAAGAAAATAAATCAACGATTTTTACTTCATCATTTTGAATATGAATAGATTAAGTACCTACTATGTTAGTTATGTTTGCGTTTCGCCGTCAATTCATTTTGCCAGTCAATGCCATTGATGATAGAGTCTGCATCACATCTGACCTTTGCTAGTCACGCAGTGGGATTGCTCTCACTGCTCTAAGCCAACTTGGAATTTTTAACGCCTTCGACATTAAAATATATCTACAGCTTTCAAACATAAATTAAACGGTTAATTACTTTTGTTTTTAGTATTTTTAACTCGAGATAAAAACTGATCGAACTTTGACTCTCTGCCTGTTTGAATTTGTTTTCTGCATACACTTTAACGTATGTATATAGTGCGTAAATAGATATATGCTGTAATAATAAGGCCCCTATAAGTCAGTTCGTAGTAGTCACTGCCTGCCGAGATAACATTCCCGGGTTCGATTCACGACGGGGCAGACGTTTTAGTGACAGATAAATGTTTGTTCTCGTTTCGTGGGTATTTGTGATGTTTCATTTGTATATGTTCATGCAATCTGCGATACAGGTAGATGCATAATTTTAGGCTGGGGTGGCAGTGCTTACGGGTTTATTATAGAAATATTTAATAAAATATAGATCTACAATATATCAAATATCGATGGTATGTAAAGAACGGTAAAGGAGAAAAGAAAGTAAAAGTAAAAATCCCTTCGTATAGCATCGAATTCGTGAATTTTAAATGAAGCGCAAATTTTGCAGACTTGTTCATGATTCTCATTTCACATTTTTATTTTGTTCTGAATATATTCTATGCAACCTTTTTTCCCAAATGAAATACGTATCGTAAGTCGTCACGATAGTCGTGTCATAAAGGTTATTTGAAAGTCGTGACGATGGTCAATCCGAGAGCGTCCTTGTTTGTAATAACCTACTTACTATACAAGTATGATATGTGATAATGTAAGCGTATATTAATTGAGTTGGCTGTGAAAGCTTGCCACGTTATTAATAGCAATAAATAATCGTCTTATCTTCTGTAGGAATCAAAGAAATAACATTTATTTACAACGGATGCTTGTTGTTTTCCTCGGGCTTTGAATTATAAATATATTAATTTATATTTTTTCATTTATAGACGGATTGCAATAACAGTAACTTTAAATGTTAAGTGATGCTTCCTGCAATACATTATTGAAAACCATAACCAAATCGGTTAAGCCGTTTCTGAGTTTAGCGCGAACAAATGCACAGATAAACAAACAAGCAGACAAAAAATCTAACAACTACTGTTGCGGGTTCTATTGCGTTAATACAGGCCCTAATAATAGTTTTTCTCATATAACCTTCATGTACAGAAAAATATCAGTTATAATGTTATTATAATATAACGTTCGTTACATTACAATTGGTCCATAAATAAAAACGTAGGTATAGTTTTTCTGAAGCGAAGGAAGGTCGGTTTACTAGTCAATAATATCGCTGATCTCTTTTTTGTAAACTTCGTTGAAAACAGAGAATTCATATAGATAGATATCGTAATGATAAGGACGAGTACGTCGGTAGCTCAAACTATGATTACACTGAGATGTGTTAAGCGTGATGGTGTGTTTTGTTGCGTAGATGCATCTAGACTTTACACAAGTCTGTTTGGTTAGTTAACCGCGGCTGCAGCTATTACCGTCTCAATGCGTCCTCTATATGCAATCCCAGAATGTATGTATGTAACTGCAAGGATTGTATACATGCTTTAAAAGTGTGTTTACACGCGATCTATTCTCAGTGTCTCGGGTAAATCTATGATTCCGGTCTTATTCGAATGCAACTTTGTATTACTTTTCAAAACATGTTCTAAAGTATGTCGCTTATGCGATCTGTATGGGCACGGAAGCCTACAAGTTTCTATTTAAGAAAGTATCAAAGTTGGGTAAAAAAAGGAAATGGTAAGAAATTCAAGCAATTAAAAGTGTATAGAAATTTATTAAATGGTTTTGTTATAGTAGTACAAAAGACAAAATTATTTAATGTAATGCCATTATATCCTTTAAGTCAATTATTTGCTGTGCAGTATTGAGAAAGATAAAAAAATTATTTTCTTCTTACAGGCAAACTGGCAAACGAAGAAGAAGATGTCGCATCATCAACAATTTCATCGTTATCAATGACGGAGACTGAAATTCCACCTTCAACATCGACTTCCACTTTGGCTCCCACACGATCAACACAAAATACAAACAATGTTATTTCCACAAATAACACACCGATAACTACGACAAAATATATATCAGACGCTACTGAATCGCCAGTTAAACCTAAGCCGAGATTACTAAGCCTCAATGTGGATGAGTTGCAAAATTTTGCAAACGCTTTACACAACCAAACAAATCACAAAGGACCGAAGAAGAGCTTAGTGGACCTCACTGATGTTAACTTGGATGGCGATGACGAAGATGAGCCTTCAAGACTTATAGATAATGACGCTAAACAAAAACACATAGTTGACAAGTTCTACACTAACTTACAAGCACCGTTTCATCCATTACTAGGAGCAGATAAAGGTTCAGAGGAAATTGAAACTTGTAGGGAAAATGGAATATCTTACAAGGTATTAAAGATTTTTAATTTTACACACATATATATGAATACGTAAAAAGCTATTTGAATTATTAATAGAGTACTTAGTATAAAGTAAAATTCTCAGTGAATTACTGAACTTAAATGTGTCTATACACCAAATATAACTCGAGAAATAAATTTAAAGTTCCATCATGTTTCAGTTAATATTGAATTACTTATGTATTGGCCGTTTTAAATTGTATACATATGTATGTTTTTCCCATCTCAGATTGGCGAACATGTTGATCGAGGTTGCGAGGAGATATGCGAATGTTCACCCGGTGGTTCCTTCGATTGCTCCCCCAGATGCAAACGTCCATATATACGTCGAGGACGACGACTTAACGATCCCTTGTGTTTTGAGTCACCTGTCGATGAATGCTGCTCAATAATTGCTTGTGCTACGGGTAATGGAGGTAGGATTTACTGATATATATAATTACTTTATAATGTTCCCATTATAAGTAGTGATATCCCATTCGAAGGAATATCGTTCTCTCGTACCGATGACTGTAATATATATATATATTTTTTAATTATGTTGTGCATATTAGAAATTATTTAGAGAGTTCTGTAAAATATTCCCCAAATGTGTGAAGTCTCTGAACCTGGAAATATCAAAATAAAAATCAGAAAAGTGCACGCCAAAAACTATTTTTGTTTTGTTTTATTAAAAATAAATACTTGGCTGCAATTCCACCTGACTATAAAAAGCATAAATTCAGACTTAGAAAAGGCCTATTCAATATTGATTTGCAGCCATTCACATTATTTTTGGACGGTTATACTGATAATATTCAAAATTTTATAGTATGTAGAACAGCAAACAATATGTCAGTTACCAATTGGATTTACCGTATATTTCTTAACGGAAAACACGTTTTGTATTACATATATTACGACTATTTACAAACACGCTTATCTGCTCGATTTTCGGCTATAATCATAACAATTATATATTATCATAACAAATTAATGATCAAATTGAATTTATTCTCAGAAATGAAACCAACAATGTTGGAAGTGTGTCGATATGGAAATGACACGCATCCAGTGGGCGATAAGTGGAACGTCGGCTGCGAACAGACGTGCATCTGTGAGATGAACTCTATTGTGACCTGCAAACCTAGGTAAGCGTTCTAATACATAGTATAAGCGAACCAAGTGCTCCTGTAAGGAATATAGTTGATGTTCAGAAGTGGTTCTCAGCTTTACAAAGAAATATGGGGTCTATGTATCACAAATATTTAAAGGCAGTAGATTTGATAACATTATTAGTTTTGTAAAAATTGATATTATTTACTCAGGTATTTTCTAATTTTTATCAAAATCGATATTTAAATTAATATTGCGTAGTTAGTTGATAAAAATCATTTAGATAATTTTAAATGATGTGTTAGTATCAATTACTTTTAGGTGCAATCGCCTTCCGCCATCAGACAAATGTATTAACGTACAGGATCCAAATGATGAGTGCTGCGAAGTGCAAGTGTGTGATGTGTCACAAGATGCTCATGAGGAACCTGTGGAAAATATTACTAGTTCCACGTCTACAACAACTACCGAGGTAGTTTATTTAAATTACATATAGTAATAAATCTATTTTATTTATAATTTATTTCATATTAAATGCATTTGGTATTGTGACAGAACAATATTCAGAGATCAACAAGCCTATGTAACATTTGTAGTAATCCTAAATTTATTTAAAGTCTATTTTAGACTTATTTCATTATTATAGTTATAACCATAACTGAATCTGTATAAAGAATTCGAATCACTCATGTGCAAAAAAGCATGTATCAATTGTAAACGATTGTTTCAGCAAGTCCCAAGAGAATCGAATGAAATCATTACTGCACATAAATCTCCAGCAAGACCACTCGTCTTAAATGAACCAATTGGTTCAATCAAAGTGTTGCATAATAACAGCGTGCAAGTAAATCTTATTCATATGAATAATACCGAAGACCCTATTCATCTGCTTCTTAGTGACGACGGTGGACAATCTTATAAGAACATCGAATTGAAATATTCAAATTTGATTCTCAATCTCGATGGAGGTAAAGATTATATATTGAAAACAAGAGAAACCGGAACCAAATTTAATTTTACGATAACAAGCTCTGATGCTAAAGTTAATGAAGTGCCCGTTGAAGATTCTAATAATACGTCTAAAATTGGTTGTTATCAAGATGGACAACTTTATGCAGTTGGTAGGTAACATTAATTTTTATAATTATTATTTGTACAGTTTGATGATGCATATTAATTTTCATGAAATATTGACTGTAATAATTTTATACGTGGTGTATTTTTAGCAATTATACAAATCTAAAAAATTGTTGGAATAATATGTTCAATGTTATGTTAATTTACAGGTGAGGAATTTCATATAGGTTGTACAGAACTTTGTGAATGCACAGGTGAAGATAGTAAAGAGTGTGCGCCATTAATATGTCCAAACCACGTTGGTTTAGAATTGATGTCCAAGGGGTGCGTACGATGGGCACCAAGCCCTCCTTCAGAGCCGCCTAACTGCTGCCCACGGTCTGCAAGATGTTTAAGCGATGGTACCTGTCATTACAAAGGAGTTGCGTAAGTTTCCTAGAGAGCTAAGAGTTATTTTGTTTATTTTATGTTTTGCAACTTTTAAGTTAACTGACGTTTATTTTTATAAAACAAATGGTAAAACTGTTTAGAAATACATAATTCATATCACAATTATTTTTTAACGTTGAAGACGAATTTATAATCAGCTAAGTTTATTTTTTTAGAATTCCCAATTGGAGTGAGGTACCTCTAACTCTTACTGGTTGCGAGGAACATTGTTTCTGCGAGAATGGAGAACTAGACTGTCAGGAGACTTGCTCTCCTCTATCTCCTCTTCCACCTCAAACTCTTCGTTGTCCTCCGATGCATCGACCTGCTCCAGTGAATATATCTGATGAAGATTGTTGTAAACAGTGGGGATGCTTGCCTAATGGTAAGGTAGATGGTACCATGGATGGATACCAGTTAAATTCTAACGTACAGCCTCTTACATCGTTGCATGCTAAATATAACGTGTAGTCAATAAATGTCTTAAGCTGAACAAGTCTTCAAAGTATATCAATTGTAGGACGCATGTAGCATAATTTCCACTATCATTACATCACATTCATTTAACATTGCATGTTATCCAATCATTCATCTACTCGTTGTTATTGCTTACAGCCGCAGAATCGAAAGGATCATTTCAGGAATATAGCATTCCGATTCATGGCGAAGAGCCAATGGTGAACTATGTGACTCAAGTTCCACCGATACTACCGACATTTACCAAATTTATATTACCCACCCCTCCAATTGTTACTGAGAGCACTAATTATAATAAACACATTCATCAAATAAAAACCAGTTTTCCAAAAATATTCAGAACCAAATCAACCCCTGATATAACACCAAGTAAACTTAATACTTACCAAAAATCACGAACAAAGCCCGATAAGGTTCAAAATATAACAGCATTTACGCCCGAAGATTCGCCTGTTGAAACGATTTACCCCAGTGATATTATAAAAAGCAATGAAAATTGGGGACAAGTTTCAAATCTTCATTCACGAGTGCAATCACCTAATATGTATTACAATAAACAAACAGGGTTAACGCTATCATCGAGCTCGGGCTCCCAAGATAAAAAACCTGTCGAGATAATTTTATCTGATACCAATTTGCATGACGATTGGCACCGTCAACATTCAAATCAAGCTTTACAATCAAACTCCTTAAGTCCTCATGATATGTTTGTTAAGCAGATGCATGAAAACGTTAAAAAAATTCCTTTATCTCAGGTGGATAATCTTTATCACTTTTTACCAGTATATGACAAAAAAATAAATCAAATTCCTTTCAAGTTATCAGACAAAGGGGTAGATTTACCATATATGGGTCCAAAATTTTTTGAACCGTTCCCTTATAACAATAATATTTCCTTTAACTACGAAGAACCAAAACCTCCCGTATCAATTCCCTATAAACATGAAAACTACGACCTAGCAAATGACTTTCATAGAAAACAAGTGACTGTACTACGAAATCAGGATATGAACACACTGAGGCAAACTAAGAAATCAGAAAGTGATTTATGGGGACAACCAGACAGTAAAAAACATGTGCTGACTAAAACTCCACACCCATATGATACGATGATGTTCAGAGTTCTGCCAATAAAAAAATCTGAAAGTATTAAGGCTACAAGAATACCTGATAAACCATATTCTCCTCTAGAACTTGAGCACCTACTAAGCAACGTGGAAGTCGAATCAGAAGTTAATAGGAATCTTGGACGGTCAGCAGAAAAAAGCCTCGGTTCTACCGCGGCAGGTCAGTGACCTTGCCTTGGTGTCAAAAGTTCTTCGTAGTATAGTAGACAATGTGACTGACTTTGAACTATTGTTATTTTTGACTGACTTAAAGTTTCTTTTAGATTGACCAAAGTAGATTTATTAACTAGAGTATTGGTCTCCTTCGCTATTATTAACAAAAGAAAATAACATTTTCTTACTATTTAGAACTTTATAAATGTATTACCCAGCATTACAACACGACAAGTTATCATAATTTTCATAATCTTAGCATGTATCCTATATATTTTTTATTTGTTTTAAATGTTTTATGTCTTTGTAGGTTTAAAGTATACTGAAAAATAGTGATCTATTTGAATGTTTTCAGGCCAAGTCCCAGCTTTTGCACCAAACGCACCTCGACCACCTTCCTTCCTTCCAACTGTACCTCCAGGAGCTCGGTATCCTCAAGATGATATTCCCGATTATGACCAGAACAACATCCATCGTCCTAATAACCCTCTGGATCCTACTTTGGCTGGGCTACCTATAGGATTTCCTGCACCTCCGAACTATAGTGACGAGAATAAGAAGTTAACTGTAATTTCCTTGCAATCTGATTCCCCTACAAGTGTGAAAATGCTGTTTGGTTTGCCATCGGTTTTAGTGGGACTACGAGGCAGTGTTGATTTGAGATTTACTGATTCTACGTAAGTATTTATAATAGTAAAAAAACAAAGATTACATATTTATGACATCTAAATATTGTATTTAGTACCTGCTGTAGTTGCTACTTTTTTAAGCTCGGCAAAAATCCTGTCTTAGGTGGTATATGGATATTGACTCTTTGTGAAGACTCACATTATATGCGGCTGAAATGAAAGCTGAATGAGTATGGAACCAAAGGAATATCCACGACAATAAAATATATGCTTGCAGCTAATTCCATCATTGTTCAACATTCTCTAACTGTAACCACAGATCTGAGAGCCTAGACTATGTTCATTTTGTTAATGAAAACGAAACTCAAATAGGTCAAAACATATGCAGTGTTCATGTCGTACCCATACATTTTCAAGTCTTCAAATTTCGTTATCGCTAACGAAATGTAACATTATCTAAGAGGCTCTAGGTGACTGACGATTATCTTCAGTACGCTTTTAGCATTACTTTTTACATCACTCGTATTAAATATGGAATGAGCTTTCTTTATCTATGTTGGACAGTACTATGCATAATCCTTCAAATGGGTCAATCACTTTCTTATCGATTGTTACAATAATTAATAAGTATGGGTATTGTTGAGTGATCACTACTATTGCCCTGTGCTCGTTTGTCTGCGTAATGCATAAAAATTAATCTAAATACTTTTCAGGGACGACGATATATCTCACTGGGTGTCGCAGGTATTTGCTCCAGCTGATGAAGTCCTCACAACTCCTCGGTTGGAGTTCCGACTAACGGGCTTGAAGCCGTCTACGACCTACAAGATTCGTGGAAAATTGTACCTTCATAATCTTCCTTTTGAACCTGAGAGTGACATCTACTCCATTCGAACTCAAGACTTGGCTGCGGTATTTAAAATCTATACATTATTATAGCTATCAATTTATTGCAAACAAGTATTAATAAATACGTACTTTATTTTAATCGTGATCTTAAAAATGATTCATTCAACGGATTATACTTCCTTGTCACACCTATATGAAAACTAAATAAATTATTACTTTAACAGCTTCCGGCAGTCGAAGAAAAACGAAGAGAAATCGATAGTAAATTGACGGTAGTCGATGTTAATGATACTACCGCTCATGTTAGTTGGAGACACTTTACGGAAGAGGAACTGCAATTTATCGATGGCATACAAGTCAGGTTAGTTGTATTTACTGACGTACATGTAAATAATATGGAGGTACTCAGATCATACCGTGTATAAAAATACCATTTCCATTTTAACTGTATTTTGACCAAATTACTCACGATCATGTTCACGGCCAGACTCATATTATAACCATAATTTTTCATTTTAAATGTAATGGATACTCACGATTTTTGTGCTTTTTACCGATATTTTGACCCAATGTAAACCAATTTTCTACTTGTTTAATTGGTAGTTATTGACGAGCTTAAGTGTTATTAATTTAAAAAACACGTTATTTAATGATTACGATTTGATTTCGACAACTAGGCGATCATTACTCTAAATGATTTTCCTCGTTACAGATACCGTCCCATGGGAACTCCGATATACAGTATGACAGAATTGCTTCATCACAGTCGGTCCACGGCTGAACTGCAAGAGCTACGACCAGGCAGCAGATATGAGGCATCTCTCATTCTGATTCCGCCGCCACGCGCCACGACGGAACTCCTTGATCCAGCGAGGGTTGAATTTACGACATCACCTTATATCGGTATTTTATTATATTTGTTTATTTATTTAATATTTGTTTTAAGATATGTCAGGCGTTTACAAAGGGCGTCCTAAAAACCTAGCGGCATTCTCTACGAATCAATTTATGTGTACCTAGGCGAGTTTTATTAACAACAGTTTTCATTTTGACATGTAAATTTAAATACATAAAATACAATACAATAATGCTACCTAAATCTAAATATAAATAATCGTGACTATGATCGTGATAATGACAAAAACTGTACATGAAATAGTTTTTAAAATAGTAGTTGCTACGTGTTAGGTATGTGATATAAACATGACCACAATTTTTATTTTTATTTTGTCTGATGTCTGATTGTATGTAACTGTAACTGAATGTATGGTGATAATTTATAATTCGAATCTTAATCAAAATTACTTTTTATAATATATTTGATAATTATAATCATACCAATTGTTAATGTTACTTACGTTGAAAATTTATGGGCTTTCTCATAAAATTTTTGTTCTCGGTACTAATTCATCTTTGTTATCGTTTATAAATTGTAGTTCTGATTTTACATATAACATGGAAGACTCAATGACGATGTCTAGATTTTTTATCACAGCGTTAACTGGCTGTGGAAGTATATATGTCTTCTTATAAATTAGTTATTCTGAAAATTCTTATTTAATACATGGCCTTTAAGCTCTACTATTTACTTTTGTTACTGATACCTAGAGTACAAAATTACAAGTAATATTCCACAGACATTAAAACTAGCTCTTGTCAATAACAGTTACACTAAAATAGTCGTCAATCGCCATTGTTACGCCATATGATCTATACCAAGAGACTAAATTGGCAAGTCCCACAGTTCAGCGAGCGCCTCCAGGGTGGCATTCGAGCTGTTCTAGGAACGCGCACTGGTTGATCACGAAATTGAAAATTTTATGTGTATAATATATATATGTGTGTGTGTGTGTGTGTCCTATCCGAACATTTTCCGATCACTCAGGGACTACCGTAAAGAAACAAAAAAAATTTATTGAAATCGGTCCAGCCGTTTAGGAGTTGAGTGACATACACACGTATAGAACTCATAAATATTTGACACAACTTACAGATCCGTACAACTGGTCGGTAATCGTTGAGGCGAGGTCCGTGGGCTCCGAAGCAGCGGAGTTGACTTGGCGAGGAGTTCCGTCACCGGCGGAGAGATGGGTGCGGGTGTACCGAGCGGCACAAGCTTGTGGAGAGTCAAGGAAGGAACACGACTCGTTCAGACTAGCGGCTCGGGACTCGCCGCCTACCATCACCTTGACTGGATTGGAAGCTGATGCTAAGTGAGTGTATTTCGTAGGAGGCGGTTTCTTTGGAAGCTGGTGATAAATATAAGCAATGGTTTGAGCGATTCCAATGAGACCAAGATTTAATATCTGGAGAATTCAATAACTTGCCTTGGGAGTGTTTAGTTGAAAGAAATCAATTAAAACCGGCTGTTTGTAAATACAAAAAAGATGCATTTTGTCTCAGATACAACATTAAAACATTATAAGGAACTATAAAAGGATAATAATGTAAAACACAAATTTTAAATAAAATCGGCTATTTTGACCATAATGAAATACATTAAAATTTAGCATATTAAACATTAGCAAACCAATCCGCCATTTTAGAATCTAACAATCTAACTGTCAGAGGTCTCTCGCACGGAAGACGAGTGTTCGAATCCTGCACGCACCTATAAAATTTAAATTATGAGCGTATTACATATTATCATCACTTGCTTGAAGGAAAACATTGTGAGCAAATCTGCACACCTAAGAGTTCTCCACAATATTCAAAACGACTGTATATTAAAAACACGTTGTTTACTAAACTTGTAATAAAATTTCATAACTGTTTTTCGATGTTGTGGTTGATAAAAAATAATTCAAAATTTTATCAATTTACAGGTGTCGCGTTTGGTTGGAGCTGTTTCTGACGAACGGTAAAATCAAGACAAGTAACGTCCTTGAGATTCATACGAAACCACAAGACTCTCCAGAACCTATTGATAGTAAGTATTGTTCCAGAATAACGATAATTATATGACGGCGTTAATGTGGGCCTTTTTAACGGTCTCTTATCTGGAAGTACATTAAATGCATCTTTAATATTTATTCTCCATTGAAAATTCTCTAAAATTTAATATTTCAACTATAAAGGATGCTTGCAATTTTTGTAAACTACGTGAAAACAGAAGTAAAATAATTAATATCCGTTGGAGTTATAATTTTTTCTCTCCGTCTCTGTCATTCATGAATTGAACAAAGTCAGTCTTGTGCAAAGAGTACATTTTTATATACCGAAATAGAGACCAAACTTGGCCGCCTAAACAGGAATAAGTTTAGTGGCTCCATCTGTATTTCATCCTATAAACTACTACATTCTATTGATGACGCCCATAGTTAGGTTCCAGAATTTTAATTTTTGTAAGTACCTACTAATAAGTACGTACTTAACACCAAATTTGTCGAATAATATATATTAAATAGATTTAAATTAATATTTTAATATTGTTAAGTACTTAGATGTGATAATGGAGTCGGAGGTTACGAAATAAAATTTTGTATTACTTTTTCCTGTAATGTTTATTATAATAATTTTTACAAAATAGTGGCAAAGGATCATTGACGTCAACTTCATTTCTTTTTTCGCTAATTATTTTATTTATATTTCTACACCACTATTAAAGCATTCGGGAATACAGCATTGGTTCTTGGTAGATCTGTTGTTTACAGAGAAACACCACAGGATTATAGCACCGCAAATGAAATACTGATTATTGGAGTTCTATCTCAAAAAAATATAACTAAAACGCACTAAATAATAAAATCCTTTCTCATAAAATAATACACACTAAATAAAATAAAGTCTCAAGTCACATAAACAGAAACAAGTTTAGTATTTGCACCAACTTCAAAATTTTGAATACAAATTTTCCCTTGTCACTTTGGACTAGTCTTGTCAATGTCATTATACTTGCCATCTAGCTTTCCCGATTACCTCCACGATTTATATTCAGAATTAGAAGAATTGAATGTTACTTATATGCTTTTTACTTATTTTTGCGTACATTTAGATAAAAATCTGTATTTACGGTAACACTGTAAAGTTATTATTTAATTATAACCCACTTTAGTCAAAAAGTATATTAATCTAATACAATTTTTCAATTTTACTTATTCTATAAAAATATGTCGTATAATCAACCCACTAGCGAACTCTGGTTTTTTTCCTCAACATCGTGTAAATATTATACAGACAATGTCAAAAGTCACATATCAAATTAACTGGAGCATACACTGCGCATACCTTCGTCTCTTGTCGGTTTTTATAGTCGTATTTCCAAGATTTTAATAATTAGATTGTACCGCCTTATGACGGATATTGTATGGATTGGACGTGCGCCAGCGTCTCTAGCTGTGGTGTAGTATTACACAACTAGTAGAGAACTCATGCATAAGAATGCCTAGTATCCTTTAACGCGTATATTAAAGAACATCGGATATAACAATAAGTCTTGTTGTCTCTTCGCAGATGTGATAGAAGCGTCGTCGGTGTCGGGTAGTCGGGGCGCGCCCCGCGGCGACTACTACGGCGCGCTGGTGGTGGTTGGGGTGGTAGCGGCGCTGGCGGCGCTCACTTCAGTGCTGTTGCTGCTGGTAGTAGTGCGCCGCCACCGACCACGCTCCGTGCCCATCACACGTACGTAACACCAGGCCATTTGACAAACAGCCTGACAGATGTGATGTACGTCGTCAATACTGATAACACACGAGGTGTGATCGTTTAAAATTTCATGAATAATTTTCGTTTCCATGTGTAATTTGTGGTGAATGTTCAATACATACTTTGGTACACACTTAAATATTCCACTCCTAGGACGTTTTTTTCGTTGCAATTGTCGAAGGACGATCGTTTCTTACTTCATCACTCAAAAGTTATCAAGTACGCTTTAGTTTTTATAGATGTATTAATAATTTATATATAATAAACATTTATGACGTTTATTAAAGAAAGTATTGTTTAACAAATCTGTTGATTAAGTAAAATTGTTATGCTTACCTAGGCCTAGAATACTCCCCCCAATCTCATGTTGGCAGAACAGGGTGTCGTAAGAGGCGACAGAAGCCTCCTTGGTAGTAGAGCTTCACATAAAGATTATATTATCAGTATTATTATTAAGTTATTAATATTATTACTGGTATTATTATCTTTCCGTGAAGCCTGCCTGGCTAACTACCACCCTCCTGCTTGAGTCAGCCGCCAAACGACTCGTCGTGTTCCGGCTGGGGGCTTGGGAGCCAGTATTTTCTTTCTTTCTTACCTTCTTCTCATTTCCTAGCCGACAACGCATCAGTGATATTTGGTATTGCTGGTATCCATAGACGACGGTGACCAATTACCATCAGGTGGGGCTCGTCTGCTCGTTTGTCGGCTATTAACATAAAAAAAAACCAATTAGGAAATCTCGCCCTTATGACTTTGCATGAGGGCGAATAACGCATACACAGATTGTTATTACCTGCGTCATTGATTATCCTATTGTTTTAAGGAATATTGAATCGACTTCGAATATCACAGTATAAAAACTCTTTTCGCTATTATTTTGACATTTTCTCAAATCCGTGACTGACAAGTAAATTTAATTAAATTTGACTCGATTGACACTAGGTATATTCGAAGAAGTTTCAACATTTTCATCCATTTGCAGCTGTGCCATCAGCTCCGCGGGACTCGTCGCTGCCTCCCTACGACAACCCTGCGTATAAACTGGAGCTGCAGCAGGAAACCATGGGTACGTTATGTTAAAATTATCTACTATATACTACTATGTACTATTTAATACAATTTATATCTCCAACTTAAGAACTTACAGTTATAACGTGTGATTTTGATTTCGAAAAACGGGGAGAACATATCGAAACCGTCTTGACATTAGACAGCCTACTCAGTGGTTGTGGTTGATTCTTGACGTGACAGATAACTGTTAGTGTGAACTGTTGATGTTTTGGGCTTTAGTGATAGGGATCTAATATCTATACTAATAAAAAAAACTGTAAAGTCAAATCTATACATTTCGAAATTTTAATGTCCGTAGATTTAATTATTTATATAGAGACCCGAATACATTTTTTTGGAATTTATGTCTAACTTGTCTGGTTGCCTGCATGTGCAAGTATACCCCGCTAGCCACTTACATATTTAGATAATTCTTGCTGGTACTTGGACCATGAGACTGAAACTGTCTAGGTTATCTATGTTACTTTTCACTCCGCAAAATGGACCTGTTCCCGTGGATTGTGAATCAAAAGTTGTAACTGATAATCTGTGTATTCTAAATATTATGGATTCAAACCTATGATATTTACACAAAAGTTTATATGTTTGCAGACCTCTGACAGTTAAGCTCCCGTGAGCACAGGAATGGGCTCAACGGGATATCGGAGCGAGGAATCGACGTGCCCAACCACAACGAAAGGACGTACAACTAAATGGGTGTTTAATCACTTCAAATAACAAATATTCCGAGACAATTAGAACTGAGTGTTAAGTGCTTGAATATTCCCACGTAGGAATTTATGTTGAAGAATGTAAAAAATAGTTATTTATTTATAGAAGAATTAAATCTAAGTGCCGGGGATGGTGAACGGATGTTGATAATTTTAATGATGATTTTTTTTAGCTTTTACTTCCCAACTTCTTTGTTATTGCACAATTTTGAGAGTTGAATATTTCAAAGATTTTAGAATGACTGGAGTGGTCATTCTAGCGTTATCTTGAGGATTCGTGAAATATATGTGACTGATCCGAACATACATTTATCTGTTGAGATGTGATGTACTGAGCTGACGCCGCGATCCCGAAGTTCTATTATACGCTTTGGAAGAAAATGCGAACCATGTATGCGTCACGCAGTGGCACGCTGATTGTAATCAGTTTGCGCCCAAATTTTCTTTCATATTGTATCAATGTGCGGTTCTACTATTTTTAAATAAAGGAATATTCGAGGGCCGGAAATGTAAAATTTTTAAAGGAATATGATTCACTTAGTCGACAGTAACAGTATACTCGATTTCTTTTATATGAAGCATTATGAAACGAAGAACTGTTGAGAACACTGAACAGCTCCCAAACAAGATGGCGTTCTACACCAAAAAACGCGAATAAGCCATTATATTCAGGTAACACAATTGTAATAGTTCTGGAGTACTATATGAGTTATGTGTTTTTACGTACCTAATAAATACAATATACAAATAATACAATATACAAATAAATACAATAAATCACAGACAATTCTGAAAAAATTACAGAACAATTGTGAACATAGAAAATTCTATGTGAATTGACACATTTTTATATTCTGATTTATTTTATAGGGCATAGAAATGATTATTTATACGAGATTGATTAAATATATTAAAGACGAACTCAAGATAATGTGATGGTGGGCGGTATTCCTTGTAATCACTACTGGTACAACCCGCTAGAACTCGTTAACGTACCTCTCTTATCTTTACTTACATTGTAAATAATGTTAATAATTACATTATAAGCGTTTGTATCATATACCTACTGTAACCTAATCGTAAGACTGTTTTGTGGGTCATTATTCTTCTTAATTTATGATATCGATTTTTGAGTTTTTCAGTAACCTAAGATAGTTTTAACATAACATCGAACTGCCGCATTGTTATAACTAATGTAAATTAAACTTTTTATTAAATTTTTTTTTTGTTTTACACTTTTAACATGTCCTGTGGGAAAATAGCGCAGTAGTTTTGCAAGGATACCGAACTTCCTTGCAGCTGATTTGGCTTTAGACTCCACGAAGTACTTAAAGTTAATGGTTATGGTAAACCTCTACACCCAATAACTGACGATATTATTATAATTTTTACAAACTAGGAGCCAAGATGACCGCAACTGTAGAAAAGCAAGGCCAGAAATCCTTCTGTGTATTATGCTTTTAAAGTTTATAATATTAAGACCATCTAATGCATAGACTTTACTGAGAGTAAGGTTCGTAGTCACCATAAGGTTGCACCATTGCTTTTCTTTTAGGGTGTATGTGTTCAATGCTAGGCCGAGTATTCGGCAGGTATCTTTCACGATTGTCATACGCTACCCTACAAATATCGGGCAAGAGCAACCCTTAATGTGGTTGTGGAGTAACATAACCTAAAGAACTTAGCTTCAGTTGATTTTGATAAATGTCCCTCAAAAAAAATGCGGATTGATCATTCGTTTAAACTTTTACCCAGCAGAACAAATTCGGGGAATTTACCGTGGCTGAAAGTTTGCTCCTAAGGCTAGCTTAACACATCCTGTCAAAGGCGTTTATAAAACCAAAGGAATCAGCAAGCACTTTCTCTTCTCGAGATTTTCGACCTAAACGCGAGTGACATACGCTAGAATGTCGCCGATCGATTTATTTCGGGGAAAATAATACTGGATCATTTTGTTCCATATCCGTTTCAGAATTTTACAGACGTTATGGAGGTTATCGATATAAGCCTAATAGTTGCCAGGGTTAGGACTTATGTCTTTTTTTGGGCACGGGTTTTAGATAGGTAAGCTTCCAAGATAGCATTATCCCAGCCTTAAATGAGAAAGGGAACAAACACATCAATACAGGGTAAACGAAGGGATGAACCATAGGATTTTAAGAACCTTCTTATTCGTAATTCATATCTTAAACGCTCCAATGAAACATTTGAGATAGTATGTTACGGTGAGTATCAAATATGAATTTTCGACAAATAATGAGGCAAGCAAGGCGTGTTTCTACATTCGTCTCAGCTGTATGTGCTAGAAGACCATCCAGTCTTATTAATGAGTTTAAATTCAGGAAAATTTAAAGACTGGAGAAGAATAAATAAATAAATATATACAGTTGAAATAAATTTTGCTGTGGTGAACTATGTTAAAACAAAACTTGAAACTTTTGAAATATCTACGCAAACGAAGTTAGGTAAATAGCTCTGCAGCCAAGCTCACTCAGGTTACTTCCCATGTTAAAACGAATATACATTAAATGGTAGAAGTAAAAAATACATGCATTAATTTACATTAATTATTTATGTAATGAATAATTTACAACGTCGTAAACGGATCAAAGGAAACAAACTTTTCAGACTATATGCTCTTAACTAACATTTTGCTTATCATCACTTTTAATGTCCAAAAAACTTAATTATATTTGCAAAAATTTAATTACCTCCTATTTTGATGATGAGTTTAATATTATCAATTTAACTACTAAAAGCATTATTTTTATATACTACAGAACGTGTATCAGAGGACTAACAAAACTGGATTATAAGTAGGGCTGTTATGGAGCTCCGTAACTGTAATCGAAACAATCGGATATCGGAAATAAAAATATATCCCAAATCGTAATTGTATCGGTTAAAAAATATTCGAATAATTTTGGATAAAGGCAGACTCTAAATGAAACACGTTATGCCAGATCTTCGCGGACCGAGCTGATACAATAGCCGCGTTGCTCTCATTTTTAGGCAGTTTTTATTATTAAATTTTTAAGACTATTGTTGTTTTCTATAATTACAATACCAGATAATACCTAGAAATAAAGAAATTTTTTCCCATTCGTAAATAATCTAATATCCGCAACCTAAATTATCCGAAACAATCGGATAGTCCGAAATAATTTCATATCGGAAACCTTAACCGAAACTAGTAAAATATTATTGATATATCCGTATCCGTATCCAAATCCGGAATTTCATATTCATAATATCCCTAATTTTAAGTACAATTAACCTTTGACCCGTGTTTTTCTATTACTTTACGGATTAAATATGTATTGGTTTGAGAATAGTACGAACAAATATATATTATTTTTTGATCACTCGGGATTTATTAAATTAATATTGACTAAGGCCCCCCCTTGCTAAGCAGCCTTGCCNNNNCCCGGTACCGGCAGACACTAGTTCCCTCGAATTCATGTCCGGATAAAAAGAATCAGGTCCACAGATCCCCATTACAGCCGTCAAAAAGCGGTGGCGAAAGAAGACCTGGTTGTTGTTAGTGTAGTACTCCGTTTTGCGTATCATTGATCGTAATTTCAATACATTACTCAGTTTTGTAACTACGATAATATTGTTAAAAAGATAAGTATTGTTTTTATTCATATAAAGTTGTAATTTTTGTTAGATTTTAAAGTATTTTCGTAAGTAAATAATTATATAATAAAATACTACTTGAATTTTAATTCTTATTCGCCAAAATATAACTATCTATGTCGTTTAATATATAATCTCTTAAATTTACTTAAAACAGTAGACACGGTTCAAAATCAATGTTATCTTGATCCATCTTGCAGTGGTTGTACTAATTTTCTACAGGCAGACGTATGATACTCGTATATCTATAATATTTATATGTGATCCAAAACAATATGGCATATATGTGCATTCAGAAATAAATTGATTTTTATTGTAGGTACACCGATAAATCTTTCGTTATTCATAGTCTTTAAACTACACTCCTTTGCAAATAAATAATAGTTTAAAAAAACTAAAAAAACACGCTTTAATTGCTAATTGAACTAAAAAGTAGAAAATAATTTTTAATTACAAAGAGTCTTTATTACAGTAGTAGAAGGTCGGACAATCAATCATAATTAATTACCTCAAATAAACATTATAATAAAATTTAAGTTATTAACAAAATAATTCAAATCAAAGTAAAACTAACTCCTCGTTATTTTTAGTAGAATAATTTATGTTTGTCGCATAATCCTGACTTAAAACTGATATCTTAGTGTCTATTTTAATAGAAGAAAAAGCAATAAGAGCTATTAAAATTATAGCGCTGCTGGAAGAGGGGTATATCCAATGTTACGTCTCACAGCGGTTAAACGTGAGTCGTTCAACCGTCCAAAGCACCTAGACTTGATACTAAGAGACAGGTTCTGTTCAGAGAAAGCAAGGTTCTGGGAGAAAACGTTTCACACAACCACTAGACCACCGCTTTTTAGTGACTCAGGCACTGAGGAACCGCAAATGCAATTACACTATGGACTGTAAGGAGGAGGCTTTAGCGACTGATCTACGCAGTCGACGACCAGGACGGGCCTCCAATTTACTCCGTGAGCACCGGATTGCTCGATTGAGGTTCATTAGAAATTGCCTATATTGGACACTAGATAACTCGAGTAACGTACTCTTCTCCGATGACGCTCGAATTTATCTGCATGGTGAGGACCGACGTCGGTGAGTGTTACGAAGACCAGGGGAACGGTATGCCGACGTGTGTTTTGAAGAAATCAACCCTTATGGTAAACGGTCCGTTGTGTTTTGGGTGGGTGTTACTTCCATCTGACGTACTGAGATAGTATTCATTGAAAATGGCTCACTAAATGAGCAGAAGTACATAACAGAAATCGTTTGTCAATATGCACAACCTGCACTGACTGTAATTGGTGAAGATGCCATTTACATGGACGATAATGTTCGGGCCCACTGTTCTGGCAACGTAGATGCTTATATGTAAGAGGTCGGTATTCGTCTTTTGGATTGGCCAGCGCAGAGCCCCGACGTTAAGCCCATTGAGCACGTCTGGGAGCTCCTAAAAAGCGAGTACGATCTGTCCAACCCCCTCCACAAAACATAAGGGAGCTTAAACGTGGGATCTCGGCTGAGTGGGAACACATTCTACAGGACACCATCAAAAGCCAGGTGGGAAGCATGCGAAGACGATTACATGCTGCAAGGAGAGGTCATACATATTATTAGTTTTTATTTTTTAATGTCTTTTTTCATTAAAATATCATAAAAATACTCTTAGATTTCATTACACCCATGAAAATGTCCATTTTAACACGGCTGTCTATTTACATTGACTAAAACACCGATTCCAGGATATAAGTGTTAAAAACTAGATTCTCATTTGATACTAAAAAATTTCTAGTCATCTAATGACATACTAAAAATATTAATATTATCCGTAGAAAAGCCATTGACTGTAAAGTGCTCATTTTTTTTTGGCAAAGGAGTTTATATATAAATTTACAATTAATAGAATGACTAATGACAACGACGATGACAAGCCATGGAGCCAAAATTGCGCATGATAATCATTAAAACATTCTATTTCAAAGAAAAGATTTTTAGCTGTAATTTACAGTGGTCCATCACCTTAGATGTCTGAAAAAATGTGACTAATGTCAGATGTAGCGTTACTTTGGCAGAGTTAGTTCAAATACAATGGTGCACAATTAAAGTAAATATATTGTTAGAGACATGGTATCCTCAAAACTCGTGTTAGAATCCCGTTATGACATAGTTTTTATGGACGTATCTCACCCGGCATGACTGATTTATTTGCTACACTTCGTTGACCGCCTGTATGTATAATGTATGAGGTTTTTAATGGTTAAAGGTATGTATATATAACCTTGAACTACCCCGGTATGAAACCGCGGGTTTGTAATAGAATTTATAAAATTACTTTTATGTTTTTATAAATATTTTTTTGGGATATTAATTAATTACCTTATTTACTTTCAATTACGATTCACTAGGTGAAGTAGAAACTGGTGCAATATTTAATCATATAGCCTGTTCATCGAAATCGTATAGTAACGAGATAATTAGTGAATGTTACAGGTGACAATTTCAAAGATTACTCTGAAAGGATCAATCTGTCTACCAAAACTAAATTTGCAAGGCATTTTAATTATAAAATGTATATTATATTCTTACTTAATTTTTAAATTACACATTTTGAATAAGTATTAAAAATAAAAAATTAACTGGAGAACATATTAGACTTTGGAACTTGTTTATAAATATTAAAATGCTTTCAACGCTGACTTCATCGATCCTGAATAATTAAAAAAAATTTGTAACATTTTTCAAAATTTGCTTTGACAGCCGAGACTTCCGCGTTAGATATACTATAACCTACCAAAAAACGGAACACTTATGGGGTGTAATTATAATGACGACGCAACACTCGTTTCGCTTCAAATATCTTGCCGTATTGGGGCGGCCTAGAATACTCGCCGCAATCCCATGCTACAACAAAAGGGTGTCGTAAGCGACAACATAAGCTAGCCTGCTTGATCGTATGGCTTCGCTTAAGGATTATACTATCACTAATATTGTTACTGTTATTATTATTTTTCCGTGATGTCTGCCTGACTATCTACCACCCTCCTGCAGCCACCAAACAACTCGTCATGTTCTGGCTGGGGACTTGAGTTTCTTTCTTCTTATTTTTTGGCCGACAACGCATCAGTGATACTTCTAGTATTACTAATGTTCATGGCCGACGGTAACCACTTACCATCCGGTGGCTCGTCTATTCGTTTGTCGGCTATTTACATAAAAGAAAAATTATTTTTTTTCGTTAACGCATAAAAACTGCACAGGAAAGAATTATTTTTGCCTATCATATCATACGTTTAATATTGCTCATTTTAATGTGGGAGGGATCGGCTTTCAAGAATGTATTATCCAGAATTATAAATTTCTGGTTTATTTCAAAAGTGTCACAGCTTTGTTTATTTGATTAAAGCTTCTTAACAGAACCTCCATACTAACTTTCATTGCCGCTTCTGTGGGAGCGGTTTGATTTTCCGGGCTAAAAATTATCCCGAATTATGATATAATACAAATATAACAACTGTTTTTTAAATTTTTAATGGTATTCAACTCAAATATGGACTGAGAGAGAGGCAAAATAAATATATACGTTTTGGACTTTGCATCGATAAAATATCTGCATACATTTAAATTTTCACAAAATATTTAATGTGCATAACTGACTGGCCCTGTTACTATTTATTGATATGCCTTAAAAATATAGAAAAAAATATTTATCTACCTATTACTGAAGTCATCATATAAAATATCGGGATAACAAAAACAAAAAAAATATAATTTTATATTATAAGTAACAGACTTCAAAACTTACTAATGCTTTTAACTGCTATCATAATACTTATAGTCTTTAAAATACAAATATTTGGATTAAGTTAAAAATAAATTTAATTGAAATTGTTTTACTGACACAGATTTAAAAGATAATTATGCATTAACCTATTTATTTATTTTAAATAAAACGTTGTGGTTTGTACGAATTTATAGCTCTGCAAATTCGTAATGTAGGCCACTTTTAAATTATGGTAATCTATAAACAAGGATGTGACGCGATATATGGCGGTACGGTTTTTACACTTTTATACTAATATATATACCTTTAAATAAATTTAAGTGTCTGTCGTTGATTTCAAAATTACTGCGTCTGGTCAAGTATTTACACGACACTTTTTCAATTTTTGTTTGTCTGTCTATATGCCTGTATGTCCGTCTGTTTCTCCGTATATCTGTCGTTCTGTTTGCCCGGGCAAATCTTTTGGACAAATTAACCTATATTAATTTTTCACTGACAGGAAAAGGACTTTGTAGTAAAACATTTTGAGTTCTGGGACCATGTCTAATGAAGAATTTGATGAGAATTTTCTATCAAAATAACTACAAAATCAAGTTATAATAAGAGGTAGGTCAACATCAATATTGTCAGCATCACAAAATATCCCGTCGTTAAGTACGTGTTCGTCCCCACACAATGAAAAAGCTTGAAGTTATGAAGTTCAATCAAACAATCACACTATGTATAATAATGCATATTAAAACTGAATATTAGAGCTCAGTCAACGTTTTAGAGGTATTGAAATGCCGCCATTGCCTAAACTGGGACCCGAGAAAAAGTCGCTAAAGCCACCTCGAGAACGAAATAGAATAATTAGGACTCGTAGTTATCGTAAAGGTTAAATTGTGATAAGTGTCTCCACATGAAATGGTATACATATAAACACTCACTTTCAGTATTACTATCTACAAGTTGGTGAAACCAAGTAATAATAGGAACACACCTTTACATATTAAAACTACATTGTTATTGACAAGAACATTTGACCGAAGGAAATAGATATTCGCATTCATAATGCGATACGCTGTACTAACAACTTGGCCACTAAATTTGAAGTAGAGACAAAGCTCTTAGTGGAATAGAAAAAGGTTTTTCGGATAACCCTGGTTACTATAAAACCGCACAGAAGCAGCTGGAGAGGCCGAAAGAAATAGAAATGTGAGCTTAAGAATTTGAGATATGAATTGTCTGGTCATTTGCCTATCGGAAAACCTTAAAATAACAAACAAAATCCCTCGTAATTTACTACAAGAACTTTTAACTGGAAAATTGTGGTTGTAAATTAATTAAAATTCTTAAATCTTGGATAATTCAGAAATATGAGTCGAAGTTCGTATCAAATATGTAATTTAGCTGCAAATGTGGTCTACTTCAAACCCTTGTAAGGAATGTATGATTTTTTTCTATCACACTGATTCGTGGGACGTCTTTTTAATCTGTCAATTATTTGCATATTTTTATTCCGATATTTCACACAGATGAAATCGCGGGCACTTCTTAGTAATCCTATAATTCCGACGCATATAAAACCGAGGATCTATAAAGTTTTGAAGCAGTCTATTCGTATTGAATAAAGTTGAAGCACTTTGTGGAATTTATTTATCAAGATAAAGCACAATAATGTTAAAATTAAATATGTTGCTATATATAACCACCATATATGGTCTCGTCTGCATGACTTCTGGTCAAGAAAATCGGGTAAGGATTCAAGCTATTGTATATTAACATAATAGACAGTTTATTTGTTTTTTCTTTCTACATTATTTGTTTACAAGTTAATTAAATTGTTATCTACTTAAAATAACGTTGCTTAAAATGCGTTACGAAATATGTCCGCGGTAGCGAGGTACTGTAACTCAGGTTCTTCTGAAACTTATTACAGAAGTCAGGCTCTCAACATTTAAATATTTTGCTCGGTCTTATTGCTCAGTTTTCCTTTTTTTATCCTTTACTCTGAGCTATAAATGTATTACCAAGGTGTGTAATGTGGGCTAATATATATCTGTTAAGTTAAACAAAGGTTATATTTAAAATTATGTTTTATAATTGATTTATGCTTTGTTTACAAAGCTAAAGACAAATAAGGTCACCTTATAATAATAAAGTACCTACACTAATGCAGTGGATATTTCCTTTAACCAGGACATAAATTTATTAATTAATGGATTAATACTAGTTAATAAATAATTAAATGTTTAGTCTGAACGTAGATGTAATTCACTTAAGTCTGTAATATCAATTGCACTCATACCAAAATTTCACTCTCAATTGTTTTTTGCTTCTTAACACGTCTGATATTACTTAACTCAGTTTATCACTTATAATTATAAAAAGCTATCGTCAAAGTAACGAGTATTAATGCTTGATATTTTTTCCAGATAATGATTTCTATAACTCCCGACCAGGCGTTGGAATTGCGAAAATGCGCTGAAAGTTGTGGTCAAGAGTACGGAGTGGATCCAAACGCATTACGTGAAATTCTAACCTGGACCCTGCCAAATGACGAACGACACAAACAATTCCTCCAATGTATTTTCTTCACTTCTGGATATCAACAGGGCGATGGACATTTTAAGGTTGATAAAATGTCGACATTGACCCCTGTTAATGGAACACGGGAAGAGTTAAAACGGATTTTTGAGGATTGCAATAAAACTACGCTGAAAAATAACTTAGAGACTGTCTATGAAATGGGCAATTGTTTCCACAAACATCTTATACCGAAACTCGAAACGGCTATGTAATTGTAAAATCCATTTATTTACTTATACCGCATAAATAAAAATTCATATAAAACCATTGATTTCTTTAACAAGTTCTTTTAATTTGGTATTAATTTTCAAAATATATTTTGCAATTTTGTATTGATTGTATTTTACTTAAAAATATATTAGACGCCCGCAAATTCCTTTACGTAGGTGTTTCAATAATTTTAAGTACTATTAAACTACAAGTAAATTCATCACACCTATTTTTTTTACATCTGATAAACTTAAAACCTAACATTTTATATTCATTACGTTTTTAGTATAGTAATATTTGTGTGTTCCTAAATATAAATGCAAATAGAATTAGCATATATAAAACTTCAGTTCGATATTGAGATTTGTATAGATATGACTTTGTTTTTTCCAGATGGAAATTCTGTGTCATTTTTGCATGACGGATATTATACAAATTTACATCTCCTTTTTAACATCCTAAAACAAAATTTAATACCATATTTCAATAGATAATGGGTGAAATTTCGGAAACTCCTGAATTGCCTGAAATGTCTCCTGTAATTCGACTTGTAAACTGACATATTTTTATAAGAAATTACATCCCTAATCATTAATGTCAAAATACTAATTTTTATAACATTTAATTTATAACAATTTAATAATTTTACACTGTGCAAACTATACAAAAAATTCCGACAAGCGATTTGACGTTATTCCATAGTCACGAATTGACTGTTAAGTACACAGTTCTACTCTGACCATGCTTTTGAACAATATATATGTATATATCGGTGCTTTGTCGTGAGCACCTCGTCTTTTTGATTCAATAATTTTGAAAATACCCATGAATAAATTAATACATATACAGACATCCTAAATAATTAAAATCAATCCGGAAATCAACCCCGGAGTCTCATACTGGAGACATAGTCAACCTATATATATAATTGTAGAAAAAATTTACTATCACTTGATTCAGTGGAGGAACGCATGTGAATTTCATTGTTTCATTGTTTGATTAATACATTCATATCGTATAATAAAGTTTCTATATTTGTGTGTGTTTGTATTTTATTTCGTATACGAGTATAACTTCTTTGTTTGTAAACCGACTATTTTGATTATTCTATTGCTGTTGTATAGAAATGTATCGTGATTAGTTCTCTATAAATACGGTGAGGGTCTGATGGTGAGTTTCGCAGATAATGAGTGCAATTCCTTAACGGATGGGAATAATTGAGAACTGTTTAAAGATAATGTTACTGTTGTCAGTACAACAGTAACATTAACATTAAACCCATCCATTATTGGCGATGTATCTGTCTGATGATCATGATCTTGGAAACAAGAAATACATATTTCCCTTCTCCTGTCTAAATTATCATACTATGGGTTAAGTACAGCAGCAGTTCAGTGGTATCATAGCTACTTCCGGCACCTGGCACAGTATGTTGCAATTGAGCAAAGTGACAATAATGCTAAGAATTACTCGTATGCTAAAGCAATAGAAAGAGGAATAGCTCAGGGTTCAATACTTGGACCCTTGATATTTAAAATTCTTTGCTGTCCATGTCAAACTGTAAATGCCACCTTTTTGCTAACGATATGCAGTTATATATTTCGTGTAAGCCGTCAGAAACCCAGGCAACAGTAATCAAATTGAAGTTAGACCTACAACTAATTTACAATTGGTCAAATAAGCATACTCTCGTCATAAATCCTCAGAAAACCATTTTTAGTGATCGAGAGTAAAAAACAAGTTGCTAAAATTGCGAGGAATAATTCAAAAATAGTAATAAATGGGAAAGAGATTGAAAAAGTCCCAGAAGCGCGTAATATAGGCGTCATAATGTCTTCGTTTTGAAAGTCACATGATAACTGTTTTTCGTAATTGCTTCTACGGGCTTAAGATATTATGCAGAATAACAGATTATATAGGTCAGGATCTGAGGTTAAAGCTCTGCGAGACCCTAGTACTCTCTAAATTAAACTATGCAGACACTGTGATCGGTCCAAGGCTCCTTGTACGCTCGCAGAATCTTATCCAACGAGTCCAAAACGCTTGCATCGGGTATTATAATACACCGTCTGGTGCGCACGTGACACCCCACATCAAAGCAGCAAACATATTAAAAATGAAGTATCGTAGGCAGTTACATTTCGTTTCAATTTTATTTGGTGTTATTAAATTAAAATCGCAGTCATATCTACATATATAACAAGGTGACTTGGACTAGAGATATTAGCACTGCGCATCAAACTAGGGCCTCCAGCTATCGACTTGCATATCCCTCATATTGCACCGCAGCTTTCCGGGGCAGTTACCATGATACCGCGACCAAGTGCTGGAACAACTTGCCACCGCCACTCCGTAACCTGTAGACCGTACGTATTTTAAGGAAAAATATAAATTGCATCTATTAAACTATCAGAAATCTCTTTAACTTCTCACCCAATCTATCTCTCTCCCTCTCTCTCTCTCTCTCACACACACGGACACACACACACAAAATCATTCTCATACATATTTATATGTATACGCACACTCCGACATAGAACATTATAAATTATTAACCGCAATAGCAATATACAATTTTATTCCACTAAACTAATCATAATGTCAACCATTGTTCACAAAATAAATTAATATAAAAAGTGGTAATTGTACGGCTATCTATTATCGTGGCTCGATAAACCCAGCACCAGCTGGCTCAATTTAATGTTTTATTTTTATTTTATTTTATTTGTTCAATAATTTATGTACATTGAATACTTAAAGCAGTTAAATAAGAAATGTTGTACAAAGGCACTGCTTATTTCAATGTATAAGAAATCTCTTATACTTATTATCGAAAATGGGGTGCATACTTCAAGAGTTTGTAGTTCGGCAAATGACTGAGAAAACTACAAATATTTTTATGAGATTTTGTAGGTAATATCATGTTATTTAATAATAATTGATAAAATAGTAATATTCATAGGGCATTTTTCCAACTTTTTAGCGAAATTAAATAACAAAGGGTAATTAAAAAAAAAATAAGTTAATTTCTTTAAGAAATAAATCCTTTTTAATTTTAGGTAGATTTTATACGTGAATAGATAAGATAAACTATGATAACAACTGGTAAATAAAAAATAACAGAATGAACATAAATATAAAAACAAAAAAAATATTTTGAAAATAGTGCAGTAAGTCAGGTTTCTCTACAAAAAAAAAAAGCTAATAAAAAAAAACAATTCAATAAGACCTGTACTGTGTGTAATGTTATTTGTTGATAGTTTTGTCGAAATAATCACGAGACGCCGGGCGGTCACTTCGCCCTGGGACAGCCTGTATATGTTATATTTCATTGTACAAAGTTATCACAAATTTAACTCTGAAAACATACCGCCATATATTTTTCTATTAAACTATTTATATGATGCCATCTAGTAAAGTTTTATTTAAACTCGACATTATGCTTATGCTCGATTCGTAAATTTGATTCAAACTTTAATTTGTAAAAAGTATGTGGTTTATATGAATTATATATTATCCATATATAATAATTTTATGTGATAAAATATAAGATTTCATCTCAAACATACCGATTTGGCGAAAATGTTGAAAATACTCAAATGTGTATCTCAAGCCATCTAATGAGAAAAGCCGGAAGCTTGTTGAAGGATTCATTTCACTATTCAAAATGAATAAATAAGTGAAAGAATTATACATATCCTTTGCTTGCGTTCGTTCCCCCTGTTTTCTTCTCATAATATTTATTAATTGTTTAAAAAAGGTTTTTGATTTAAAATTTCAATATATCATCTGTCATTATGATGTGTTATGTATTACAAGTAGCATAAGGGAAAGGATTGAAAATTACAAAAACTTCGTTTAATTCAAATACAACACCAAATCACATTATATTTTCTATAATAGTAATACATTAATAGAATTATCTTTATATGATCGTATGCTTTCAACAACTAAGCTACTCTTATACTTTGTAGTCCGGGAGACTACAAAGGTTTAATTTAAAACATAAGATTTAATCCATAATGCAAAATATTATAAATAGAAAGCGATTTTAACAACTATGATTTCTCCGATTTTTGCCATTTTAAATGTATATATCCATATTTATAATAACTTTTTGCATTTAAGTTCATTTTATTTTAACGAAGCTTAATGCTATTCGGAAAAATGTAATTAAAAAACATATCATGGATGAATTTATGTATTTTTATATTATTTATTTTCTTTATGAAAATAGTTATAAAGAGCCTCTAAATCTTACCTCTGTCGCTGGGCCCAAAATTAAGTTCTTTAATATGTATTATACGTAAATATTTATTCATTATATCTTATTTAATAACGATAATTTCTGTATAATCTTTTATACTCTCATGTAACAAATATTTTTCAGAGAACATACTATTTTCGTATAGTACGAACTGTGAATTTCATTTTTGAATAGAGTGTATTTAGCTGGGTTAAATACACTCACTTCAAATTATTCAAATGTATTTGACGTATAAGTTATAAATAATCTGTTGAAAATTATAAAATTGATGTTCTAGCAATTACTACGTTTATAAACTTTTATGTAATTTTTACTTAAATATATTGGATAATATAAATGTTACAAATTTTTATAGAACAGTTTTATTATAATGAATTTGTATTAAATCTTGCTCAAGTTCTAATGTTGTACAAAATATATATATTCGCCAAATTGCTAATTTTTGCATATTCCATATTAACTTGATATGTACCTTGATAAAATTATACATATTTATTTTTGTTTCATAAAGAAGATGAACAAAATTTTGTCAGTAATACCCCCCTAAGAAAAATAAACAACAAAATATATAGGTATTTTGTATTAACTATTACTATAATTTATATCTAAATCGCGTTAAATAGTTCTTGGAAGCTTAGAGATAAGAAGAATATTGTTTAAAATGTCATGTTGTGGGTAAAATATTAATTTCATACTAAAAAAATCAAAGAAAAAAAAATTCTCATATAAGTTAATAAAAAAATATATATTTATAGAAATAATAACTTTATCCTCAATTGCTTACAAAACCTTGAAAAAATAAAAGGAATCAAAAATAAGTTCTCCTTCTTAAAATACAATAAGGAACAAAACTTGACTAGGGAATAACACAATATTCAGATAATTCTTGTCAATATTATACTACAAAAATATTTTCTACTGAATGGGGATGCAATAACAAAATGTTAAGTGTAACACAAAATCAAAAACCATTATGAATGTTTATAGTTTTATCTCTTTCTGTGCTGGGTTTTTAAAAAGAGATAAAAACATAACGCTATTAAAGTTTGTAGGATTGGAAAATACATTTTAATTACATAGTCAGACTACACGGTAATAGATTGAATAAATAAATAAAAATACATCCTGAGAATAAATATATCATCTAAAAATATTGTTAATTTTACAGAGTATATTTCATGTCGTGTAGATATCGATGGGAATAAACAGACAATAACTGTGATTTATGAAAGAGCGGAATTTTAGCCGTTTTAAAATCTAGAAATGAGAGGATTTATGATGACTATAACGAAAGAAGTTCATAAAACTTATGTGTATTTATATAAAATATATTATTAATAGATTATAAAATCTATTTCAAAGTACCGTCTGATCGCAAGTATTGCAAAAACCTTGATATATGATTTAACCCAATTAGTGTATTTTATTATTTGTATTAATTTTTTCTTATGTTTGTCAATTGATTTTTTATCAATTATTATTAAATAATAATTTAATAAACAAGATGTTAATTAATTATTATGATTTAATTTCGAATAGGCGAAAACTAGTTTCGGTAATTCAACAAATCCTCTCATTTGTAGATCGTTAATTCGTGTATCTTTACTAGTTGAGTGCGTTGTCCTCGTGAGCCTTCTTGACGACGGCGAGCTTCGAATGTGGGTCTTGCGGCTGGAGCTGGGCGTACGGCGGCGCACGCGTTCCGTG